>OY757935.1:26263782-26381282 GCA_963585895.1 Sepioteuthis lessoniana
CAAAATATTTTATATTAATAATCATATGCTATTTAAGAAAATTAGACAACTTAACACTATTATATCAACTGTTACTTGTCATCAAGTCATGCTGACAGCACGAAGTTCCTTAACTCTCTCTCGCCATCAGCCCCTATCATCTGTCGCTTTTGGTAGGTCTTCTACACTTCATCCAGTATCCGCACAGAGTTGATTTATGTAAGTTCTTGCTGGTTGACCAACACTGTCACATCTATGTGTAGGAGTCCATTAGAGAACATCACTTATGAGTTTGTCCTTGCTTCTTCAGCAGTGTCCTGCATGTCTTGTCTGTCTTACTTTGATGATTTGTGAGATGGGAGGTAAGTGGCCGTACAGCTGCTGTTTTGTCAATTGTGGCTTCCAGGATTTGTTCAAAACAGCACGTAGTATTCTTGTGTAGTTCCCATAAAACTGTTACTTGTAGGTATAAAAAAAAATAAGACGAAAGAATTAGTCCAAATTTATATTGATTATCAGGGTCAGTGCTAGGGTCACCTATTCCACACACACACACACACACACACACAAAATCCATGATACACTCCATCCGTCTGTGATAGGATGACCCCAATCTGTCAATTTTCATGAAGTAGTATTCATATAAAATATATGAAACCTTTCAGTAGAACCAAGAATAAGCCAACTGCATCTCCAGTTTTAGAGCTATGTGAACTCACCTCATCATTGCAATTACTCCCAGATCCACTCTGACCTTGAGTGATAGTATCTTTTAAGGTCTCATCTAAGAGTCAAATAGATCTGTTTCAAAATTATTAGTATTAGATAAGAATAACTGAAACTGTGTGCAAATTATTTGTATTTTTAAAGAGTCACTTGAAACTATTATTATTTACAAAGGCACTTGTGGTATAATTGTTGTTGGAAATCGACATAACAATCTACGTTCAAATCTTCAATGATGTTGTTTGCATTTCACATAGCACTAATATGCTTAGGAAAGCTATGAATTCAACTATTCTCCTACCTAAGGGTAAATAGTTGGGGAGAATGAGTTCTTTAACCTTGGTATGACAACCAGTCTAAGAGAAGGAAAATTCTGAATTCAAACCTGTTAAACTCCCCTTAAAACTTGTCTTGTGTCACATCCTGTTCATAGTTGAGAGGTTAGGTAAATTCATATAATTATTTATAGTAAAAAAAAAAGGAAAGTTGGTGACCATAGTCGAGGGTGACTCAAAGGCTCCTTTTCGATACCTACTACACCAAAGTGTAGGGGAGGGCGCGACTCCTTTCCCAGGATTGACCCACTTTACCTTTGATCTTAACCTTATAATGCTGAGTGTTAAAGCAAGGAGGCATCAAGTACCATTTTTTTTTTTTTTTTGAGTCTTTGGTATAACTCGACCTGGGATTGAACCCAGGTCTTCCAGGCCATTGACAAACACTCTAACCATTATGCTAATGTCCCATAATAATTATTTATAGAGGATTATAATTAATTACTTAAAAGCATATAATTGCTTGAAAGACTTGAAACCAAATAATTGGATATAAATTATTAGTATTAGATAAGAATACTTGAAGCTATGTAGTTGTATACAATTTAAGAATAGTTACTTGAAGCTATGATAGTTTGTTTCTGGAAAGCATATAATCGCTTGCAAGAAAGAAAAAAGAAGATTGACTTTGGCATTAAATAAACGATTAACTGATAACATTCTGTAACACAAACTAATCAAATAGAATGATGCTCAATATTTTGTATCTTTCACATGACTTCCACAACTCTGAATAGATTTTCCATTTTATTTTATGTTTTGAAATTTCAAGGGGATATTTCAGTAGAAAGGGATACAGAACAAGTCTTTCAGGATTTGTTATGCAATTACCCTCTTAGAAATTTGTGTAATTTAAAAATGATTTTATTTTTAAAAAAAAGAAAACAAGAATTTTCTTGTGTTCAAAGTGAGTGCACAGTCTGTAAATAATTAATACAGATTGGGGTTTTTTGTTGTTGCTTTAAATAATCTACAGAAAATTAGATTATTTTAATTTTCTTTTTTCAGCCTTAGTGGAACATTTCCATTCAATGAGGATGAAGAAATCAGTGATCAAATTCAGAATGCTGCTTTCATGTACCCTCCAAGTCCTTGGAGAGAGATTTCTCAGGAAGGTAAGGAAAGATAACTTACTCTAAAGATGTTTTAAAATTAAATATCTGTTCTAGTCAGGGTTGGGCAACTTTTTAGAGAGAAGACATGCTTATCATCTGGCAGGTTGCACTACTAAAAAAATTCAAGGTAATTTTTCATCAAAGGTACCTCAACTATTTTCAGTATAGAAGACCATGTGCATAAGCATCTGTCTTAGAAATAGGAAAAAGTTTTTTTTTTCTCTTTGGTTAAAAGATCTTTTCTATAAAAAAAATTGAAGTTTTGGCATGATACTATTGATGATATCAATATGATTAACATATGCTGCTACTGTGATACATTATTGAATAGTTAAAAGAAAAAAATAAATACTTGAAAAATTAATGTATTCAATATGAATGTGATCTGTGTATTGAAGAAAAAATTGAATATTTTCATAATCTTTGAATCAAAATTTTATTAAGACTATTTTCTTTAAATTACAGGTGCATATTTAAAAGCCTGACAAATAATTTCATTTTTCACTTTTAAATTGAAAGGTAACACTAATATAAGAAATATGTAATAAGAATGTACATGAAAATAGTAAGATTTGTTTCTAATAATTTATTTGATTATACAAAACAAAAAACAATCTAAAGAAAAAAAATCTTTCCTCCAAAGAAAAAATTATGATCATTTCTTGTTTCTAAAATAAAAGATGTGAAAATCAACCTCCATTTTAAAATGACTGATTTTTTTAAAAAATTTATTAGGAAGCAGTTATCTCCCTTATATAACACTAGCTGAAGTACCCAACTATTGTGGAGAAAAGGTCAAAACTTGGATTGCAAGCTAAATGTCAAAAATCCAATGACATAGTGTGGGTTTTCGCCGCCCCTGACTTCCTTAACCTTAACACACCTTTGACTGCTACAAACACATGTATATTAAAGATTTACATTTCATTTATTTGTTGAGTGATTGATTAACAATGTAATAATGATAAAATTTAAAACCTGTGGATATAGACAATAACAGAAAAAAATACTTAATAAAACAATTTCAAACATAAGAAACTATAATAAAGTCTAAAATGGGTGAAAGATTAAAAATAATGAAAATATGAAAAATGCTGAATAGCTTAGAGATTTATTCCCCCACCACCCCTGGACTAAAGTATTTATTCTGAAGGAAAAAATGAAAAACACTGTTTATCCTTCTAAATTTTAAAATTGCAAATTATGATATCTTCAATATTGAGTGATTTGGTATATTCTCTTTCAATAGAAAGAATTACTAATTTAGTGAGTTTTGATTGCTTATACTTGTTGGGCAAAGATCGCAAGAAAGTAATAAAATTATAGTATTGACTACTCCCAAAATTAGCCACCCTGTGCAATTCCCACACGCAATCACAGTAACAATCCTTTATACATAATTTGTTTTTCTAAATGTTATCCATTTTATTCACATCAAATGGTTGCAATAGTAAGGGTTTTTTTTTAGGGGGTTGTACAATAATAGACAAATCCAAGTTGCAGAAAAGAGATTTACCAATTATTTTTATGTAATGATGTTAAATATTGCTCTGTGAAAAAAAACATAAACACACATAATACAATACACAAATTACTAGCTGGGGTAGTGTCCATGGTATAATGGTTAAAGTACTGGGCTGCAGTCTTGAAGTGAGTTTAAACTCGCTTTCAGATTAATACTCTTAGGAAAGGTATTGAACCCCCTTATCCCCCTAGCTATGGGTTAAATAGTATCACTGCTGTTCTTCTACAAGGATGACTTTGGAATTAAATAAACTATGAAAATTGTGCCATTAAACAAAGAAACCAAACTAAATTGCTAGCCATAACTAAGCAATAAAACTTAATGATTGTTTTACATCTCTGGCTTGAAGAATATCTTACTAATGTTTAGTCAAATGTAAATTATTATTTTAGTAAGACAAATATTTTGGCATTTTTTATTTGTTTTTGTTTGAAAATTTAAATTTTCTATCATTAGTTACATCTTAAAACAAATTTCCTGTTGATTGTTTAATTTTAGATACTCTCTCTTGGTGAGAGTATATTTTTCCTTACAAGAAGCAATTATTCAATTTTTTTATTTTTGATTAATACCTTCTTTCTTTGGGCCCTGTAAATATACATACCAAATTTGGTAGCTCTCACCAAACCATTTGACTGTCTGAAATAAGAGCCCAGCTGACTGGGGCTGTGGAATACACTGACTGTATATCTGGAAAGGGTTAAGGCACTTCCTACAAATGAATGTCCTAGGTATGACACTAAACCTGAAGCTTAGGGGAATGAGGAGTACCCCTTCATTTTCATTACTCCCAGGTCCACTTTAATCTGGAGTGGTCATACCTGCTAGAGTCTCATCTATAGGTCAAATAGAAATATCTAATCATTTACTTGAAACTATTTAACTCTGTGCAAAGAAATGATTTATATTAAATTGAATTATTAGTATTAGATTGCATTGTTTGAAACCATTTAACTATGTGCAAACAAATGAACTCTGGCTCATTTAAAAAACATATTGTTGCCTACAAACTATTCACTTAAAAATCATTTTATATATATATATATATATATATATATACTGTTATGCCTCTTCTCTCATGTCTAAATGATATTCTCGATTTCCTGCTTCTCCTAGACACATCGGCAAAGAACTATGTTATCATCATCATGATGTTGGGCCGTCAGCATGGATCTCCCTGACCCTCTCCCGTCACCCTTCTCTATCGTCCATTGCTTCTGGTAGGTCTTCAAGGCTACAACCTGTATCGGCACAGAGCTGTTGTATGTAGGTTCTAGCTGGTCATCCTGCCTTTACTCGTCCATGTGAGGGGGTCCACAGGAGTACGTCACTACTTCTCCGGGAGTGTTGCCCAATCAGCTCGGGCTGTAGAATTCACCAACTGCTTCTCTGTAGAGGGGTAAGACCCCCCCCCCCATTAGTGTCCTGATTATGACACAAAACAATCTGATGGTGAAGTTCCAGTGATGCTAGAACTTTGGGGAATGTGGAGTACCCCTTCATTGCCATCGCTACCAGGTCCACTCTGGCCCGGATTGGTAGCACCTGATAAGGGTCTTATCTATGGGTTAAATAGAACTAAACCGTGGTTTCTTGACTTTACTGTTTTTTGCATTTAAACTGTGTATTTATGCTAAACTGAATTGTTTAAAATAGAACTGTTTTGACATTTAAACTGCATACTGATGCTAAACTGAATTGCTCGAAAGGAAACTATTTTAACATCTAAACTGTGTACTTATGCTAAACTGAATTATCTGAAATAAAACTGTTTTTACATTAACTCTGTGTATTGCCCAGTCTGCTAGGGCTGTAGAATACACCGACTGCACCTCTGCAGAGGGGTAAGACCCCCACCAACAAGTGTCCTGGATATGACACTAAACAATCTGATGGTAAGGTTCCAGTGATGCTGGATGATGAATATCCATCAAGAGTTGGTATACAATTAAATTAAATAAAAGCCCAATCAGCTGGGGCTGTAGAATAAACCAACTGCATCTTTGTAAGAGGGTAAGATCCCCACCACCAAGTATTCTGGATATAATATTTGCAATAATTTCATTATTCAATCAGGATTTTCCCCAGTTTTTACCTCACATCTCTGTCTAGCCAACTTCTGTATTCCATTATATTAAGTTGATATAAAAGATTCCAACATTTATTGACATCAGCCATAAAAGTATTTTCCTTGGTTTTATACCAATACATACCATATTTTACCTAAATTGTGTATTCTCTCATATCAAGTTGATACAAAAGTTTCCCAACAAAATTTTCATATAGATTTACAGTATCATTATTCAGTTATCTAAGAACTTTTCCTGACTGTATATTACCTTTCAGCTAATTTTTATATTCATTCTGTCGTAAAAGAATGATTTTAGCTTTGATTTGATGAATTCATCTTGAACTTGGAACTGTTAACCAAAGCAGGATTGCCTAGTCGGCTGGGGCTGTAGAATGCACCGACTGCACCTCTGCAGAGGGGTAAGACCCCCCCCCAACAAGTGTCCTGGATATGACACTAAACCATCTGATGGTAAGGTTCCAGCAATGCTGGAGCTTTGGGGAATGCGGAGTACCCCTTCATTGCCATTGCTCCCAGGTCCACTCTGGCCCAGAGTGGTAGCACCTGATAGGGCCCTATCTATGGGTTAAATAGAACTAACAGCATACTTATGCTAAACTGAATTGTTTGAGTAAACTAAATAGCTTGAAATAAAAATGTTTTTGACAATTAAACCGTACTTACATTTAAACTGCGTGCTTATGCTTAACTGAATTATTTGAAATAGAACTGTTTTTCGACATTAAAACTGTATTTACACTTAACTGAATTGTTACATATAACTGTTTGAATAGTTTGAAATAGAAATGTTTTTGACAATTAAACTGTGTACTTATGCTAAACTGAATTGTTTTAAATAGAACAGATTATTTACATAAAAATGTATTTGGCGTTAAAATAACCTACAAAGGTTGATATGCCATAAAACCCACCAAACCAACCAACCAACCAAAGCAGGAATATTGCATCAACCAGGAACAGGGGAAAGTTGATAAAGAGATACATCTAGAGAATATAGAACTTGCCACCTTAGGTTTTTTAATTATTTGTTACATATTGACCTTTGTCAACTGGTTAGTGTGGATTTTGTAAGCATGATGCAACTGTGTCTTAAGGTAAACAAGGGACAGCAAAAAGACAGATGAAAAAAATGTGTGGGCATCAGAAAAATGTAATGAAGGGAGTTTTCAACCCCAGCAGTTAGTCAGTCGGAGAGCAATCAGCCAAGTAGACACATCACACTGTTTTACGCTAGCTGGGGCTGGCAGCCTCTGGGTTAAGGAACCAGCTCTGTATGAGGCTCTCATGAAAGAAAACAAAGAAGCAAGTCTCTGTAAATATGTATCTCAATATGGGTTAAGAAGATATGGTGTCAATCATAGCAGTCCAACTCTTTCTCTCACTCGCACAACCATCACAATATTGTGAATAAAAGAATTTATATTCTTATAAACAAGTGATATTGTCTTTCCTTCTGGGGCTTTAAAACTCATTACCATAAGCTTCAGTATTCCATTGTTGAGCTCAGGGATTCTCAACATGGTCCATTTAGACTCCTGGGTTTGAATAAAATTTTGGCACTGCAAATAAAACCACAGGAGGTGAATTTACTAATTCGCCCAACCTGTCAGTGGGGCTTAGAATACTCACTGTAAAGGGTTAAGACACCTCTCAAAAAGAGGTGCCCTGAGTATTGACATTAAACTATCTATGAGTAGGACTCCAGTTCTGGAGCTCTGGGTAGTACTAATGATTTTACTGTTGGAAACACATTGTAAATCAAAAAGAAAGATTTTATGTTTTCAGCAAATAATAGAAACATTACTGACAGCATAGGTCTTTGCAACATCTTATTCTCTTAGCTGACAGCTGGAATTCAAGCCTCATTAGACACACATAGATAGTAACATCTTGGATTATTATTTTTTCTTTCTTTTTCTTCCATTTTAAATTATAATGAACAAATACTTGTTTTCCATAATGTAATATTGATTTTAATTATTGATTTTAACTGCTTGCATTTTGTTTGCCCTCTGGATAGCTTTTATTTCATTTTGATTTTTTTTTTGCTGTCAAAATTTTTTTCTCAACTTCTATCTATTTTTAATTTACAGCTATTGATCTTATTAGTAACCTGCTTCAAGTTAATACAAGAAAACGCTTCACAGTAGATAAATCACTGGCACACGTTTGGCTACAAGTAAGTAACTTTTTTTTTTATATTGGTTATTTTTACTAATATCTTTTGTCAACCCACCATTATTTTTAGCTACATTTTTCTCTGCACTTGTAATCATTACCGATATCATCATGGATAAGTAATATTCAGTTAGGGCATATATAACAGCTGCACACTCTCTTTTCTTAGAGCATGCCTTGTCCACAGGACTTAGAGTACTGTCTCCCCTACTGAGGAGTAAGACCACCTTCCAAAAGAATGGATGTCCTGAGTATGACACTAAACTGCATCTGACAGTGAATACCCAGTTCTGGAGATCTGGGAAATTGGGATTACTTTTGAAATGCCATTACTCCCAGGTCTACTCTGACCCTGAGTGTCAGTACCTGTTAGGGCCCCATCTATGGGTCAAATAGATCTGTTTGCAAATTATTTGTATCAGATAGAAATACTTGATACCATATAACCATGTGCAGAAAAAAAACCCTCTTAAACTACACAAAAAAATGTAAATATAAGTGTAAAAGTAAAGTTGGTGATCTTAGTCAAGGGCGACCAGAAGGCTCCCTTTTTGATAGCTACTACACTGATGTGAAGGGGAGGGCGCTGCTCCTTTCCCTGGATTGCTCCACTTTACTCTTGATACATACCTTATATTGCTGAGTGTTAAGAAAAGAGGTATCAAGTACCATTTTTAAAGTCTTTAGTATCACGCAACCTGGGATTGAACCCAGGTCTTCCAGACCGTTGGTGAACACTCTACCCACGAACCTCTGGGCATAAGATAATCCCAGATTGGTTGACATGCTATTAAAATCAATCAATCTTTCTTAGAACATTATAAAAAGATTTTTTTTACTAAATGTGTTGATTGCTTGGTTTTATGGAATGTCAACATTTGCTGGGATATGTAATGCTGAAGCCTTTTTTTTTCTTAAGTGATTATATGCTTTCAAATAACTATTCCAATTTAATAATAATAATAATTTGCAAACAGTTATGTATTTTCAAGTACCTATTTCTATTTAATAATCATTAGTTTGTTAGTACATATCCATATGTTAACCACATTTTACAAGCCTAGCCAGTAATGGGTTGTAGAATACACCGACTGCACCTCTGCTGAGGGGTAAGACCCCCCCTCCTCTTCAATGAGTCTCTTGGGTATGACATTAAACCATCTGATGGCGAGTCTCCAGCCCTAGAGCTTTGGAGAATATGGAGTACCACTTCATTGTTATTGCTCCCAGGTTCGCTCTGACCTGGAATGCTAGCACCTAATAGGGTCCTGTCTATGATTTAAATAGAATTATTTGACATTTAAATACTGTACAAACAAATGACTGTTGTTTAATTGAATTGTTAGCATTACATAGAGATGCTTGAAACCATTTAAGTGAATGCAAACAAATGATTAATACTAAATAGAACTATTTGTGTTATAATATTTGGAACCATTTAACTGTGTGCAAACAATAATAGTACTTATGCACAAACAAATTAACTTAGACTCCTTTAAAAATAAGATTACCTACAAACTATTGACTAACAAAGCATAAATAAAACCATTTAACTGTATGCAAATAAATGAGCTCTTGGTCGTTTAAAAATGATATCTAAAAATTGTATTTACAAATCATATGTATAAAGAAGATTTGGCATTAAGTAACCTACAATGGTTGATATGCCATAAAACCCAACCAAACCAAATCTTATATATTTAATATATATGTATAAAGAGGATTTAGCCATAAATAACCTACAATGGTTGATATGCCATAAAACCCAACCAAACCAAACCACATTTTATGTGACTTGGGTATGACACTAAATTGCATCCAGTGGTGAGGCTCCAGTTCTAGAACATTGAGGATTGTCGAGTATCTCTTTGTTGCCATTACTCTTAAGTCCCTTCTGACTATGAGTCAAGTATATCTATTTGGAAATTGTTAGTATTAGATTGGAATACTTGAAACCATATAACTTTATGCAAACAAATAATTATTATTAAATAGGAATAGTTACTTGAAACCCTATAAATGTGAAAATTATTAGTATTAGACAGGAGTATTTGAAACCATATAACAGTAGTAATTTACTAAGCTTTTTGTTAGATATGGCACAAGGCTGCATGAATAGGGCACCCAATGAGACACAAACTCACTCTTACAAGTTTGTAGTCAAGCTTGCTAACCATTACATTACCCAAGGTGCCCTGAAATCATATAACAATATGCAAACAAATTTATATTATTTTCACACCAGTTTCAACTGAAGTGTTAGTGATAATAAGCCTTCTCAGTTCTCCAGGATTCTTCTAAGTATTCTAGCTGATCTTCCCAATGCTGAAGTCTAGATGGTCTTCATTCCTCTGCTGATTTCCAGTTCCTCCAGTATCTTTTCTTGGCCTTCAGGGATTGCTCCAAGTGCATCAACTATTATAAGTATTATCGTCACTTTCATACTCCACAGTTTTTTCAACTCTCTGGCAAGATCTAAGTATTTGTCTATCTTTTCGCTTTTATTTTCACTTTATGGTTCACTGAAATGGCAAAATCTACTAGTGGACAAGTTTTAGAATACACCAGCTCCTTCTCTGCAAAGGGGTAAGACCTGCCCCCAATGAGTATTCTGGATATGACACTAAACAATCTGATAGTGAGGCTCCAGTAATGCTGGAGCTTTGGGGAATGCAGAATACCCCTTCATTGCCATCACTCCCAGGTTTACTCTGATCTGGTGTGATAGCAACTGATAGGGGTCTATCTATGGTTCTAATAGAACTAAACTGTGTACTTATGCTAAACTGAATTGTTTGAAGTAGAACTGTTTATATGCATAAAATACTGGCCATTGGCTGAGTTGGTTGTGTTCACCAATGGCCAAAGAGATCAGGGTTCAGTACCAAAGACTCATAAAATGGTACTTGATACCTCCTTGCTTAACACACAGCATTTAAGGTACATATCAAGAGTAAAGGGGAGTAATCCAGGGAAAGGAGTAACACTCTCCCTTACAACTCAGTATGGTAGCTATTGAAAAGGAGCTTTCAGGTTACCCTCAACTGCAGTCACCAACTTAACTTAACTTCGGTGTATAAAAATGGATTTCGCATTAATAACCTACAATGGTTGATGTGCCATAAAACCAAAACCAAACCAAATCTTTTCTTGTTAACTGATTCTTGGTCTGGTCTTCTGGCTGGAATTGGATGATCTGTTTGTATTTAAAAGTCACAGATTATTATTATTATTATTATTATTATTATTGCAAGTATGTCTCACCAGCTTGAACTGGTGGTTTTTCACTGAAGTCTGAGTGATCACAAGCTAGCGGTTAGAGTGTTCGCCAATGGCCCGGGAGACCTGGGTTCAATCCCAGGTCGAGTCATACCAAAGACTCAAAAAATGGTACTTGATTCCTCCTTGCTTAACACTCAGCATTATAAGGTACGGATCAAGGGTAAAGTGGAGCAATCCAGGGAAAGGAGTCGCGCCCTCCCCTACACCTTGGTGTAGTAAGCTATCGAAAAGGGAGCCTTCGGGTCACCCTCGACTATGGTTGCCAACTTACTTATAGTAGTAAGAATAGTTACTTGAAACCATACAATTATGTATAAATTATTGATATTAGAGCTATGTCTTGTGAATATGTTTTTTGTCAAAAGTATTTTGTTCAAAAAGTATAATAACTGACTTCATAATTTTTTTTTCATATTGCCTCTGACTTGTCAAGACTTTAGTCTAGACATCATCACTTTGTTATAGAAGTTGCTCAACCGTGTTAGATGTCTTCATTTAAATTATGAAATTTAAGATTAAAAAAAGATTCAAGTTTCACCTTCAATAGTTTTTTATCATACCTTGTAGACATCTTTTGTTTTGTTTGGGGGTTGTTGTTTTTTTGTGGGGTAGGGGGTTAAGATTGCATTTAAAATCATATTGAAATATCTAACTTTATTTAACAGGATTATCAAACCTGGTGTGATTTACGTGTCCTTGAATCCCAAGTGGGCCAGAGATACCTCACCCATGAATCTGATGATGAGAGATGGGAAGCATTCCGACAAGAGAAGTGGCTGAGATCCTGGCAAGAACTTGGCCAGAAAGGAAGACATGACAATTACAACTTAGGCCGAAGTCGTGACAACAAACAAGCCAATGGAACATCCTGATGGTGATGGCTAAACCAATCACTTTTGATACTATTCATCCCAAATATCATTTACATCATCATCATCCTCATCCATATCATTAACCCGCCTCCCTTTCAATCAAGCACTGGTCATACACCTTGCAAACATTTCATCCAGGCCAGAATCCCATCGCCTGGTTGAAAACATAAATTATGAGACTCGTATAAAATTGGGAAAGTCCAGTACATTGGATTTTCCTCCCTCTTTCCTAACCACCCACCCTCCCATAAGATGAGGCGTTCGCAGACATTTCAGAAAATAAATGTTCAGATAATATACTGTAAGAAGTTGAAATTCAAACAGTTTAAATCATTACTCTCCACCATCTTGGCTTCATTCAATTATGATGAATTCAACACATACGTAGTTGCTATTTATGCTCATTCCTTTAATTAATTACTTTAACGATTGTTACAGCCGTATACAGGAATACCTCACCTTTACATTTATGACACTAGAGGTGACACTCCTGTTCTGGAGTGTGTAAAGTACCCCTGCATTGCCATGACTCCCAAGTCCACTCTGACCTGTTATAGTCTGATCTATGTGTCAAATAGATCTGTTTGAAAATTACCTGTATTAGATAGAAATACTTGATCCCATATAACTGTGTGCACATTATATTTAGAATAGTTACTTGAAGCTATAATTATTCATTAAAGATTATTATTAATTACTTGAAAAGTGTGCACAAACAAATGATTATTATTAAATAAGAATAGTTACATTAAATAATATAATTATGTTCAAATTATTAGTTTGAAATACTAGAAACCATATAACTGCAAATTATTTGTATAAGATTGGAATACTTTATATCATATAATTGTGTGCAAACAAATGATTATATAGAAAAAGTGCAATTTAAAAAAATACAATGAAATGTTAAAAATATAGTTATGATTACAATGAAACATTTACAAATTAATCAAATTTCAGCATTAAATATCCCATAACGAGTTTATATGCTAAACCAAACCAAACCTTGTCTTTACAAACTATTTCATTCCTAACAGTGGGAGTTTGTAAATGAGGTATAAATGTATATAGAAACTAATGCCTTAAATGGAGTTAGGTTCTGATGTAAGGAAATTCTGTATAAAATATTTTTGAAAACAGGAAGAATAATAAAACAATGTTTAAAAAATCATTATAATAAAAGAAAGAAAAACAAGTAGTATATATAAAAACAAAAAAAAATAAATACATTAAAAAAAACTTCATTCTTTTGACAACAATGATGCATTCTCTTTCATTGGCCATGTTTTCGTTGTTTTTTTTTTTTTTTGTTTGTTTTGTTTTGTTTTTTTTATGATGAAGACTTCAAATACTGACTATTGTTGACTTCTTTTTTTTTTTTTATCTCAAATTTCCCAGTAACAAAAATTAGACTTCATTAAATTTGAAGCAATTTTAAGAGTTCATATTGAATGGAAAATTTTGGCCAAAATAATTTTCACTTTTTAAAAATTTAATTCAATTTTTATTTGCGAAAGATAAATTTGTAATTCTGAGGTTTTTGTAATGCATGAGTTTGTAAAGTGAAGTATACCTGTATGTTAATTTTCTCTTAAATTGTTTTCTTAAAGAAAAATACCCAAAATTAATCTCTTGGACTTGGAGATTATATACTTTGTATATATTCGTTCTTTTTAGTTTGCAAATAACCTCAGGATAGGTGTCATGGCTTATAGAGTAAAATGATTTTTTTTTTTTTTTTAAATGTAGGGGGTGCTGTCTCTAAACCAGTAACTTTATAATTTGTGCTCACTCCAATCGCTACATAGTAATGTAATTGTTGAATTTAAAATTTTATAATGTAAATCTCTATCAATTTTTTATTTATTTTTTTTTTAATTGTTTATAAATTGTCAAAGGTTTATCTGTATCAAAGCAATATTCATTTAGAAAAACTTCTGTATTACTAAGGTGCTGCAGATTTTACAAGTATATGACTGCCATATGTATAATTGGCACAGGCTTTATCAGATCTAACCAGGACTTAGCTGGGGGTGTCCTCGTGGTGTTATGGTTAAAGCAATGGACTCCAGAATTGTAGTACGCGAGTTCGTACTCCAGTCGCGCTATTACATTCACTTTCAGGCAAATACCCTTGGGAAAGGTATGAACCCCCTTATCCTCCCAGCTATGGGTTAAATAGTACCTCTATTGTTCTTCTATGAGAATAGATTTGGCATTAAATAACCTACAAAGGTTGATATGCCATTAAACAAAGAAACCAAACCAAACCAGGACTTAGCTGCTCACTCTGGGGATTAAATTTGCATTAATCATGTTATACATAACTTTTTTTCCCCTTTCTTTTAAAATCTGAATCCTATATCTGCATTAATCTGCTGTGTCATTAAAATATGGTTGGTCTGATGGGGGATGGTTACATACCCTAATGCAAAAATGCATATAGTGTTACTCCTACATCTCTGCAGTCACTGATGAACAGATTGATTGCTTTGTAGCTGGTTGTTACTCATCTAATATAATACAATAAAATGAATTATTAAAAATAAAAGTATAGATTCAGGTTACATTTATTTTTAAAATACCTACTGGATATTCCATTTTATGATTCTTTTTATATGTATGATGATAATCAATATGAAAAAGTGCAGTAAGGTTCAATCTCTGTTATAATATGATAAAAATCAATTCTAAAACTAAATTATTAATTGAAATGATAATTACTATAAATTTATTACATAAATCTGTTATGTATATTTTATATAATGCACGCCAAAAGAAGGAAAGAATGACATTTATATTTCACTGCAGATGAGCCAAGACTATGTTACTGTATATGCTCAATGCCCTCACTTAATCAGGAGAGTACTGAGAAGGAGAAAAATAATCAAGTTGTCAGCTTGGAATTATGAGCATTTTAAAAAAACAATGTGGAGTATAAAAACACCGCAAAGAACTAATACAAGGTTTAGAAAGATTTTAGCTTCATTTGATTTTAAACATTTATATTTACTGTGTTATATATAACTTGTTTTTCTTTAAAATACAATGAGTCCCTTATCACCTAAAAAAAAGAAAAAAGATTTTAAATTAAACTTGATTTAAACTTTTTGTATTTCATCTTCACTTTAGTAGGTATTATTTCTGTCCTACATAACTCTTCTCATCGTGTCTATCTTTAAAAAAAACAAAAAAAAAAAATGTGCACAACTACCAAATATGTTTTCTTCCATGTTAAACTGCTGATGAACATACATCTGCCCTGGGGAGGGGCAGATTTTTTAAGATGCAAATAATCTTAGTTTAAAATTTTTGTATGAAATGTTTCTGTATTTTGAAGAGACTGGCAGTATGTGTGTGTGTGAAAAGTCCTTGTTGATGATGAAATTTTTTGCTTGTCAAAAAAAATTTTTTTTTTCTAGTGGAAAGTTGATGTTATCTGATGAATTCATTTTTAAAAAAATTTTTTTTTTAAATTTTATTAACCCTTTTCATAACAATGAGTTTGACACTATCTAAAAAAAGTGAAAAAACTGTTCAAATGTCATTTGATGTCTAAGTCTTGTTTCCGCAAGTATTTTCTGACTGACAAAATAGCATTTAAATAAGTATAGTTGTTGTTTTTTATATATATATATATATATATATATATATATATATCCAATGTTTCGGGAGGTTTTCGTTTTTATTTTTTCGTTTTGTTTGGTTTTTTTTTGTTACCATTTATGCATTTTTTGTCTTTGTTTTTCTAAAGAATTAAAACCTATATTTCATGAGAATTAAAAACTTTTACAATTCAAAGCTGGCAGCAGTGACCAAAAGATCTATCTACAAACAAAATTCTAAAGGCCACTGAAATTATTTTAAAAAAAGAAAAAAAAAAAAAAAAATGACTGTCAAAATCTGAGATTTTTGCCTCCAAAAAAAACTTACTGTCATTTTTTTATACACTCTGTAGAATTTTCTCTTTTGCTTTAACTCATTCATAGCTTTTTCAAAGCAAATATTACCAAGTTATTTTTTCCTTTAAGTTACTTTGAAGATTTAAGAATTTGCTGTTAACCCCTGAAGTCCAGCAAGGTTTGTGATTAGCCAGTCAGCTCTGTGACTGATAGCTTTTGCTTCTTGGTCTAATGACTGGAAACTGAGGAACAAAATGATTTACCCCATGTACAAATATTTCATGTTTTAGTTACATCATAAAAATACGTACATCTCATGTTGATTTAGAATGATAAGGGTCCTAATAGAATGTGCCTGCAATCAATTAAAATAGAGAAATACTTGCTGTTTTTTAATTCTTTTAATACTTTATCAATGCAAATGGCCTCTTTAATATTGATTACTTTTTGATTGTTCTCCATTTATTTCTATTTATTTTTAATTTTTTTGTGTATTTAGGAAAGGTATTTTGAAGAAAACAGTTGTATAAGAATGAAATAATTCAAAGTGTTTTGGGGGGTTTTTATAACTAAAATATATAGATTTAAAAAAGTTTTTAAAGATGATTTTAGTTTTAATTTAGAATTTTGCACTTTAAAAAATCCCTTAAATCAGTTCTGACTACATTAGCCATTGGACATTCCTCAACAAAATGTAAATGACTACTTCCATGTGAGGGGTGCCTCACATGGTGTAATGGTTAGCAAGCTAGGCTAGCAAACCTTTGCTATTGAGCTCAATTCTCACTGGTTTGCTTGATATTTCAGGCTCTTTGCCAAACTAAGCTAAACTTAGTAAATGACTACTACTTCCATGTGATGGGGTACCTCGAGTAGTGTAATGGTTTGTTAGCTCGGCCATCAAACCTACACCAGTGAGTCTCACTGGGTGCCCCATTCATGTGGTCTTGTGCCACATCTAAGCAAAAAGCTTAGTAAATTATGACTACTACTTCCATGTGAGGAAGAAAGATCTAAACATTTTACAATGTCTTTTTTTTTTTCTTTTTACTTTTTCCCCATCATATATATATATATATATATATATATATATATATATATATAATGAAACTTTTTTTTTAAATTGTTATTTTGTTTGGATATCTACTGTGTGTATGTCAAACATTCGTGTATCCCGTCCAGATATTCAGACATAGACATGCCTATTGTCTTGCTTTTTTGACTTTTTAATTTTTTTTTATTTTTTATTTTATTTTATTTTTTTGTGAGAAAATAACATTATACCTTATAAATATCACAATATATGGTAAAGACCTTGGGCGAGTCTTTCACATTTTTAGTACTGTGATCAGTACATTTTTGTGCTTGTAAAATATCTCACATTAATCCTATCATGGTGACCAAATAGGCACTTCAAACCTATATACATATTCATATATTTAGAAATGCACATAGTTTTTCTTCATGAGAGCTGACATTATTATTATTATTATTACTACTACTACTACTCATAATCAAGACATTGCCAATAGCACAGATTCCTTTGACACTCTTGCAATTCATCTCTATTGGCCATTGCACATGGTAAGTTCACTGGACGTCACCCAGTTTCAGTACATAGTGGACAAATATAAGTTTTTGCTGGTTGGCCAATACTGGTGTGTTCATTTGTAGGAGTCCATCGCTTATGAGTTTGTCCTTACTTTTCCAGCAGTGCCCAGTGTGTCTTGTTCACCTTTCTTGAATGGTTTGTGAGATAGGAGGTAAGTGGCTGTGCAGCTGCTGTTTTGTAGGGTGCTGCTTCCAGGTTTTGTTCAAAACAGCATCCTTGTGCAGTTCCCATCTAGCTTTTTCTCCGGGCATTTCATTAGAGTCCAAGTGGTGCAACCATACAATAGTGCTGACACAGCTAGATGCTGGAAGTATTTTATTTCACCAGAAAGATCATAGTTTCATATGGTCTATAGCCTGTCAATAGCGGTTCATGCCTTTCCTATTTTTATGTTGACATCTCTCTACTATAATTATTATTTAAAAATAAAACTGAGTAATTTGCCATTCAAAACAAATTTGAGTATTTTTAGATATTTTTGTTTCTTTGATTGTGGGAATCCACTGTCATTTTGCCCAGACTAACTTTGTTCTGGTTGGCCTATTGGCCATCCCCACCCCTATCCCCAATAATAATACATAATATGTCTACATGATAAAGCCAGTAACGTTCACATTAAAATTTTCATCATAAACTGTCATGAAAATGGATGCAACATTGGTGTCCAATTATGCATCGTCATATGTTGTAAATTGAAATTCCTTCTTTATTGCTAATAAACTCTCTCACCTTTAACATTAACTTTCCATACCCATGGGTGTTAAACTGCATTCAGTGTTGAGGCTCCAGATGTGGAGCTCTTTGAGTGAGAAATATGCCTTCATTACTATTACTCCCAGGTCCACTCTTATCTGAAGTGGTAGTACCTATTAAGGGCCCATGTCTGGGTCAAATGGATCTGTTTCATAATTATTTGTATTCAGTAGGAATTCTTGATGCCATATAACTATAAATCATTTATACTAAGTATAGTTACTTGAAACTATTATTGTTTAATAAGGATTATTATTACATAAAAGTATAAAGCCATGTGCAAACAAATGATTATTATCAAATAGAAATAGTTATTTGAAACCATATAATTTTTAGTATTCGATAAGAACACTTGAAACCATACAATTGTGTACAAATTATTTGTATTTGATGGGAATACTCAATATGATATAACTGTGCAAAACCCTCTTAAGAAACAACTACATAAAAATATAAGTATACAATAACCCTAGACAGGTTGACATGCCATTAAAAATCAATGATTCCTCAACTTTAGTAAGATGGCCTAATCATCTGGATGAACCTTTTGCCACCACTTTTCTCTGTGAATGCCTATGTCCTTGATCTTGAAAAAATAATTATCAATACACAGCTTTTCATAAAATACATTTGGCTTAAGCTAACTTTGTTTTGATTAGATTATGTTCATATCGCTAGAAAAGCTAAATTATTACAAAGTTGTTTCAAAGCCTCTTATAATTAGTAGTACCAAAGTACTGGGGCTTGTACATAACAAAAAAATCTCTTATAAAATCTTATGTCAGTGTTAGCTGTAGAAATTTCTTCCAAATAGAATTGTTGTATTCCTTGCCTTCAAGTGACATAATTTAATTTGTATTGCCAAAATGGCATACACTAGTTGATTCATTCTGAACAAGATCTTTTCCTTTTTTTTTTTTTCACTTACATCTTGTCAGAGAAATGACCCTAAGAAAAACTAACTATGAAGAAAATAGAGAGTCAACAGACAGGTGGGAAGAAAAAAAGGAAAAAAAAAAAAAAAAAACTCAAGTTGGGTGGGGGGATATAAATTGCCCTGGTTCAGATAAGAGTAAACAGGAACCAGTACTTGGAGGTTATATCTAAATTCCTTCTGTTTGCAGAGTCCAGGTATGAGAGATGTTATAGTGCTTTTTTTCCCCTCCCTCAATTAATGGTTGACTCTCTTAATTCTTTCTTTCAGTCATTTTTCTGATGAGATAGAAAAGAAAAAAAAAAAGATCTTTTTCAGAATGGATCCACCATTATATGCCACTTTGAAATTTGGTACCCACGACAAACTGTATTGTAAATGAATTCTATGCCTTATTGTTTTAAAATTAAATTAAAATAATTTTAAAAAATATTAAAAGGGGGTGTCCTCATGGTGTAATGGTTAAAGCGATGGTCTGCGGAATCGTAGTAAGCGAGTTCGTATTCCAGTCGAACTATTACGTTCACTTTTGGGCAAATAAAATGGCTTTGGCATCAAATAACCTACAAAGGTTGATATGCCATTAAACAAAGAAACCAAACCAAAAATATTAAAAGAAATTATTTCATTAAATTGTATTGAAATATCTATATTATAAATAGAATAAGACATGAATATATGTCTTCAAATGTTATACCCTACTATCACTTCTGATGAATAATGGACTGTTCCATTTTGATTGTAAGAAAAGAAAGGGAAGAAAAAGAACAAGCTATATATATATATATATATATATAAAAATAGAAGAAAAAAAGAAGTGATAACACCATACATCTGATGCCTATTGTATGCTTCAAAGAAAGGAAAGAAAAATAGGGAAAAAATGGAGGAGATAGAAATTAGTTAAAAAAAGAAAAAAAGAAATCAAATATGCTTAATTTGAAATCTTATTTTGGAAGTTTATTTTTTAACAAAAAAAATGACATATTTCATAGATAAATCATAAAAACTTCCAGAAGTTGAGAAATTATTCAATTCTATTAAAAATCTCTATACTTATTAATAGATGAAAATAAACTGAACATTAAATCTGAATCTGTTTAATTACTCATTAATTTATTTGCAAGGAAGTAATCATAAATAATGATAAACTATAAAATGTAGCACCTGATAGGGTCCTATCTATGGGTCAAATAAAACTAAATTGTGTACTTATGCTAAACTGAATTACTTGAAATAGAACTGTTTTGACATTTAACTGTGTGTGGACAAAAACTATACTAAATGGAATTGTTTGAATTTGAACTGTTTGACTAAACTGAATAGCTTGAAATAGAAATGTTTTTGATAATTAAACTGTGTACTTATACTCAACTGAATTGTTTGAAATAGAACTGTTTATGTATAAAAATGGATTTGACATTAAATAACCTACAAAGTTTGAGTAAACTGAATAGCTTGAAATAGAAATGTTTTTGATAATTAAACTGTGTACTTATGCTAAACTGAATTGTTTGAAATAGAACTGTTTATCTATAAAAATGGATTTGACATTAAATAACCTACAAAGGTTAATATGCCATAAAACCCAAACAAAACTACAAAGGTTGATATGCCATAAAACCCCCAAAAAACAACTATAAAATGATTTATACAAAAATGAGAGATTCAACATATGTAATTTAAGACAGTTGCCTATGCAGTAAATCTATTCACTACTTCTTCATTGTTTATAATATTAATAGAATAAGACATGTTCAAATATTATACCCTGACATCACCTTAGATGAATAATGGACCATTCCATTTCGATTGTGAGGAAGAAAAAAAGATTATACTATATGTCTGAGAGAGAGAGAAATATAAACGAAAGAAGAAAGAATGGTGTCCAAGAAAAGGAGGAAACTTATTTTAGAAGTTTATTCTTAAGCAAAAAATATGTGATATTTCATAAATGATAAAATCTTCTTCCAAAAATCAACAAATTATTCAATTTTGATAAGATTGTTGGTATTTATTCATTAACAGATGAAAATATTCTTAACTGGTCTAAATACACTTATTTGTTTATTTGAAAGGAAGTGAGTAATAATACATAAGTAAATGACAATTTGTAAAATAATTTAAACAAAAATTTATGATACAAACAAGTGTAGTTTAATAGGTGCATTTTTTTTCTTTAATTTAATAAAGTTTTCTTTGAAGATTTATTTGTCCAATTTAAAAGTATGGTAAGGGTAACCCAAAGCCAAATATTTTAGACCTTTTTTGCCCTGATGCAAGGGAAACAAGAAAAGTTCAGTAAATGAAATCAGATCTTGGCCCATTTACCAAAACTTTTATTATTCACCAATGATGCCTGCATCAGAAAAATAGGGTTTAAGTTTTTCTTTGAGTTACCTTTGCCACACTTTTAACTTGGACTATATGTATCAAAATAGGAAAGAAAAAAAAAAACTTCTAGAATGTGGAATTTTCACTTCAGCTAGTTGAAATAATTAAAATAAAAATTTAAAAAAAAAAAACTTACATTAAAAGAAATTACTTCATTAACTCGTGTTGACATAAATTATTCATTATATTAAAATTATTTATTTTGAGAATTAGTTTGTTTTTTTTGTTTTTGTTTTTTTTTTTTTATTTATTACGGACTTTTTGTCCTCATCTTGGTAGTTTTTGTGTTGTTTCTTCTTTCACTACATTTCGGCCAAATTTCACCTCTGGCCTTCTTCAGGTTATTTACTGTGATCTCGGATAACTACCAATATATTAAAAAAAAAAATTAATTCTCAGATTAAGAAGCCTCATCTCAAAATGATTCCAATTAAAGACAACTACTTATTTTGTCTCAAATAACTAGGTTGTTTAATAAGATCATGATATATTTTGTACATAGGTTTTATTAATTTTTACCTAGTATTTTTCTATGTTAATTTTAGTTGTTTTTTAATCCCAATTCACCCAGGATGACAGCCAGAGAACTGCATATCAGAATCAATAATAAAGAATAATTTCTTGGTAAGATTTGAACTCAAAATCCATTTTTGCTTCAGAAGGTTTTCTGTTCCACCTGCCTTTGTTACAAGAACAATGGTAATGCATTCATCTAAGGTAAAAAAGAAGGCAGGGCATGAGTTCAAATTTCACTGAGTGCTCATATTCATTGTTTCTGATATGTGCTATTTCTTTGCTGTTGTAGAGATAATAAACCATTGAATCAAGTGAGTTGTGATTTTTTTTAATTTTTCATTCTAAAGGCAATCAAAATTAAGATGAGGAAAAATACTAGATAAAAAATTAATGATAATAGACAAATCTTCATCCAAAAATAAATTTTTGAAAAATTAGTTTTTGTACACTTTAAGAAAAAAATTATCATTTAAAGTTGAAAAGATAGTTAATATATATCATATTTTCTCGTGTATAAGGTGACTGGGTGTAGAAAATATTTGTGTTGTTACCATCAATCAATACCCATACAAGTAACATCTCATACACCACAGGATTTAAGGTTTACATTTTATACTGGGTATATCAGATGATCCCCATTTTTGTTGTTGTTGGGGGAGGGGTTATTTTAAGGTTAAAAATGTCATCTTATATGTTCACTTATATGGTATAACTTCTTTTTTTTTCTTTTTTGGACCAACACTGGTATATTTTATGATTTTGTAAGCCTTGTTTTTTAAGATAACCAAAATTAAGATGAATAAAGATACTAGTTTAAAAATTGATAATAATGATTAAAAAATGTTCATCCAAGTATAGATTTAAAAAATAGTTCTCATACACTTCAAGAAAGAAGTTAAATTATGAGGTGCATACAATAAGTTTCCAGACTTTTTTTGTATGGGCATTTAAAATTGTTGTAGACTCTTGAAAATTCAGTATGTTATTGCTATACATCTAATGAGATGACTGACCAATTTTAATGATTTCAGGTTCAAATGAACAGCTACAGCAACAATTGGAATACACCCTACTAAAGCCTGATTGTCACAGCTGCTGAATTTCAAAAATGCAATCTGACACTTTAGAAGAACGATATGCTATAAAATTCTATTTTAAACTTGGACAAAATGATGCCATAGAAACGTATGGAATGCTTCAGACTGCTTTTGAAGCATCTTGCATGAATCAAGCATCAGTTTTTGAGTGGCATAAGAGATTCAAGGAAGGCAGGGAGTCTGTGAGGGATGATGAGAGGTGTGGGAGGAGTAAGGAAGTCAATACACCAGAGTTGATTGGCCAAACGGTTAGGGTTACTAAGTTGAGGTTTTAAGGGAGTTCAGCAAGAGATTCCTAGGGAAGAGGTCAGCACTCTTCAAATCAGGTCAGTGGCATTTCCACCAGGACAATGCACCAGTCTACAACTCCATCCTTGTCACAGACTATTTGACCAAGATGGGCATCAAGACAGTTCCTCACCCTCCCTATAGTCCAGAGCTTGCTCCCTGTGACTTTTGGTTATTCCCTAAGCTCAGAGGCTGTCGTTGTGAGACAGTTGAGGAGATGAAAGAGGCTGTGACGAAGGTCATTGACACGCTCACACAAGAGGACTTCCATGGGGCCTTCTAGAAGTTGTTGGAACAGTACAAGTACATTGCAGCTGGAGGAGATTACTTCAAAGGGGACTAGAGTTTTATGTGTGTACTATCAATAAAAGTGCCCATACGAAAAAAGTCTGGAAATTTATTGTATGCACCTCGTATATCATTTAAACTTGAGTTAATATATATGACTTAATTAGGTGCAGAAATGGGCCGAGGTAAACACTGGTATATGATTTTATAAGTCATTTTTATATATATGCCCAGAACCTGATAGTGTACCTATAGATTTTTATTCAAAAAACTAATGACCTCCATTACAATAACAGAGATGGCTCTCCAGTAGTTAAGTTGAAACTTAAATTCTAAAGCTTTCCAATATTTTTTAAGGATAAAATTGCTTGTGTCTGTTAGAAAGGAAAAAATCATAAAGAAAAATTTCATTTGTGGTAATAGTTGTTACATCTAGTGTGTTGAAAATTATATACTGCTGGAAAATAAAATTTTAGGGTTTTTTTTTTTCTTTTCTGCTATGAAAAAAAACATTTCTATATGGAAAAGAAAAGATATTTAAACATTGACTTTTGTGTTGTTTCTATTCATGCAGTTAAAATTTGAGATCATTTAAATTAAAATTTGTCAAGTTCTAAGATTACAAAACAATGTCAATTTTTGTTTTTTTAATAACTATTGGGTTTACAGTGTTATAGTAAAATAGTGCTCAGCTTCAAATATCTGACTTATATAGTACAGTAAAATAGCATTCAGCCTGGGCCTACAAACCCATAGGGTTAAGTATAAGCCTTCTTGTGTTGGTTTTCAGATCAATATTCCTGCTAATTTTTTTAAGGTTGTGTGTAGGACAAAAAAATCCCTGAGCAACTGAAGTAGTGTGCTGAAATTATTTTTACATTTTTGATAATCGTTGATTTTTTTTTTTTTTTATATATATAACAAATGTCAGACCAAGATCAATATGAAAATTGTTTGATCACATAGTTTAATTATTGACACTTTTTGACCTTCAGGAAAAATCACAAAACATGTTTAAACTTTTCTACAAGGTACAGATATCCTATCATTCCATAAAAAAATAAAAAGGCTGTGAATGGTCATTATATTAGGCATTCTTGTAGAAGCATCCAGTATAATCTCCCTGCGCCTAAAATATATTACACTTATTTTATATAGAAATACTCAACTGAAAATACTGATGTCCTCAGTTTGACACTAAACTACATCCTGGGAAGTGTAGAATCATTCTTTCATTGCCATGACCTGGAGTGGTAATAACTGTTAGGATCCTATCTGTGGGTCAAATCTGTTAAAAAATTATTACTATTAGATCGGAATACTTGAAACCATATAACTATGCAAACATGACTATTATTATGGTTAATCATGATTGTATATGAATTATTAGGATTACTTGAAACCAGATAACTGTATAACAACATGATTATTAGAATAGTTACTAATAATTCTTATAGAATTTTGAATATCATTTAGGAATACTTGAAACAATATATAGCAAATTATTTTTAAGAAGAGTCACTTGGAACTATGTAATTGCTTGCAAAAACAAAAGAGACTGACTTCAGCATTAAATAACCCAACAAGGGATGATACAATGCAAAACCAACCAACTAACAAAATCTTAAGTTGTAATTAAATCATCATCATGTTGTGCCGCTAGCACGGATATCCCTGACCCTCTCTCGCTACTTCTCCCTATCATTCATCGCCTCTGGCAGGTCTTCAGGTATTGCTATATAATAGAAATAATCTAACAGCAGTCATTTTTTTGCCACATTTAGATAGATATACATGATATGTAAGAGATTAGTTTGTCAGTCATCATCATCATCATCTTGTCGTGCCGTTAGCACGGATATCCCTGACCCTATCTCGCCACTTCTCCCTATCGTTCATCGATTCTGGTAGGTCTTCAGGGCTACATCCTGTATCCTCACATAGCTGCTGAATGTATGTTCGAGCTGGTCGTCCTGCTTTTGCCCGGCCATATGTGGGAGTCCATTGGAGTACATCACTTATGAGCTCGTCCCTGCTTCTCCAGCTGTGTCCTGGTTCGTCTAACTTGTATAGTTTTCGTGATGGGAGGCAGGTGGCCCTATAGTTGGTGCCTTGTTGGGTGTTGCCACCAGGACTTGTTCAATATTGCTCGCAGCATTCTTGTGTAATTGCCGTCTAGCTTCTTCTCCAGCCGTTTAGTTAGCGTCCAAGTAGTGAATCCATACAGCAGTATCGATACAACTGCTGCCTGGAAGAAACTGCATTTCATTTTATCGGTCAGGTCTGATTTCCATGTGATGCAATTACATAAGCAATCTAAATTATGACGCTTTTGAAATGTCTTAAACTTGAGTTCAAAACTGTACACCTCATCTGGTGTAATGATTAGCAAGCCACACTGTTTGACTACTGTTAATGAGTTTTATCCTCACTAAGTGCCCCCATACTTTCAGCCAACTACTAAAGAAAGCTCAGCAGAGTAAATAGAAACATTTGTGCTCATCCTGATTGTTATAATTTCTCTTGAGAGATAACTATTAAATGTTAATTATAAAGTGTTTCCCCTTATTTATTTCCCATTTGTAGAATTTGTAACTTGTCATTCAGCTTAATGGCCAACAAAGGAGCCATTTTAATGCATATTTTTAATAACTTTTTAAGTCCAATATTCAAATGTGTTAATATATTTTTACATTGCACTTGTCTTCAATCAACTTACCCTTATATTATTCACAATTTGAAGTATAATGTTGTTTCTAATGCTTTTGTATGCAAGGGATGTATGGTTTTCAGCCTACACTCCTTGTTGTGGGGGTGTATTCAACATCTGATAATATACAATATATTATAACATATGATATTCAATATACATCTGATAAAGTAAAAGGTTAAGGCTGAGTTTACTGTCTTAATATATTATTTAATCTAGTTATTACTTTGTACCAGGCTATTGGTCTAATGGGTAGAGTGTTCACCAATGATCCAGGAGACCAGGGTTCAATCCCAGGTTGAATCATACCAAAGACTAAAAAAAATGATACTTGGTGCAGCCTTGCTTAACACTTAGTATTATAAGGTAAGGATCAAGAGTAAAGTGGAGCAATACTGGGAATGAAGTAGCGCCCTCCCCTACACCTCGGTGTAGTAGTTATTGAAAAGGTAGTCTTCAGGTCGTCCTCAACTACAGTTGCCAATTTACATTATATATAACTGTGCAAAAAAAAAAACTCTTAAAAACCAACTACACAAAAAAGGAAACATAATTGTACAATGAATGCAATTGCCTAATCTCTAGGCTTAAAGCAGGCCTTGACAGGTTGACATGCCATTAAAATTAAACAATCAAATGTAAATTTGGTTTTTTAATGTTTTTTTTTTCTAAATATTTGTTTGTAAAATAAAAACCAGTTTTATATTTGGGTAAGAAAATTGGCCAATGCTTTCCAAACAGCCTAATTAGTCCAGGTTAAAACTTTTCTCATTCCCTATTGAAATTGGCATCATTAAAATAAGGTCTAAAAAAAAAAAAAAGTTGGTCTTCAGGTGAGCCTTACTGGACTAAATATTTATTTCTATTTAATTTTTTCCTCCAAACTATTGTCTTTACAATATGAATTTGAAGCTTCCACCTTTTGTTTGTTTGTTTGTTTGTTTTTGTTTTTATCTATATCCAAATATTTTTTTTAAAGCTTACTAATGTTAGTTCATGAAGAAAACACAATTCGACTTCAAGTTCCTTTATAAAAAGAAAAAAAGAAAAAGAACTTGACTAAAATATTTTATTGCACATTAACCATAATCATCACAAATATTTTGCAATTATACAATATATTTGTCACTTTTTTCCATCATTTTTTTTTTTTTTTTTTTACTTTTGCGAATTTAAAATTTATTTTATTTTATTTTATTTTTTTTTTTTAAATATGTTCAGCACCAAAAAACTTTAATGTTTTTGCTACTTTACCAAACAATATTAGTTACATAACATCCTCTATTTGAAATTTTTGCCTTGTCTACAATTCACCCTCTGCACACTGCTATAACTAATACCAGTTTTTTAGTTTCTGGGGGACCTCTATATTTTTGGCTTACTCATATCAGAAAAAAATTTGGTGCTGAAAGTTTTAATATTTTTAAAAATGTTTCTTTTAAATCTTTTTTCAGATGAAATCACATGGTGGCAAATGCAATGTATATGATGGTTTTTTTTGTTTGTTTTTATCAATTATTGAATAACAATGACTGCCTCTTCAGAGAAAGTCTACCAAAAGAATTTATATTGTTTATAGTATTTTTTGCTTGATTGGATAGTCATTTAGTGACATGTCATAGTTCGGATAATGTTTAAAGGAGTAAGGGATATTTCTACATACCTCCTCCCCAACCCTGAAAAATTACTTTCAGAAAACCTTTTACCTTTTTTTTTTTTTTTTTTTTTATATTCAAAACATAAATATCTGTATTAAAGACATTTTTAATTTCTGCAGACATTAAATTCTCTGAAGAAAAATTGCAACACTCTGAATAGGTCTCATATTATTCAAGATTAAATGTTCCAGTAGTGTATGAAATTTATATACAAATGTAATAACTATTATGGAATAGAAATGGTCATATGATAAGGTGGGGGTGTCCTTGTGGTGTAATGGTTAAAGCGATGGACTGCAAAATCATAGTAAGCGAGTTCGTACTCCAGTCACGCTATTACGTTCACTTTCGGGCAAATACCCTTGGGAGAGACATGAACCCCCTCATCTTATGGATTAAATAGTACCGCTACAGTTCTTGTAGGAGAATGGCTTTGGCATTAAATAATCTGCAAAGGTTGATATGCCATTAAACAAAGAAACCAACTAAACCAAACCAAAAAGGATAAGACAAATAGGACTATGTCTTTTATTTTTTTTATTTTTTTTTTTTTTTTTGTTCTCAACAAGTTTTGATCTAAGGCTTTGATCATTGTCAGAGGAAAAGATTTTGTGGAAAAAAATGTTTTTTGAGAGTTTTTTTTTTTTTTTCTTTTCTTTTAAGTTTAAAGGAGCTTATATGTTACTCAAGTGACAAAAAATACATTGGTGGTGTAGAGGGTGTCCTCATGGTGTAATAGCTAAAGTGATGGACTGCAGAATCATAGTAAGTGAGTTCAAACTCCAGTTGTGCTATTATGTTCACTTTCAGACAAATACTCTTAGGAAAGGTATGAACCCCCTTATCCTCCCAGCTATGAGTTATAGTACCACTACTGTTCTTCTAGAAGGATGGATTTGGCATAAATATAAACTCTGCATTGTTTGGAATTGGTTTATAATAAAAATTATCTTGATTTTGCAAAAATATTTGTTTTGAGGCTATTCAAAATGGCAGCAAATCAGAATGTGCCAGGCTTGAACAGAGATCTGCTATCAAATTTTTAATGACTAAGTAGTGAAATTCTGAGAAGAATGTGTGATGTATACAGCAAAGCATATTTTAGTCAAAAAAATGTTTACAAATTGGCTAAGCATAGGTTTTCCACTACAAGCCTAAGTTGAAAAGACAGTCCAAGGAGTGAAAACTCACTGACTCTTTGGTAAAAAAAAAAGTTCCAAGTGCAGATAGTCATGCTGACAATGTTCTGTGACATGAAAGGACCAATGACTTTAAATTTCCTTGTAAAAGGTGCAACTGTAAACAAGTGTTTCCTATTGCCACCATCTGAGGCAATATTCATCTTATTTATTGAATAAGTCTTGCATATTATTATATACATATGATCCAAAATAAGATATATATCAACAATACTCAGACTGCATGCACATGCTGTACCCAGATCAAAACATGAATTGTCCTTCAGGATGGTGCAAATTTATTTTCTATCAGTATACTACATAAGATGAGAAAATTTTTTAACTTCCTGTACCATGACACAGCATTTCCTTCTCAACACTTCTCTTGTACATAAGATCAAACCTATTCAAAGAACTGTCCATTGCACACAGCATATAAGTATATAACAGTTCAGTTAAAGTTCTTAACCATTGGACTACCTATACAGGTGATTTGTTTATACTGTTGAAGGCTTCTATTGGACCAGCCACAATTTTTGAATGAGCTAATAATACAAGAATGGAGCACCAGTATGCTATAGATTCTTCTGAACAACACATCTCAGGTTTTGAAATCTTCTCCTCGGCTAGTTGCCTCATTAAAGGCAAAAGAGCCCAGTCTTCCCTTCCATTGACCCTTATAGGGATGGAGAATAGATGGATTTATGCCTTTCCCAAGTGCTGTTAATGTGATGTGAAAGATGAATGGCATTGTCCAGGATTTTAACTTGGCTTGTCAAATCTATTTTCTATGATAACTGTTAAACCACTCATCCATCTATATTTATATTATTATTATGGCAATACACACAGTTCTAAATGAAATACAAATTTTTGTCTTCATCCCCCAAATCTTTTGTTTTTTAGAAATTACCTACAGGAAGTCAAGAATAAACTTGAATCCCGATCACATGCAAATAAGTTGAAAAAAAAGAAGCCATATTTTAATGAGTCTTTGTTTATCAGCATTGTATATGTAACCAGTACACATACATATATAATGTTTGTATGTCAGTTTGATGTCTTTGTTTAATTACATATCATCTTTCATGGGTTATTTAATACCCAAACCATCCTTGTAAAAGGATAGTAGTGTTCTATTTAACCTATAGCTAAAGGGGATAAGTGGATTCATGCCTTTTCCAAAGGTATTAATCTGAAATCAAATGTAAAAGCATGACTGGAGTTTGAACTTGCTTGTTACAATGTTACAGTCCAGTATTTTAGCCATTATGCCATTATTGTACATACATACATACACACACACACACACACACACACACATATATAGATAGTGTCTATATGTTATTATATGTTTTCCAAACAAAACTTTTATTATGATTCAAGATAAAAAAGAAAGATTCAGCATAAAGTAACCTTGCAAAAGTTGACATGCTAGTTAAATAAAAAAAAAATTTTTTAAAAAACGTGTGTGTGTGTATATATATATATATGGAAGACAAACCCTGGAAACTCTTTCTTCTGCCTTCTAATCATGGTAGCATATGCAACTTTGACTAACAAGTGAAGTCCTGCACAACTGCAATTTTAAAATTTTTAGTTTTAAACCAACTCTTTTCCAAAAAGATTGTGCACTTTCTAACTTGCTTTTTACATACAATTTGTTGTTTTATATATATATATATATATATATATATACACACACACACACATATCTATATCAATAAGTTTGCATCTTCAAAATGATTTTGCATTGAGAAGCAATCAAGTATATCTAGTATCAGCCTTAATTTCCTTGCTGAGGAGGAGGAAGAGTTGGTAATAATAATAATAATAATACAACACACAAACATAGACAGTTTTAAACAAATCATTTATTTTTGTCTACATCCTCAAAATCCTTATTTTAGAAATTCTTTGAATTCTGAGATGAAATATTTTTTATCATCGATTTTTGGCTATTTTTTTTTTTTATTGTCTCTTTTTATTACAACATTCTTAGTTGAATATTCTCTGACCATTAAAGTTGAAAGAAAGCAGAGAAATGAAGTGATGTTTGAACAGAGTAAGTGATATAAAAAGAGAGAGTAAAAAAAATATGTATAAATTCCTTATTTAACAAGCATCTGTTCATTATATATCTAATGATCTACACCGACCAGAAAATGTTTTAAGAGAATAATCAGTTCAAGATCCTCTGGGACTTCTCTGTACAAACTGATCATGAGAACCAGACAAGATATCCAGATATTGTAATCTTGGACCTTGCCTTCAAAGAAACCATTATCAGTGTCATATTTACTGATATGAATGTAACATGTAAGGAGAAGGAAAAGTTAGTTAAATAACAGGATCTAACTTGAGAGATAAGGAAAATATGAAATGTCACTATAAAAGTTATTCCAGTAGTAATTAATGCACTGCACATTGTAATTAATAAATTAGAGCTGTTCTTGAAAGGATCTTGTTGCCCAGTCAGCTGGGGCTGTAGAATACACCGACTGCACCTCTGCAGAGGGGTAAGATCCCCCCACCAACGAGTGTCCTGGATATGACACTAAACAATCTGATGGTGAGGTTCCAGCAGTGCTGGAGCTTTGGGGAATGCGGAGTACCCCTTCATTGCCATCGCTCCCAGGTCCACTCTGGCCCGGAGTGGTAGCACCTGATAGGGCCCTATCTATGGGTTAAATAGAACTAACAGCATACTTATGCTAAAATGAATTGAGTAAACTAAATAGCGTTTTTGACAATTAAACCGTACTTACACTTAAACTGCGTGCTTATGCTTAACTGAATTATTTCAAATAGAACTGTTTTTTGACATTAAAACTGCATTTACACTTAACTGAATTATTACATATAACTGCTTGAATAGTTTGAAATAGAAATGTTTTTGACAATTAAACTGTGTACTTATGCTAAACTGAACTGTTTTCAATAGAACAGATTATTTACATAAAAATGGATTTGGCGTTAAATAACCTACAAAGGTTGATATGCCATAAAACCCAACAAACTAAACCAAGCTGAAAGGATCTTGAAGCAATCATATCAATTGCGTTTATATACAAATCTGCAATACTTAGTATAGCAAAAATCATTAGAAAAGTACTTGATATCAAAGGAAATAAGGAAGCAAATTTATGCATGAAAATCATTCATAATTATGAGTGTATTAAACATTTTAAAACTATTTTTGTCTTCATTCCCCAAAGCCATATTTTAATGATTCATTATTTGAACTTAAAAGTAAAGAGCAAATTTCAATCCTAATTACATGTAAATAAGATGAAAAAGACTTTTAATGAAAGACTTTGTCATTTGCCTAGCAATGCATAGAGGAAAAGATAATCTCCAAATGCTCAATGAAATCCAACCAACTTTCTCACCACATTTTTCCACACTATGTGCAGGAATACCTAAAAGCCTTCAAAACTCTTCTAGATCACCAAGCCACAGCACTATTTCACAAAGCTAATCAACTGTCCCTCAAACTACACAAACATACATACATACATACATACATATATATATATATATACATACACAGGGTGTCCCAAAAAGATGTATACACAGCGTTTTCATGCTTCCAGTAGCATTTTAGAATGAATTTTTTTTCTTCAAAGGTTAGCCTGGCTGCCATCATTAAGATCGATGAGTTTAATCTGCAAAGAAAAAACAAACATCTGGTTTAAAATTATTTAAAGTGTGTATACTTCTTTTTGGGACACCCTGTGTATATATATATATATATATATATATATATATATATATATATATATATAGTCATTGTATTAAGTATTTTGGTAGTAAATATAACTTAATTTCCCAGAGACTGAAAAATTAGGCATATGTTGTATAGTAAAAAAAGTGCTCAGCTAAAAATATTAATGTCCTGGTGGTGAGGCTACCGTTCTGAAGCTATAGTGAGTGTAGAATCATTACTTCATTGTCATGAGCCAATGGTAGTACCAGTTAAGTTCCCATGTAAGGGGTCAATTAAATGTTAAAAAATTCTTAATATTATCATTTACCAACACTATTAAAAGCTAATTATAAAGTACTTATATATTTATTTGTTTGCACTCCTAAATCTTATAGCTCAGAGGTTACTTAGCATTGATTTTAATGGCCTCTGGAGGATGCTTTTTATGATAGAGATTTTACTCTCTTTTCTCTTTTTCTTTTTTTTTCTTATTTTTATGAAATATAACACTGCCTGGGAGCATTTGAGATGCACTGATAAAAAATAAAATTTTGTTTTAATTTTACTCAAGATTAAACATACAGATTGTATTTATCCAACTCCTCAGCCACTTGCAGCATGTGCCACAAGGTCAATTTTTAAGAGGAATATGGATTTACCCAACCCCTCTGACACAAACAGCATGTGCCACAAGGTTAATTTTTAAGTAGAGTGCAAACTGTTTGAATTTGGAGTTTTCCTTCTCCTAGAGTGGTTGCCATACCAACATTAAAGGGCCTAGTCTGCACTACTATTTATTCATACCAGGGAGGGGGGGAATAGTTGGATTCATACCTTTCCCAAGAGTATTAGAACTTTGTGAAACAGCCTCCTGCAGGGTTTGGTTGTTGAGTCCTTTTTCAGTGATGATTACCATTACATTATGAGTGCCTCCATAATAAACAGGTAATATAGCTAGATTACAGTAAATAATCACATATACAGATCAATATGTTCACATGTTCTAAAATAAGGGGCATATTAACAGTACTCAGACCTCAATACACACACTGTACTCAGGTCATTACCTCTATCTTTCAGAGTGTTGCAATTTTATTTTAAATTGATATACCTGTACCTTCTTTTAAGAAACATAAAAACACAACTCATCTTAAGTTTTAGATATGCTGCTTTATTCTCTCATTTTAGTTTCAAAGGCCTTGGGGGAAAAAAGAGTACAACGGGCAGTGTAGATTCTTCATTCAAATTCAAACTAGCATTTCCCATATCTTTGAAAGGTTCACTCACTCTCCATACACACAAACACTTATCTCCTTGTACCCCAACTCCCAAAAAAGAGTGAATTGAGAAACCCATTGGCTTTTTTTGAGAATTCACAAAACACCCAACCTCCTTTTCCACACTCCCTGGCCAGCCCACCACCACCGCTTATATGGCTGATCAAGCATGGTGATCTTGTCAAGCCCTGGTCAATGTCCCTTCATCTAAACATTTTTTGTCTTAAATTATAGTGGGTGGGGTGCCTCAAGTAGTGTAATGGTTAGCAAGCTAGATATTTGTCGCTGCCTCCCACCAGACACGACTTGACACAAGGTCAAAAGCCCGAAGGCCAATTAAAGTGGGGATAAAGGGGAGGGGAAGGTCGGGAAGGAGCCGAGACTCGAACCCTGCTTGTCTGTGCTGCTCATCGGCTCACTCAGTGCAATGTGAGCCTGATGAGGCAAGCAGTTTCACTAACCCAAATGTGGGTCCGGGCATGGGCACGTATGCCAGTTAACGGCTTAAACTAGACGCTTGGTCTAGTGCCGTACAAAGGGGACAAAAGTGCAGCTCGCCCACCCGAAGGTTGCCCAGCCGAAGCTGGGGGCCTATTCGGCCCCGAGTCTGCTCTTGGTTTCGAGCACCCATCCGGCACGAATGCCAGACGGCCCATAGCAAATCTTCATGAGTGAGTTCAAATGTTATTGGGTACCCCATTCATACGGCCTTGTGCCACATCTAGGCAAAAAGCTTAGTGAATTACTAAATCATCATAAGTGATTGACCTTCTGCTCAGCAATTTTCATGACTAGACTGATCATGGCAATTTTCTTTTTTCTTCATCAAAGCATCTCAACTTCACAGAGTCCCTTGATTCTTTGCCTCCATCCATCCCTATTGTCCATTACTCCTGGCAGGTCCTCTAGACTGCATCCACTGTCTGCACATATCTGATGTCAGTATTTACTGGTCAGCCAACACTGGTATGTCTATGTGTGGGAGAATGTTGCTTATGAGTTCATCCTTACTTCTCCATCATGTCTTGCTTGTTTTACTTGGATAGTTTGTGAGATGAAAGGTAATTGGCCATACAGCTGCTTTTTTGTGGGGTCCTGCTTCCAGGATTTGTTCAAAACAGTATATGACATTCATGTGCAGTTCCCATCTAGCTAATTTTCCAGATATTTTGTTAGTCCAAGAGGTGCAACCATACAGTAGTCCTGACATGACTACAACTTGGAAAGATTCCTGTTTTATTTTATCAGAGAGATCCGATTTACGTATGGTCGTTAACTTGTCAATATCAGTTCATGCCTTTCTTAGGAGTATGATGACATTGCTTTTGATAGATATTTCTTACTCAACTATGAATTGTGCTTTTTGTGCCCTCTCATAGGAAATCAGTTTTCTGTGTTTGTTTAATGGACAGGTTCGTGACTGCTAAGGTGAGATAGAGAAAAGCCAATGTCTATTTTGACCATCTGTCTTCTGTTACATATCTCAAGAACTGCTTCAACAATGGCCAACAAAGTGTTTGCTATTGTTAATTGAAATTTGAAGCATGTTTTTAACATTAGTTTTTGAAAACTCAAAGACTCTTTTTTTTTCTTTTTTAAGTGGTTTTATTTACAATATAAATTTAATGCTTAACTGCACCTTATCAGATAAGCTAAACCAAATCTTTAGTTTTTGTTCAGATGTATAAAGTAAATGCCTATAGTATTGTATTAAAAAAACAAATATAAAAAATAGCATTTTTTATTATTGCTACTAATTTTAACAAAACTTCATTGGCTTAGACACATATAGGAAGTTATTATTTTCTTTTTAGAAAATTATGACTTTTTGCAACAACTAAAGGAGTATGGATACAGCAAACCTATTCTATGCTAGTCAATTTAAGTCTGCAAGAAAGACCAGAAATGTTCTGGTATACAATCTCATGTTTGCTGATGACACTGCTTTCATGGCAAACTACATCCTAGATGCTCAGGAAATAATCACTTTTTTCTCAAAATCTGAAAGTTAACCTAAAAAAACAGAGCTTATATACCAACCCCCTCTGTGATCTCATGACACTGGCCAAGACATATCGATAAAGGGCCAGATACTAAACCAAGTAAATATATACTTTATACACTTCAAATATCTGGAGGAATAAAATTAGCATGACATCATCAGATATGATGATCAGCTTGTAGTAGTAGTAGTAGTATGACTTTTTGCTACAACTATGGGAACTGACAACAATAATAAAAAACACTTCCTATGTATGTCTAAGCCATTGAAGTTCATTTAAAATTTGTGGTAATAAAAATGGGGGTTTGGGGGGGTGCCAATGCTATAGTTGAAAATTTTCTTAACCAGAAACCAAATTTATGACATTCTTTCCATCACCAGAAAATCAAAACTTAAAAAAAAAGGATATTGTTGTGTTTACATTTATAAGATAAGCAACAGACACTAACAGGCACATAGACATTAACCTTTGATGACATCTATTAACTTATATAAGGTCATACAAAAATATAGTTCAGTTTCATGCCTGTATTTATTGCTGCTATAAAAAAAAAAAAGAAAAAAAAAAATGGATGCATTTATGACAAATTTATGTAACTTAAAATCAGGCCTTCAGAGGAGGTTTTCAGCTAGCTTGAGATAAAACTAACCCAGCCAATTATTTTTAATTTTGAAATCAGGTTTTTATTTGCCACAAATATTTATCTTTTGAATAAAAAATTTGCTTTTATTTTACTATTACATCCATCTCATCAATTTTAATACTCAACATAGGTCTTGATATTCTAAGACTTTTTCTCCTATATACAACTCCTGGCAAATGAGCTGTTGTGGAGATATTAATTTTTAAAATTTTTTTTTCAAATTTCTGGACAAGTTCTTTCTGCTGCTGTCTCCCACTAGAGATCTGTGTTTGTATGTGCATACACTGCTAACAGGTGCATAACTGGCCATGACAATGAACTAAAGGTGGAATAGAGTTAGGGTTTTGAATGAATTAAACTTTCAAAACAGTTGTAAATTACTCGTTTACTTTGGTTCTCCAACCCAAGAATTCCTGGTTGGAATAAGGGAATAACTAAAATACAAGTAAGTTCCAACTGTTTTGAAGGTCAGTTTTGGTTAAAACATATTAAAAAAAAAAAAACCATAGGAAGAACACAAATTTTCCCTCTAAAAGGAGATGGGTGTAATAGTAAAAATTCTAAATGACTTGAATAAAAGTACTTATATTTTTCTCAGTCATTTTCATGACCAGATTCCTCATATTTGTTAATAAATTAAAAATTTGCTGTATTTCTTTGTTTGCTTTTTTTTTTAATTTTATTTATTTATTTTTTCTCCCTTTGATTAATCATTTGTTGGAGCATTTCACAGAAGAGTGAATTTTTCCAGGGTTGTGTGGTCTTGAAGCTCATGTCTACTAAGGAGAGGGAAAACAAAATATGACAAAATGATTTTTGAAATTTGCTATAGCATACTTATTCAAATTTTTTTCCTCTTTTGTATTGCAACTTTTTTATTTTTACTAAGGCTTTTATCTGATAAGAATATTCATCTCTTAAATAAAAATTTATATTCAGTTTGAATAAAAAATACTTATAAGTTTCTAATAACCCTGTAATTTTAAATGGTAACTTTGTTTTGGAGGATTTTTTAAAAGTTTTACCAATCTACTTAGTTATTCAAATAATAATCCAATGAAAATTGATATTTCAATCAATAAAATTTAATGATTTTTATTATTTTTTATCATTTAAAACAGGAATAGTGCAAGGATTATTCATTGCGAATACAGGAAATATATATGTGTGTATGTGTGAGTATATGGGTGTTGCATGAGTATATCTATGTGTCTGTATATATATATATATATATATATATAAATAAATGTGTGGATGTGTGTGTGCTTATATATGTATGTATGCATATGTTTGAATGCATACTCGTATATACATATATATGCATGTGTGTGTGTGTGCACCTGTGTACATATGTGGTGTATTTGTGTGTGTGTGTGTGTGTGTATATATATATATATGTGTGTGCATGTGTTTATATATATATATATATATATATATATATATATATATATAGAGAGAGAGAGAGAGAGAGATCTGTCAATATGCTTCAATAACTGTTTTAATAAATTTGTTTTGTTTTTTTATTTGATTTTGTTGAAGCAATCTTTCTTTATTAGTTAACAAATTCAATATATTTGAATTTCTGTTAAATGTTATTTTTACAAAGGAAACTAAATAACATATTTTCTTTGCTTTTTTTTTCTTTTATTATGAGAAAATACATGTTTAAGTATGAAGAATCAAAGATATATATAATTGTTTTCTTTGCTAGCTGCAAATCATAGTAATGACCAAGTAACCAAGGCTAAAGAATCAAGTCTCCCCATCTATTCACCCATAGCTTAGAGGGTGGAGAAGAATATGTGTCCATTTTCTATGATGGTAACCATGACACAAAGAATGCCTCTCTAAATAATAGATAAAAATTATAAAAATAGATAAAAATTATAGCTACAATTATAAGGATATTATAAGTATAATTAAAAGTATTTTATAAGTATAATCATCTTTGTTGATAATTTAGCATAAAGGTCAGCACTCTATCAGGGTAAAAGTCCTTTTTGTATTGTATGTGTATTTTGCAGGAATTAGTTTGGTTTGGTTTCATCTAGTGTTATGGCATATCAACCATTGTGGGTTATTTAATCCCGAATCTTTTTTTCATACATAAATTGAGTATATGATTTCCAAACACATTTTGTGGATAACATTCTTAAACAAGCCTAAGCTCTTTTTTTTTTTTTTTTTTTTTTTTTTTTGCAAACAGTTAAATGGTTTCACTTAATTTCAAACAATTCAGTTTAGCATAAGTATAGTTTTTTGTTTACACTCAGTTAAATGTAAAAGCAGTTCTATTTCAAACTATTCTATTTAGCACAAGTACTGTTGAATTTTCAGTTCTATTTCAAACAATTCTGTTTAGCATGTCAAAGTTAAATGGTTCCAAGTATTGCTATTTATCACTTAAAATTTAATTAAATATCAGTCATTTGTTTACACACAGATGTAAAAACAGTTCTATTTCAAACAATTCAGTTTAGCTTAAGTACAGTTTTTTTGTTTACACCCAGTTAAGTGCAAAAACAGTTCTATTTGACCTATAGATAGGACCCTATATGGTGCTACCACTCCAGGCCAGAGTGGACCTGAGAGCAATAGCAATGAAGGGGTACTCCACAATCCCCAAAGCTGAAGCTTCACCATTTGATTGTTTAGTGTCATACCCATGACTCTCATTGGGAGAGTCTTACTCCTCTGCAGAGAAGCGGTTGGTGTATTCTACAGCCTCAGCTGATTGGACACTTGGCAAGAATTAAGAAGTTCTATACAGCAGGTATAAGTCTAACCCAGAATTTTGAGCAAAAAAATACAGAGGTTGACTTATATGCCAGATAAATTTGTACAGTGAAGTATATGGTAATAGTTTCACATTTATCATTAAATAATTGTACATTCTGAAGAACCTCATCCCTACAAATAGGATCTGAAGTTGGTGCAGAAAATATAAAATATACCTTACAACAGATTCAAATTTAAATATGATTTTGAGTCCCAGTGGCATAGTGTCTAATGTGTTACTATGTAACATTGTAGTATATATTTGAAAAAATGGAAATAAATCTAATGATATGTAAATATGAAAAAATATATTCAAAGGATGTATTTATTTGTATATGAATAATATGTCAACATGGACATTTCATTTTTTGTTGTTTTTTTTTTTTTTGTGTTTTTTATTATCTGAGTGATGTTTTTATCTACATGTAATGTTTTCTTACCCCCAAAATTATTTTCCAATGAAAAAAAATGAAATGAAAAAATGAGAAAACTCTTAGAGTTCTATTATCTTTTATTGGCATTTTGTTTCAAAATGTACATGACATGATTAGTGTTCAAAAATTTCTATTTTAAATTTTTTAAATTTTATGAAATTTAGAATTATTCTTAAAACTATACACAAAGATGTTTTTTTATAATAGAATAATAATATAATGAATAGAATTAATAAAAGATAGAAGTTTTCAAATACTAATTACTGAAAATGAGATGAAAAAAAAATTGGCATATTATCCATATATAAATAAATGCATCCTTTGAACAATTTTCATACAGTTCCTTATAATATTTGTGTTTAAAATCATGTTGAATCTAAAGAGTAATGTTTATTGAAAATCTCATTAACCCATTAGTATTCTAAAATTTAATATTATTAATATTAAAAAAATGTGTTTATGCAAAAATGGTTAATATTACTATGAAGGAAGTATATTTAGGTTATATTTGTAAGCCATTTGTTTTTCTTTTTTGCTAATGAATCTCCAGTAAAAGTAAAAAATAGATTTAATTTCCTGGTTTTATAATCTATTATATATACATATATTAACCGGGCCATTGGCTTAATGAGTAGGGTGTTCACCAATGGTGTGGCAGACCAGGATTCAATCCCTGGTCAAGTCATACCAAAGACTCAAAAAATGGTTCTTGATGCATTATATGGTAAAAATGAAGGGTAAAGTGGAGCAATCCATGGAATGGATTAGCACCCTCTCCTACACCTCAGTGTAGTAGCTATTGAAAAGGGAGCCTTCGGGTCACCCTTGACGAAGGTCACCAACTTTACTTTGATATATGTATATATTTGTCTTATCACTTTGGTTTATATATATATATATATATATATATATATATATATATATATTTGATTGAACATAATAGACATTTTTTGTCTAGATATTTTTTTTGTTAATCCTTTCAAATTGCCATATAGATCTTATGATATTTGGCAGGAATTGGTTGATAAACCTTCCATAATTAGTTATTTCCCAAGTGCTTTCTGCCCAACTTTAGGCTATGATCAGGGGAGGATGTATTACAAAAGTGTAACTTTTGTATGTACATTACTACTTTGTAAGAATGAGCGTTTGTATTTTTATATTGTGTAGCGTTTACTTTTCAAATTTGTTTCTATGAAGACACTTAGCTACTGACACTATTTATAACTGAATTGTTACTTATATATTGCCATACTTGGAACTATTTAACTTTGTTGACTCATGCTAAATTGAATTTTTAGAAATAGAACTGATTGATCATTCAACTGTGTGTATCTACAAAATGTGTTTATGAATCACATATTTGATAGATATGTAAAAACAAGATTTGGCATTAAATAATTGAAAAGTGGTTAATATGCCATAACACTAAAACAAACCAAACCTTATATTTTGATCAAAATAAGTACAACTTATGTCAGTGAATCATTGTTTTTTGTTGTATAATGGCTTGTACCACATGACTTCCAGTATTGTGGAGGTATAAAAGATGCAGTGTTTCTCAAGCAAGCAAGACAGAAGCAGAAAGAGAAGCAGAGAGACAGCTCTGAAGGACGTCGGTCAGTAGTATGACCAACTTTGGATGTAACACCAACAGTGCGAGACTTATGATACTAGTTGGACTGTAACACTTGAGTTAATAAACAATTAACTTTATTTCACTGTGTATCGTTCCTTACCACGATACAACATTTTTGATACTACTTATATGTTACTGATACTGACATACTTTATATCTTGGCCAACCTAAAAGTTCTTGTTAGCTTATGTTCAGCTTTAAAAATCGAATCATTACAAGTAACTATTATTTCTATTCAGTCTAGTTTTTTATGATTGTTAAACGACTGTCAGAAGGAGGCGATCTTATCAATTCACTAAAAGTACTCTTGGGACTACTTGTAATTCCTTAGTCTAAGTGTACCCTTACAAGCCCTATTGCAGGTGTGGCAAATGAATTAGCTGTCTTAAACATTAACATTGCCCCCTTTGCACCCTCATATGACCTCTCAAACACGCTGCAGACCCACATACTTCAAAAGAATGAACAAAAATACTTCTTTTCTCGTTTACTTAGTAGTGAGCTTACATAAAAACTCAAATAATTACTTTTTTCCAAAGGTTAATAATTTTGGAGTTTTGTTCCTTCAAATGTGTTTCAGGTTCCAATCAGGTGTCTTGCACCTTTGTTCACTTCTTTATTTGCAGTTCTAACTGCCAAGCTTATCCTAATGTTTTTTCATTTGGTTCGGTTTGGTTTCTTTGTTTGATGGCATATCCATAACCTTTATGAATTATTTAATATCAAAGCCACCTATGCAGAAGAACAGTAATACATGTAGGTTTTGTTGGTTATATTGTGTTTTGATATTTAATTTCCATTTTTGTCGTGGCATATTTAATTTGTTTTTTTTATATGTGGTTGCGTGTTCTCAGAAGTCGGAAGGTCGCCATTTATAGCGATGGTGATAACATTATTATTATTATTATTGGGTTTTTGGTTTAAGGTTTAAGTTGGTTTTGTTGGTATTACTTTGTTTGCATTGGTATTTCATTGGCAGTTATAACCTCGCTAAATGTTGATGGAAAATAAAGGTGGTGGAGAAGAACGAAGATGTCGTTAGGTTTTGAAGGAAGGTTTTAATGGCAGCATGAAGTATAGGGGTTTACACTGGTATGCTGCGAGGTCTCGTAGTAAAGAAAGAATGTAGGAAGTTGTTAGAGTGTATCATCTAATTTGTTTTTTAACTAGAATCCTTTGGTCTAGAAGAATAGACTGAAAGGATCCACTAACTAGATGGCTCTCCTCATAGTGGTTGATGAGGCTACTACTATTCAGGAACAGACAAATAGACGTCCATTCCCTTTGGGGATTTCTGAGCGAGAGAGAGATTGGCGGGCATTCTTCAATTTTTGGTATTGCTAGGAAATATGGTTCGAGCTGATTGGGGGAAAATGTTCGGCGACTCTAACTGTCAAATTAAATTACACACCAAACCAAAATTTCAATTTTCTTTCTGCTACATACTACTATTTAACCCATAACTAGGTGGATATACCTTTCCCCAGGAGTATTCATCTCGAAATGAACATAATAACATGTCCAGAATTTGAACTCGCTTACTGTGTTGTCGCATTCTAAAATGTTAGCCACTACACTATAAGGACTCTCCTTTTTTCATTTGGTATCAGATTAACTATTTTTTCAGTTTATGCCTAAGGTGTATATTCTCAAAGATAATCACATCAGAATGTGGTGTAATGCCTTAGAGTATTTACTAAGCAGTTTGACAAAAGGCTTCTCACTGAAGTATTTTCAATATGGGATCAGACAGAAGGATTTGCAAAGTTTAGTATAAAACTAGGTCAAATGTGCTGAGCCCTCAGTGGGTATTAAGCTCATAGTTCAATAGTAATAGACTGTTAGACTAATTTAGCAGCCATTACCCTACTGCAGTGGTTCTCTACCTTTTTTTGTTTTTTTACCTATGGTTCTCTTTGATTCCTATTTTACTCTAGTGGACCCCCATAGGCATTCGATATTTAAAAAATCCTATTGTATTTTTATAATTAAATATCATTAGGAATTGTATGAAAATTATTTGTATATTTTATGTATTGTAGAAATAAAACTAATTTATTGCTCATGAATTTTAACAATTAACTAAATTCTATGAAAAATGAATGTTCTTGAGTAAAATAAGTCATAAATATACAAGGAAATATCTATTAAAAAAAAAAAAAAGATTATACTAAAGTCCTATTTTATTCAATGTGAGTTTTGTGATTGATTCTTTTCTACTCTGCTAGATTTGCAATATTCTGTTCCAGCATTGTCAATGATAACCAAAAATCCCTTATTTGTACAATGTTGAGTTGGTTATGAGCTTTTGATTGTAAAAAATCACAGATAAAACGAGGTAAGATGAAGGAAAAGTAATAAAAACAACTGCCCTTTTATTTCAATAAATATGTCTAAAACAAAATTTTATTATATTGGATCCCTAATTTATCTTTTTTTTTCTTTCATATATATATATATATATATATAAACAGGATTTAGCATTAAATAATCTACAATGGTTTATATGCCACAGAACCAAACCAAACCAAACCAAACCATGGACTCCAAAAATTCTCATATGGATCTCAAGGAACCATACAGACCCCCCAACCCCGATTGAGAAAAATGTCAATGTATATAGATATTCAATAAGCTAAATTTTGTTTTGGCTCAAGATCATAAGAAGCACACAGTTAGAATCAAACTCACTATTAAGTAGTAATTATTTGCTTAATTAGTTTATCAACTATTACCTCTATGTGATGCACCCAAGACATCTAATAAGCTTAGGATAGCATAACACTATACATGTTGGCCACTCAGTGAAGATTGAACTCATTATTTGGTTGTATTGGTCTTATAAACTAGCCCCTAAGTTATTATTTCTCCACAAGCTACCTCCAACCCATGTCCAAGGTGGATAGCCTTTGTCTGAGGCTTTAGGACAAGTTGTCATATACTAGACTTAGGTTATTTTAGCACAAGGTCTAAAGTATAGGGCACCCAGTGAAAATCAAATTCCACTCGTCAACTATTAAACTCCTTCTAAAAAAAATAGTAAGCATAGTGTAGCTAAGGTTTTGTACAAGGCCACAAGTATCGAGTATCCAGTGACGATAAAACTCTCTACTTAATAGCAATAGATCTGCAAGGTCAGTTTGTTAACTGCTGCACCATGACAATATGTCAGAAACATTAGAATAAGTTGTTTATATATATATATATATCTGACAGTCCATATTTTGAGTTTTAGCAGTTAAAATTTTATCTTTTTGTAGAGTTTGTAATTGGTTAGAACAACAAACTCTTAGAACCAGATATATGGAAGCACTTGCGCCATAATGGTTACCATCATAGGAAATGAACTCAGCAATTCAAATTCAAATCATGGACAAGGCTGTTTGCATTGCACTTTATGCCAATGCTAATGGAAAAAACATGAATCCCTCTCTTCTACCATCCAGCTATGAGTAAATGATAAGGTAGACTGCATTCTTTAGTCTTGGTTAGGCAATTAGTCTGGGAGAAGGAAAACACTGAATTCAAACCAGCTTTAATCTATTTCAAAATTGACCTTGTATTACATCTTGCTTGTGATGGAGGGGTTAGGTATATGAATATTATCAGATATGTATATTGTTGAGTTGTTTTCTTTTTTAGTTTTTTTAATGCCTTGCTGATTTCAGTATTTAGCAATTTCTTTTTGTCAATAAAGGATCCATAATTAGCTAAACATTATTATAAAATGAATTATTTCAGTAGTTCTCAAACATTTGTGGGGTTTAAAGGCTTTTAGGAGGTCAGGGGCTAAGGGCAAGGCTGTGTTGCCATAAGATATCTGACTCCATATTTTGGTTATATTATTTTACCCCACATTGACTGGCCGGCGTAATGCCTTGTCCAAATAAAGTCCAAAAGAAATATACAAAAAGAAAAGATAGAAACAGATAAGAGACGAAAACATTTCTTCCATACTTTCCTTTATTTACTTGGTGAATGGACTAACCAACGCTACGTCTTGGGACGTAGCGTGGTGCCCAAAAGCACCATACAGCAAAATGATGTTGTTGGTTCGACGGACACTCCCTGACAAGACCCGGTTCACAGAAAACCTGAGTATTTATCTCTCTCCACCGCCTCCAAATTCGCCACTCCAAAATCCTTCTAATTTTGGCGTGACCGCTTCTCATTGGCTACTTTACTTTTTATTATTTTTCTTTTTTTCTGATTTTAAACCGGATGGATGCGTGGAGCCTTATGCGTAGCGACGCGTTTATACATTTTGTATCTGGCAGCCGACAAGTCAATATCCGGTTGGAAGTTTTACTGTTAATTCCTAAATCCCCACAAATTTCTCACTCAAGATGTACCTGTATTGCATTTCTAAGGCTACCTTGGAAAAGTTAGTTTAATATTGGATATGTTTTTATTTGTTTTTTTTTTTTACTTTTTTTAATTAAATGTTTATTTTTTAATAAAGGCACCCATTTCTGATTTTAAAAATAGGTTATATTTTTGTTTTGTTTTTTTAAGTTGAATTTTTATTTATAAATACAGGCAGTCATTTCTTATTTTTCAAAAGAACACCAAGGAAAACTTTATGAAATAGCCATACAGCCTCATTAGGCTTATTCCTAGTCTGCCATCTTGGAGCCAATCTGTCAGTGTAGAAAGACAGTTCAAGTTTGGTTTGGTTTGGTTTGGTTTGATTGTTTAATACCATATCAACTTACTTCTTTGCATCAATCTGATTTTAATAATTATTTCACAACAATTATGTTAGTAATTAAGTAAATTAAGGATAATTATCAATAAGAAACACTTTTGATGTTTCTTAGTGACGTTTTCCATTAAGATGTGCATAAAACAAACACTCTCATTCCCTTTTTACTGCACAAAGGTCTTTTTCATTCAATGTTAATAAAAGAATAAAATCCTAATTCACTTATATGTGAAGTGGGAAACTGGATGAAAATTGTTGTAGAGAAGAAATGATATCCCTTTGTATCAGAATTGACTATCCTATTGTGAATATAAGCAGTTACGGTTTTGACCCAGCAGCCAGCTTTCCTTAGTGAGACAAGCTAACAATATAGCTCTGTTAACACATCCTTGTACAATAAGCCCTTTTTCATTGTATGCTATGACATGAATTATGATTATAATAACCCACCCCTGTAACATTACAAGACTGGTGATGATGAATCAAATTCTCAACATTACAATAAAAATAATTGAGGCTTTCCTTATTTTTCTTTTTTTTTTTCTAGGCTACTTATGAAAATTCAGAATGTATCAATAGGTTATACTTCATCCATGATTTTAAGTCTACAACCACTGGATATGGAAATAAATTCTTCTTCAGATAATTTTAAATGAATATAAAATGAAATTTTATAAAAAGGTTTAAAACCCTAACATATTATTCTGTGTTTACTTCGGAAGAATAAAAGTTTAATTTCTGTTCCAAATTTTTCAAATACTCTACTACAATAAAAGTCATTTTTGCATAACGGTTTTGTATCCAACTTTGCTTCCTACACCCCAGCATTTTACATCACACCAGTGTGCCATGGCACACAGTTTAGGAACCACTGAACTAACCTATAAGTTGATCCTACCTAGCCCAAACACACCCTCAAAAGGTCTTGTTTAAAAAGAATTGAATGTACATTTTGTGATTTCTGGGATAAAGCTAGCTAATTTTTATCCCTTAGAATATTTGGACTAGTGTGTTCATCTTCATTGCTATACTCAGTGAGTATAACAATAGTAAAAAGTAACTCCCTATTCCAAAATACTTATATTTTATTTCATGTAAAATTTATATTTGTTTGTTTTGTTGTTTAATGGCATATCAACCTTCTTGGGTTATTTAATGCCAAATCCACCCTTCTAGAAGAACAGTAGTGATACTATTTAACCCATAACTGGGGGTTAAGAAGATACATACCTTTCCCAAATCCAAAAGTGAACATAATAGCACAACTGGAGTTTGAACTCCCTTACTACAATTCCACATTCCAGCACTTTAATCATTATGCCACGAGGACATCCGCTGTAAGAATTTTTGTTTAGAAATAAATTATAAGAAGTTTAAAATAGGTAGTTACTTTTCAATCACCCTGTATATCAGTATATGAGAAGTGAGTTTATTTCTCACTAGGTGCCTCAAACTTGTGGCCTTGTACCAAAACTAAGTTACATTTAGTAAATAGCATCCCAACAATATCAGAGTATTTTCCTTACTTTTAGAAATACCTTAATTTTATTTACTTTGATTTTTTTTTTTCTTTGTCCTTTTACCCAGATCCTGTTCAAAACACCTTTGGCCTCCATTCATTTGATTCTTTAGACTACTCTTAACCCTAAAATCCACCCCTTTTTATATTATCTCACATCTTAGTTATTTTCACCCGATACCTATCTATTCTGGAATTTTTATTCTATTCACTGTTCCTAACCCAATTCCTTGACTAAATGATGGCCCAATCAGCTGGCTTTGTCAGATACACTGACTATATCTCTGCTGAGGGTTAAGACCCACCCACTAAACTGCATCTGATGGTGAGGCTTCATTTGTGGAGCTTTGAGGAATGTGGAGTATCTCTTTATTGCCATTACTCCAAGGCCCACTCTGACCTGCAGTAGTAGTACCTTTCAGGGTCCTACCTATTGGTCAAATATAACTATTTAATCATTTACTATACTTGAAACTATTTAATTGTGTGCAAACAAATGAGCTCTGACTCATTTAGAAATGATGTTACCTGAAAACTATTCACTTAAAAATCATGTATGATATATATACATAAGCTGGATTTGGCATTGAATAACCCACAGGGGTCGATATGCTATAAAACACAACCAACTAATATGACTAAATGACCCCTATATTTCCCTGGCTCAAAAGCAAACCTTGGAAAGGACATTCCAAGCTCATTCAGCCAAGATTTTCATTATGTCAAATTATTTTACTAGGTCTATTAAATTTCTGTAAAGACTATTTCACATCCATGTTTTTTTTTTCATTTTATACTAGGATGAGTCAAAAGTTTTGCAATATTTTGTTAATATGAAGCACAATTCGGCAGCTTCAGATTTTTTTGCCAAGGCCGTGAGGATGATGAACCACGTTGGACTGTGTGAGATGTTGAGTTTGCCTGATACTCTTCAAGTGCTACTCACCTGGTTTTCCTCTTTATGTTTGGAGCACAACCTCACAATCCATGCATTTAGGCCTACCTGACCTTGCCTGATCATTGAGGTTCTTGCAACCCAAGCAAATTTTCTTGAACCATCTGGTTACTGTACTATGATCAACTGTGCCTTCACCTTTCACACAACAAATTTTTTTGGTTACCTCCATGGCCCAGTTTGAATTTGCAAATTAGACTATGTTGCATGTTCATCTGTGTGGCTTTCAAATCACATGGAATGAAGTAATGCACAATATGTCAGCACACCAACTACCATAAAACTACCAATCACAACTGCTTCAGTTGTGATATATGCTCCACAAACTACTACATACCAAAATATTATGAAACTTTTGACTGATGCTAGTATTTTGTTGGCTCTATTAAATTTCTCTGAAGACCAACCACAGTATATTACTTTACATTCACCTTGTTTTTACATTCTATATAATGTTAAAGTTATTTTTAAATATTTTCTTTGCCAGCAATTTTTTTGTATTTATTTTTCTGCTGATCAGAAACTAATTGACAGTATTTAGAGACTTGCATCCATTACACTGACTATAAATGGTTCAAAAAGTATTTTTACTGTTAGTTTTTAAAAATTAGAGAATTTACAATTGTTGGGTAGTTTTTTATATTTGTGCCCTGTGACTGTACATGTATATATGTATATTTTGAAGATATCTTTTTAAAATCTATTCTACTGTTTGTAACTTTCTTTACTTAGAAACTATGGAGTATCTAATGAAAAAAAGAAAAGTTGGATTTGATATGCTTTGTTTTTCAATGGAGTGAAATGTTAAAATACCAAATGAAGTACTTTATTATTTCTTTTTTACACCTTAAATATTTCATATACATTATTGTTATATCATCAAAAAAAAGTGCTATATTGTTATAGAACTGGGTCAATGTTCAAATGTTATCATGAAAATCATCATCTTCAAAATGTTTAACCCTTTTGATGCAGCACATTTGGTAACAAATTTAATGGTTGGAATGTACTTTTGACTATAAGATAAAAAATCTTGCAAATAAAAAATTTATTGGAGCCTGACAATTACAATATTACAATACTCTGTTGGCATCAATGGTTGTTATATCACACAAGTATGTTCATAAGCGAATTTTTTATTCACTGATACTTCTGAAATCAACTGTTTTTCTTAAAGTTTTCGAAATAAAGGTTTTTTTGGGTTTTTTTTTTTTTTTAATTTAGAGTCAAAGTATATTGAACAAGAGGCGCTTTTGGGCATATATCACACAAGATTCAAAAGTTTTAAGTAACGTGGACTAAAGTTGCATCTTGCCCTTGTGCATGAAATATATTTGTGCAACTCAAGTTGATCTCTACACCAAAAGGGTTAAAACAAATTGTCAAATAATCACTGACACAAATCCATTTTTCACTAAAATTAACTTTTAACATGATTACCAAAAAAATACATACTATACATTTAAAAATTTTACCTTTTTTTTTCAAAATTGAGGATACATATATTTGAATTTATTAGAAGAGATATGACCCATAAGAATACAGTTTTGTCATTTTGCCATAAATCATTCTAAACAGAAGCTTGTAATCATTTACTTTTTTTTTTCAATTTAAAAAACAAAACAAATTATTGTACAAAGAGCATATTAAACATATGCAACCATTTAAATGACAAATATATGTAGGTCATTCAATAAGAGGAATTTTTTTTTTTTAAAGTAAAATGAATTTTTTTTCAAAATTTTTTTCTATAAATAAACTCTGCATTTTTTGAAATTGGTTTATAACTGTAATGGACATAATGGTGACTTACCAAATGTCAAACATATGCTCTATTTTGCTTGTCAAGTCACTATTTGAAAGGATCTCGACACACATGCATGAAATTGCCTATTTTGTACAGCAGAGCAAATGCGTATTTTAAAAAAGAGGTGAATCAAACATAGTGGTCAGTTTTCTTTTTGGATTCTATGAGAAAGAATGTTGGAGTAGAATTATGATTGAAGCACAGCAAGCAAGAGCATTGAATAGCAAGCACAAATTACAACTATAACTGAAATCAACAATAACAAAAATTACCTTAATCTTGCAGAAATATTTGTTTTGAGGCTATTCAAAATGGCAACAAATCAGAGTACTCGAGATTTGAAAAAAGCTCTGTCCTCAAATTTTTGATGGTAGAAAAGTACAAACCATATGAAATTTATTGAATAATGTGGGATGTGTATGGAGAAAAATTTTTTGATGAAAAAAATGTTTACAGATTGGCTAAACAGGGCTTTGGCACTATAAGCCTGACTGAGAAAGACAGTCTATGAATGTGGAAACACACTGACTCTCCAATAAAGAAAAAGTTCTGGGCTCAGCAAGTAGTAAAAAAAGGTCATGCTGAAAAGTGTTCTGTTACATGAAATGACCCATTACTATTGATTTCTTTAAAGGTACAACTGTAAACAGTGCTTATTGCTAACTCCTTAGGCAATTTTCACCTTATTAATTGACTGACCTTCATATACATAAATACTTTGCAAATATAAACTTTATCTGTACATTGTCGTTCTTTTACTGTCATTCTATAAGATTCTGCCTCCATTAATTATCAACAACTTGATTAACTAGCTAAGTCATGTGAAAATTGAGAGAATGATAGCAACTCAATAAGCTTATGCAACTTCATGCTTTACATTAATGGAACACGGCTAAGCTTAATGTAATACAGATTTTTCAATAACAACCAGCTAATAATTTAAAAACATCATTATACACTCATAAACTCAAACTAGTATCCTCATCTTGGTTTTTATTATCTTGACAATGTTTAATTGTTGTATTCTCCGGCCATCTTCAGATATCTGATTTTTGTCTGAATCTCTGAGATGAAGAATTATCATTATTATACACTGACGTACTTGGACTTTATAGTTACAATGTTTCAGCCACTGTGCTCCTTGGCCTTCTTCAGATGTCTGATTTTTTTTTTTAATTTCTGAGATGAAGAATCATCATTATTATGCACTGACATACTTGGACTTTATTATAGTTACAATGTTTCAGCCACTGTGCTCCTTGGCCTTCTTCAGATATCTGATCTTTGTCTGAATTTCTGAGATGTGGAATTATCATTATTATACACTGACATACTTGGATATTTCCTCATCTTAGTAATTATATAATCATAATGTTTTAGCCATTGTGCTCCCTGGCCTTCTTCAGATGTCTAATATTTGTCTGAATTTTTGAGATGAAGAATCATCATTATTATACACTGACATACTTGGACTTTATTATAGTTACAATGTCTCAGCCATCGTGCTCCCTGGCCTGATTTTTGTCTGAATTTCTAAGATCAAGAATTATAATTAAACACTGATGTATTTTGACTATTGTCCTCATCTTGGTTATTATTATTATTATAGTCACAATGTTTCAGTCAGCCATTGTACTCTCTGGCTTTCTTTACACATCTGTTGTAAGGGATTTTCTGGGAAATTTAAAATGAACCCTTTTTTCAATCAACCAGACCACATTATTCTCATTTTTCTGTTCTTTCTTAGGAGATATCTTGTCTCAGTTAATTCTTAATAAAGAAATTGCTTGTCTTTCACTGAACTAAAATATAAAATCTTTGCACTACCCAACCTAAGGGCTAAACTCACAAAAGCCAGTTAACTAGAAATGCTTAACCATACTTTTATCCATTAGGCTTGAGTTTGTGAATCCACTAGACTATTGTCTCAAGTGGTCCTGAGTTCAATCCCTCAGTTGAGTAGTGTAAAAATGATATATCATATATACTTGTGTATCATGTGACTTTGAGACCTAAATTGTAGCTCAATATTAGGAGTTGCATCATACATCGGACACAAACTTTTTTCGTATAAATAATTGGCCAAGGCTAGGCCTAGGCCAACTGGTATGTCTACAAATAGTCCCGGATAGAATCAGATGATACCTAGGTATATATAGTACTCTTGTTCCATAAAAGAGACAGACAATGATGAATTAACTTGGAAGAATTAACTGACACAAGAAACTTTAAACATGAATTGCAGAAGGGGAACTGTCTGCTCTATCCTATAGATTGGATAAAAATTTCAAATTCTCAGGTTATCAACTATGACAGATATCTAAAGGTCAGAAAGAGTAACAGCTGAAATGTGACTATAACAACCAAGATGAGAAAACATGTGGAACACTGTTTGGTTTATGCCATCAGCCAAAATAAAGCAAAATGGCCAAGGGGTATCCTGTCTAATATAAAAAGTAATGTATCAAACTAATTCCCCTCAGCACTCAAAAATTAAATGCGCAACTTTTCCCTAAAAATTTGTTTTTATTCTGAAAGGTCAGTTCTTAATCTATATTATTCTGAAAAAAATTTTGCAAAACTATCTATAACAAAAATCTTAGAAGTAGAAGGGCCAATGGTACACATCTGCTAATATAACAAAATAATTTTCTTGATTTTGTTCTAATTTTTCAGACATTTTTTCTATGAATCTATTCAAGAGGAAAAAAAAAGGGAAGTGTAGTTTTGAAAAACTGTTTGATTATAATGTACTTTGATATATAAATATATATTTTAAAACTTCAAACTTCTCATTTTTCAATTGAGAAGATACTGGTAAGTTCCCTTTCAGAATTTAATTCCTGAAAGGTTCCCTATAATTCCCTATAAGTTCTAAAATTGATATCATTCCTTGCTATATTTCTTGTAACGATGCTAGAAAAATTATGGTGCTCTACTCATTCTTAAAACTATCTTGATATATATATATATAATTTTTGTTGTTAACAGAACATGCTTCTTTTTCCTCTGCCTTTTTTCTACACCCTCATCACAATTAAAACTATCACAATACAATGGTACACACATATATATACACAATACATACACACATATATCAATATATAGAGACATTCATATATATATATATATATATATATATATATATATATATGTGTGTGTGTGTGTGTATATATATATATAAAGTCTGTTCTATCAAATATATATATTTGATAGAACAGACTTTTTCTTATGCCTTTTTAACAAATTTTTTGGAAATGAATCTGAGAGTATGAAGAAAATAGAAAAACAAAGTAATCCAAAAGTGAATATTCTAATGTTGACTTTCCTTTATGATAAATTCATCACTTTCAGATTACTTGGTTTTTCGGTTTTCTTCACACACACATATATATATATATATATATATATATATATATATATGTGTGTGTGTATATATATATATATATATATATATATATATATATATACACACATGCATATGCACACACACACAATATATATATAAACCAATGCAAACATATGCCCACATACATATACACATGTATACGCACACATATATTTACATGTATACAAACACATATAGATATATAGGGATACACATGTATGTACACATACGTACAAACACATGATATATAGACACACACACACACACACACACACACATATATATATATATATATATATATATATATATATGTATACACACACTCACATGCTTATATATATATATATATATATATACACACTTGTGTATATAGTCAAAACAAAATTTTCTCTCTGCCTTTTTTTCTACACCCTCATTGTACTTGACTTATTCCAAAGCTAGCCAAAAAAAAAAGCCTTTTTTTCCGTTTAATTTTTTTTTAAGATAAATTCAAAGTAAAAAGCTTGAGGCCTATAACTTGACGCAAGTCTGAATTTTTTTTTCTTCAGATAAATAAACACAAACAGTTAACCCACAAAAACTAAACTGATTGATTTTCTTTGATTTTATTTTTGGAAAGACTTGATGCCTCTAATCTGACACAGAAAAAACCTTAATTATCAAAAAAGAGGGAAAAATGTGAAGAAGAATGATACCGATTATAAGAGCTTTCCAAATTGTTCATCTCAAGACTTTGATGCGTCACAAATAATCTCTGTATGTCTGTTCTTTCTTTAACTAAATTTTTCATTGAATTATTTTCTTTTATGTGCATTCTGAATTATATATTTGGCTTGGCTAACAAAATTAAACTCAAAGTAATGTGTTGCAAAAAATATTTATTTTTAAAGAGTATTGCTGTTAATGGAAAAAGTTTCAGAAAGCTCTGGTCAATTTGATTTCTTCTAAATTTAATAAAATATTTGTCTTATGAAAAATTATAATAAAAGCATTCACCTGCCCTATATATTTCAATGAAAATCAAAGCTCACTCAAATATTGAACAAATTTTATATTTATTTACCTTTTCCAGACATTTATTTTCCTTTTCCAACACATTTTTATATGGACTGGGCATGTTTATGACAGAATCTGATGTCAGCAGTTGGTCTTAGATTTATTATTGAATCACAAGCAATATAGCACCTTCTGTGTAGTGGAAATGTGCTTCAAAATTAGCAATTTATTTTGGGAGTTTTCATGGACAAATGATCAAATTTTGATGCCATGACAACAAGGCATTGACTTTACTGATTACACTGATTACCTAAGAGGCCTTGCATTTAATTCTTGACTGCTGGTAAGTTTGAATTGGTTTTGGGGAATTAATTTACTAGGGTTAGTCAAAGGTTTTGTAATATTTTGGTAATGTGAGATGTAATTAGGTAGCTCTGGATGCTTTTGCCAAGGTTGTGAACTTGACGAAACATACTAGACCATGACATGCCAAGCTCACCTGATACTCACCATGGGCTACTTACCAGATTTGCTTCAATGGTTTGGATCACTGTCTCGAAATTCAGTTTTAGGCCTACATAACCTTGGCTGATTGTCAAAGTTCTTGTAACCCATGTGAAATTTCTTGAACCATCTGGTTTCTATACTGTGATCAACTGCACTTTCACTTTTTGCACGACAAATGTTTTTGGTAACTTCTGCAGCTTTATGACCCTGTTCAAACTTATAAAGCATAAGTTTTTAAACTAGACAAAGTCGACTATTCATCTGTGCCGCTTTCAAATGATCCATGGAGTAAAGTCATGTAAGGAGGTGCCCGTGGTGTAATGGTTATCGTCGTAGGAATTGGACACGACGATACGAGTTCAAATCCTGGACAAGACTGATTGCATTTCACATAGCACTAATGCCCTTGGGAAAGGTATGAATCCAATTATTCTCCCTCCAGCTATGGGTAAATAGTAGGACAGATTAGGTTCTTCAGCCTTGGTGAGGCAAGTAGTCTAGGAGAAGGAAATCTCTAAAATCAAACCTGTTAAAACTCCGCTTAAAAATTGACCTTGAGTCATATCCTGCCCGAGCGGAGGGGTTGGGTAAATATGATGGAGTAAAGTCATGTCAGCACACCAACTAGCATAATACAACCAACTACAGCTTGAACTGCTTCATATGATATATGTGCTGCAAACAAGTATGTACCAAATATTGCAAAACTTTTGACTCACTCTCGTAGTTCCATTGATAACTCAAACTTTCCACAATTTATTACTACTTTGTCTTTGATACAGTTAGATTCAAGATATATTTTACAGTTTTTTTTTCTTTTTTTTTTTCCTGAAATTTCTTGCATTCAATTTCCATGAAAATGACCAAAGCTATATATATATATATATATATAAGTATACCTCACCTTCTGTTGGTAATTTGTTCCAGGAGAGGCGACTTGAGTCAAAAAATGATTTAAGTCGAATTTACTTGTCTCCAAATCTACTTGTCACTTGGCTAAACCACAAATAACTATTCCCAATTCTGTATTTTTTATAATATATGGTCAATAAGAATCTATTTTAAGTCTACAAAAAGATTAATTTTAGTTTTTAATATAGTACAGAAAAATGTAATCTAAATTTACGAATACATGTATGTACATACTTGTAAGCATAGAAATTTACAATTTGGCAATCTTTACATTGCGGACTCTTTATTTGTAAATGTGATTTGCTCTAAGACATAAAATAAAATGATTTTGTAAGGTTAAATATCAAATACAGTTATTAGAATTACTTTGCAATAGTAGAAAATAAACTAATTTATTTTAGATTTAAATCAGACCTAACCGATAAAATGAAACGCAATTTCTTCCAGGCAGCGGTCGCATCGATACTGCTATATGGATGCACTACATGGACTCTAACAAAACAGCTGGAGAAGAAGCTGGACGGCAATTACACAAGAATGCTGCGAGCAATCTTGAACAAGTCCTGGCGGCAGTACCCCACAAGACACCAACTGTATGGCCACCTGCCTCCTATCACAAAAACTATTCAAGTTAGACAAACCAGACATGCAGGACACTGCTGGAGAAGCAGGGACGAACTCATAAGTGATGTACTCTTATGGACCCCCAACCATGGCCATGCAAAAGCAGGACGACTGGCACAAACATACATTCAGCAATTATGTGAGGATACAGGATGTTGTCCAGAAGACCTGCCTGAGGCGATGAACGATAGGGAAAAGTGATGAGAGAGGGTCAGGAATATCCATGCTACCAGCACGACATGATAATGATGATGACATTCATTGTACAGTTACATGATTTTATGTGCTTTTAAAGCTTTTCTAGTGATATTAGGACTTCAATATTTGTGGTGGGCAGACGTAAAGTCAAATAAAATGACTTAAACTTGATTTTTATTTTTCCATATGTTTTTTGACAAATGTATAATCAAGAATGACTCAACTCAAAATGATGAAACCCGAAGTATACCTATATATATATATATATATATATATATATATATATATATATATATATATAAATCCTGGTACTATATAGCCCATGAATAATCTTGATGATCCATTTAACTCCATGTGGATGGTTCCGTAGTTTCTGTAGCAAGTAGATTTTTATGGGTTGAATTACCAGCCTTTTTTTTCTTCTCTTAGTTTGGTTTTTTACTGACAAGGCAAGAGAACCTAATCTGCTCTTCTATTTATATGTAGCCAGTAGGAGGTGAAAAGAGGGGGATTAAAGCCATTCCCAAGGAAATGTAAACAGCCTCGTCTAGGATTTGAACTTGTCTCACCAAAACCATTCCCAATGATTATAACTATAATCTTCCCTACTCCTTTCTGAGAATAATTTTACTAGAATATGTATATATATATATATATAGAGAGAGAGAGAGAGAGAGTAAAGAAGGGTTAATTAATGCAGCTAGTTCACAAATTGAATTTAGATATGAGCTATCTTAAAACTGGCAAAATTTAGAATTAAATCCTTCTGTTAAATTGGCTAGCCTACCAACAAGGCTAGAGAACCCCGTCTACTCCACTTTTATAATAAATACGGTCTGGAAAGGGTTAATATAAAAACATATGAGATTTTCACACATGTTATCTATTTGCCCTTTGTTTTTTTTTTTGTTTTTTATTGCCAAATGTTATTATGTAGTGAAGTTTGTAATGAACTGGTCACTTGTTTCCATTAAAAGTATTTGTATCCAACTGGTACTGTTACAAAAATTTTTTTGTTTTTTAAACTATAACTTTTGTCTTCCACTCTGTGCAATTCATTTATGACTTTGACCTTTTAAATTTATCAATGGTGTCTTGCAACTACCAATCGCATATACACTTTGGCCTTTGGTTGGACAGAAGTGGCAAGAGGTGTGACATCACAGTAGTAATAAAAATAGTTTTCATTTAAATATTCACTACATATAAAGAAAATGTCCTTTTATTTAATATATCTCTATTTTATCAATATTATTACTGACAATATTCACTTGTATTGTTGTTATCAATATTATTACTGACAATATGCGCTTGTATTGTTGTTATCAATATTATTGCTGACAATATTTACTTGTATTGTTGTTATCAATATTATTACTGACAATATGCACTTGTATTGTTGTTATCAACATCATTGCTGACAATATGCACTTGTATTGTTGTTATCAATATTATTGCTGACAATATTTACTTGTATTGTTGTTTATATCTTCATATTTTCAACACTCTAATAATTTAAGTGATATAGATGTTTATATCAATATTGATTTGTATACTGCCTCTGTATCATAGTAGTTGTTACATTTAGTGCATGAAATTTATATATGAATATAACAACAATTATGGGACAGAAAAGAGAATAAATCAAACTATCTCTGCCCCATAATAGTTGATATATTTGAATATACATTTCATACACTAAATGTAACAACTATTATGGGACAGAAAAGAGGAGAAATCAAACTACCTCTGTCCCATAACAATTGTTACATTTAAAGTATGAAATTTATATCTAAATTTAACAACCATTATGGGACAGACATAGTACTATCTTTTTCTGGAATTATAAGTAATGAAAAAATTTTAATCCAACGTATATTTTTCATGCGAAAAAGATTGTCAGCAACTGCCAATTCTTAAATACTGCTTATATTAATAAACAAATTAAACAAAAAGGAATATTAAAAAAACACATTTTTGTCAATAATTTTGGAAAGTGTTATAAACATACCAGAAGTTGTTCAAACAATTGAACCTTTTCATTGTTTTCTTGATGCAATTTTTCATCCAATCATTTCTTCAGTCATCGCAAGTTGTATAACCAGATATTTAAGATAAAAAAGCACTTTCCCTTTTTTGGAAAAGGTTTTGTTTTTTTGTTGTTTTTCGTGGGGGAAGTATCCCCCTCAAAAAAAAAAAAAAGAAGAGGGAAGCTTCTTGTTGTTTGTTTTCTTTCCAATTATACATCTGATTGTTCAAGCAATTTCTGGTATCATTATTATTCCTAAATTCGACTCGTATATTTGTTTTGTCTTTTTAATTTTGATTGCTTTTTTATCGAAACTCAAAATCAACAATAACAATACTTCATCTAAAAAAATATAAACTAACTCATAAGAGAACAAGTTTAAAAGAAAAGAGAAATTAAAATGCTATTAGTGTAATAACTAGAATATGCTATATGTATTCCTTAACCCCTCAGCACAAGCAGGATGTAACACAAGGTCAGTTTTTAAGAGGAGTTTAACAGGTTTGAATTCAGTTTTCCTTCTCCTAGACTGGTTGCCATATCAAGGTTAAAAAGCCCAGTCTGCCCTTCTATTTGCCCATAGCTGGAGGTGTTATATAATTGCGGAAGGATTTTTTTTATATTATCATTTTTCATTGGTTATATCTTATCTTTCGGTTTAGTTAGGCTTAGAACTTTTCGGCTTAGTGCACAGGTAAGGGCACACATTGAGCGCAGGTGTTCACGCTCGTGCTGGGAGGATGTGACAATCACAGATGTCATAATAAAAACCCTGGATAGGAAATAGGAGCGGTGATGTGAATGATGTCATGCCCGGAAGTGATGGGCTGAGGATTTTGGGTGATTTTTGAAAAAAAAAGGAGTTAGTTGAGATTCAGACCTGGGCGAAGTGAATTGATTTTTGAGCCTTGGTAAGGCCTGGCCAGTTGGGTCTACAAGATGTGCTGCGTGTTGTTGGGTCAGATGGAACAGTCAGCATAGTAAAACTTATGCCCCTCTCTCCTCGTGTTGAAAACCTAAAAGTCAAGAAGGTAATAAAAGTTTCATACCTGAACTACGGAGAGTCGTCAGTGTTTCGAGTGTTTTTTGGATTCCTATGCATTTTTACATATCCGTATATTTGTATAGTCGTATCATGGCTACATTACAGAGGGAGGATATTTGGATTCATAACTTTACCAACATTATTAGCACAATTTGAAATGTAAAAAGAGCTTATGCTTTATTTCTCTGAAACACACAGTTCTACATTATTCTAAACAGTGGTGTGTATTTCTTAGAAGCAAAGTACATATTGCTTACCCAATAAAAATGAATGAATGATAGAAACTTCTAAGCAGACGGTCACCTTTGAAAATCCATACTTCTGATACACAAAATTTAATATGCAGTAATCTTTTTCCATAATAAAAATGATATGACTCTTCAAGAAAAAATACGGAGTAAATTTGGGGAAAGAATGAAGTCAGAAATCATGCTAGCATTTAGAATTAGTGGCAGCTGGAGAGGTAGTGTAAATAGCTACTGATTGCAGAACTGAGCGCTTTTGATATTTTTTACCTGCTATAATCATACACTTATATATATATATATATATATATATATATATATATATATATATATAAACAGAGATGGTCCAAGAGTCTCATGCCCTACACACTGAAACTATGATACAGGCTGCCCCCATCTGTAAGAGTCCCCACTCTACTATATGTCAGTTTTCATAATGCCGTATTCATACAAACTAAATGAAACCCACCCTGCCAGAGCTCACAAGCAGGCTTTCACCCACTTGTTGTGGGGCTGAGAGCAATCTTGAACAAGTCCTGGCGGCAGCACCCCACAAGACACCAACTGTACGGCCACCTGCCTCCTATCACAAAAACTATTCAAGTTAGACAAAGCAGACATGCAGGACACTGCTGGAGAAGCAGGGACGAACTCATAAATGATGTACTCTTATGGACCCCCACACATGGCCGAGCAAAAGCAGGATGACCAGCATGAACATACATTCAGCAACTATGTGAGGATATGAGATGTAGTCCAGAAGACCTGCCAGAGGCGATGAACGATAGGGAAAAGTGGCGAGAGAGGGTCAAAGATATCCGTGCTACCAGCACGACATGATGATGATGATGATATATTGTTGTAAAATTGGCAACCATAGTCAAGGGCAACCCAAAGGCTCCCTTTTCAATAGCTACTACACTGAGGTGTAGGAGAGTCACAACTTCTTTTCCTGGATTGCTCCACTTTACTCTTATGTACCTTATAGTACTGAGTATTAAGCAAGGAGGTATCAAGTACCATTTTTTTGAGTCTTTGGTATGACTCAACCTGGGACTGAACCCTAGTCGCCAGAGCCATTTGTAAACTCTCTACACATAGGCCAATTATTTTTTTTTTTGTTTCAGTTAAAATCATTTCTTATTATAGTTGAATTGAATTCATTACTTATTATCATAGTTCAGTTGAATTTATTGCTTATTATCATAGTTCAGTTGAATTCATTACTTATTATCATAGTTCAGTTGAATTCATTACTTATTATCATAGTTCAGTTGAATTCATTACTTATTATCATAGTTCAGTTGAATTTATTGCTTATTATCATAGTTCAGTTGAATTCATTACTTATTATCATAGTTCAGTTGAATTTATTGCTTATTATCATAGTTCAGTTGAATTCATTACTTATTATCATAGTTCAGTTGAATTTATTGCTTATTATCATAGTTCAGTTGAATTCATTACTTATTATCATAGTTCAGTTGAATTTATTGCTTATTATCATAGTTCAGTTGAATTCATTACTTATTATCATAGTTCAGTTGAATTTATTGCTTATTATCATAAGTTGGCGACCATAGTCGAGGGTGACCCGAAGGCTCCCTTTTCGATAGCTTACTACACCAAGGTGTAGGGGAGGGTGCTACTCCTTTCCCTGCATTGCTCCACTTTACCCTTGATCCATACCTTATAATGCTGAGTGTTAAGCAAGGAGGCATCAAGTACCATTTTTTGAGTATTTGGTATGACTCAACCTGGGATTGAACCCAGGTCTCCCGGGCCATTGGCGAACACTCTAACCTCTAGGCCAATGTCCGGTGTTTATTATCATAGTTCAGTTGAATTTATTGCTTATTATCATAGTTCAGTTGAATTCATTACTTATTATCATAGTTCAGTTGAATTTATTGCTTATTATCATAAGTTGGCGACCATAGTCGAGGGTGACCCGAAGGCTCCCTTTTCGATAGCTTACTACACCAAGGTGTAGGGGAGGGTGCTACTCCTTTCCCTGCATTGCTCCACTTTACCCTTGATCCATACCTTATAATGCTGAGTGTTAAGCAAGGAGGCATCAAGTACCATTTTTTGAGTATTTGGTATGACTCAACCTGGGATTGAACCCAGGTCTCCCGGGCCATTGGCGAACACTCTAACCTCTAGGCCAATGTCCGGTGTTTATTATCATAGTTCAGTTGAATTTATTGCTTATTATCATAGTTCAGTTGAATTCATTACTTATTATCATAGTTCAGTTGAATTTATTGCTTATTATCATAAGTTGGCGACCATAGTCGAGGGTGACCCGAAGGCTCCCTTTTCGATAGCTTACTACACCAAGGTGTAGGGGAGGGTGCTACTCCTTTCCCTGGATTGCTCCACTTTACCCTTGATCCATACCTTATAATGCTGAGTGTTAAGCAAGGAGGCATCAAGTACCATTTTTTGAGTCTTTGGTATGACTCAACCTGGGATTGAACCCAGGTCTCCCGGGCCATTGGCGAACACTCTAACCTCTAGGCCAATGTCCGGTGTTTATTATCATAGTTCAGTTGAATTTATTGCTTATTATCATAGTTCAGTTGAATTCATTACTTATTATCATAGTTCAGTTGAATTTATTACTTATTATCATAGTTCAGTTGAATTTATTACTTATTATCATAGTTCAGTTGAATTTATTACTTATTATCATAGTTCAGTTGAATTTATTGCTTATTATCATAGTTCAGTTGAATTCATTACTTATTATCATAGTTCAGTTGAATTTATTCCTTATTATCATAATTCAGTTGAATTTATTACTTATTATCATAGTTCAGTTGAATTTATTGCTTATTATCATAGTTCAGTTGAATTCATTACTTATTATCACAACTTCTTTTCCTGGATTGCTCCACTTTACTCTTATGTACCTTATAGTACTGAGTATTAAGCAAGGAGGTATCAAGTACCATTTTTTTGAGTCTTTGGTATGACTCAACCTGGGACTGAACCCTAGTCGCCAGAGCCATTGGTAAACTCTCTACACATAGGCCAATTATAGTTCAGTTGAATTTATTACTTATCATAGTTAAGTTGAATTTATTGCTTATTATCATAGTTCAGTTGAATTTATTGCTTATTATCATAGTTCAGTTGAATTTATTGCTTATTATCATAGTTCTTGAATGATTATATTAATATAAGTAATTTGATAATGCAAATTGAAATTATTATAATTCAATAAGTAAACTTTTTTGAATTTCTTTAATTTTCTTTTGAAAGTCATGCTTGGAAATTAATTGTAATTACAAACACTTGAAAAAAAATTCAATTGACATTCCAGTTGGTTGTGCTTTACAGTATATCAACCCTTGGAGGTTATTTAATGTCAAATCCTGTTTATACATATATATTGAATATATATGATTTGTAAATGAATAGTTAGGTAACAATTTTTAAATGTACTAGAGCTCATTTGTTTGCACACAGTTAAATGGTTTCAAGTATTGCTAATATTAATAATTCAATTTAGCATTAATCATTTGTTTGTAGACAATTGAATGGTTTCTATTATTGCTATTTAATACTAATAGTCTTATTTACAAACAAATGATTTTAAGTATTACTATTTAACACTAGTTTTTTTGCACACAGTTAAATGGTTTCAAGTATTGCTTTGTATCAATAATAATTCAATTCAATATCAATCATTTGTTTGCTCTTGGTTAAATGGTTTCAAGTATAGAAACTGATAAAATACTTCTATTTGACCCATAGATGAGACTCTAACAGACTACCACATCGAATCAGAGTGGACCTGGGAGTAATGATAATGAAGGTGTATCTCACATTCTTGAAAGCTTGAGGACTGGAGCCTCACTATCAGATGCAGTTTAGTAATTTACAAAGTGCTTTACTTTGATGTGGCACAAGGCCGAATGAATGGGGCGCCCAATGAGACTCGAACTCACTCGTGTAGGTCAGCTAGTCTAGCTTGCTAACCGTTACACCACCAGAGGTGCCCTTACAGATGCAGTTTAGTGTCATATCCAGAACACTTTGGGGGTTGGGGGTTTTATCCCTTTTCAGAGATGCAGTCAGTATATTCTACAACCACAGCCAATTGGGCTGTGATATTTCGGGTGTAATGTGGTGCATTTAATTTTATCTTTAATTGCTGTTAATTGTCTTTAGTTCTACCTGCAAGATTATAACAGTGAATTTTGCTTATCACAGCATATCTTTTTGGGCATGCCACCAGTTCTAGAAAAAAAAGATTAAAAACTACCAAAATGAAGAAAAAAAGATGAAAGAAAATATTAGTTAAAATTATTATTGATAATGATAATAATGATAGAAAATGCTTCATCTAAAAAAATCAAAATAGATTAAAAAATTTTAGATATACTAAAAAGCATGATTTAAATTCATCAAACCAGCTTTATTCAGCTTTTAAATTCAATAAAGAAATATTTCCAACTGCTTTTTATTTGAAAAGTAAAATGTGCTTTATACGGAGGTGGACCAATATGTCTGTAACTAAAATAAAGTTAGCGACCATAGTTGAGGGTGACCTGAAGGCTCCCTTTTCATTAGCTACTACACTAAGGTGTATTGGAGGATGGTACATTTTCTCTGGATTGCTCCACTTTACCCTTGATGCATACCTTATAATATTGAGTGTTAAGCAAGGCAGCATCAAGTACCATTTCTTGAGTCTTTGATGAGACTCAACCTGGAACTGAACCCCAGTCTCCTGGGTTATTGGTGAAATATATCTGTAGCCTGACACAATTATAAACAGTTATATACAAATCTGAAAATTTCACTGTATGATGTTTGATCCAAGGGATTACAGGAGAAGTGTATTTAAAAACTAAAGGAAATTATTTTGAAGAATTAATATTAGCTGTGTAAATGCCTTTTTTATTGTCAGAATTAGGGGTAAGCCTATGTACAGGGTGTCCCTAAAAGTCACTTTGGGATTTAGAAATGAAATCTTTATAAAGCCAAGAATAGATTGATTGATTGATTTATTTTAATGTATGTCAACATGTCTTGGGTTATTTTATGCCTAGAGGTTAGGGAATGGCATACATAATAAATTTAGACTTTTTGTGTAGTTGTTTCTGAATAGATTTTTGCATTCAGTTATTTGATATCATGTATTCCTATCTATATCAGGCGTATGGCCCAGCGGTTAGAGTGTTCACCAATGGCCCGGGAGACCTGGGTTCAATCCCAGGTCGAGTCATACCAAAGACTTTAAAAATGGAACTTGATACCACCTTGCTTAACACTCAGCATTATAAGGTACGGTTCAAGGGTAAAGTGGAGCAATCCTGGGAATGGAGTAGCGCCCTCCCCTACACCTTGGTGTAGTAGCTATCGAAAAGGGAGCCTTCGGGTCACCCTCGACTATGGTCGCTAACTTATTCCTATCTAATACAAATAATTTGCAAACAGATCTATTTGAATGATAGATGGTATCCTCACAGGTATTACCACTCCAGAGATTTTTTTAAAAAATAGTTAAAGAAAAAGCCCCCCCACCTTCAATAAACATACAAAAAAACTGAAAAGAATGCTAAAACATAGGAAAAGTAAAAAGCCCTCTCTTTGATATACAAAAAAATGAAAGCCCCTTCAAATAAGCACAAGAATGCTACGGGCTATACTGAACAAATCCTGGAAGCAATACCCCACAAAGCAACAGCAGTACGGTCACTTACTTCCCATCTCTAAAGCCATTGAAGTAAGACAAACAAGATATGTGGAATATAGTTGGAGAAGTAAGGACTCATAAGTGATGTTCTCCTCTGGACCCCTTTACATGGTCGTGCCAGTGTTGGCCAACCAGCAAGAACTTACCTACAACAGGTCTGCGCAGATGAAGGATGTAGTTTGGAATGTTGTATACCCTCAATAATCATAATAATATCAATCATAACTGTGATACAAACACATTTACAAATGCAAAATACATATGCAAACACAGGCGTATGCGAATGCAAATACAGGGAGACTCTGTTGTTTCAGGTACGAACAGTTTTATTAACTTCTGACTTTGGTTCTTTGACACGAGGAGAGAGACACAATTCTTACTATGCTAACCATCCCCAACATGCAGCGCATCTTGTGATGTTTAAGATCTCTGTCGATAGAGATCCGAAAAACTCAACTACATCTTCAACGGTAGCAAACTCAATTCTCTGCCTCCATGGTCCAATCCCAACTCTCAACTGATTCTTTTTCCGAATTCTCAGGACCATCTCTTCCAGGCATGACGTCATCCACACTCCAGCCCCATTTTCTGTCTGGTGGTTTATTATGACAATGGTGATTGTCATATCCTTTACGCGCAAGCGTAAACTGCACCAATTGTCTATACACCTGAACTCTTAACCCAAATAGTTCAAAGCCCAGCCAAACTGAATGATAAAATATAATTAATGAAAAATGATTAATATAAAAAAAAATCATTCCTTAATTATATAACTGGAAGACCTGCTGTGATTGATAGATGGTACAGACGGATGGAGAGAGAGAGAGAGAGAGAGTCAGGGAAATCCATGCTAGCAGCGTGACTTTATGATGATGATATATATTATAAATTGAATTACCATGACTAGAAATATATATATATATATATATATATATAAAAGGGTTGTTCAAAAAGTTCCAAGCCTCACCCAGATTTAAGATTTATTTCAGATCTCTTACCTTTGTATGAACCTCATATGCGCTAATATTAAGACAGAAATCTGAATTTGTTTTCTAGCTTTATAAGATGTGGTAGTGTGTTGTTTCAACAAAAATGTTCAGATATGGCTCTTTTTTCTGGGTGAGGATTAGAACTTTTTCAACCACCCTCGTATATTTGTATGTGTGTCTATGTGTGGGGATTATAAGATGTATATTGAGACTGAAGCTGTATTTGCCAAGAAATGAACAATGAATGAAACATTGATTTTTTCTTGAAACAGTCCTGTGAGTTTTTGATTGATCAAAGCACCTCTGAAACCCATCTTTTGATATGGTGTGAAACTGTGCTGTAAAATTTCTTTTAACATTCTCTGGGATCTCAAATCTTTTATCTTTGTAAAGAATTTTTGATTTAGGAAACAAGAAAAAGTTCAGTGAGTATGAAGGGGGCTGCAAAAGCTGCTACTAAAAAAGTCTCAAGACAGACTTCAGATTTTTTTTTTCAAATTAGCTCTAATCCATTAAAACATTATCACTTTATCATATAAATGGTTTAATTGTGCACACATCTTGGTAGTAATATACACAGCTAGAAATCAGCACTTTATTATATGTTGCTCAGCTATGTGCACATCAAGACAATAATCTTGATGTCTTAACATCATCACTTTATTATATATGTTGCTTAGCTATGCACACATCTGGACAGTAATCTACACATCTAGACATCATCACTTTATTTTATACGTAGCTTAGCTGTGCACACTACTAGACAGTAATCTTGATATCTTAACATCATTACTTTATTATATATGTTGCTCAGCTATGCACACATCTGGACAGTAATCTACACATCTAGACATCATCACTTTATTATATACGTAGTTTAGCTGTGCACACTTCTAGACAGTAATCGTGATATCTTAACATCATTACTTTATTATATATGTTGCTCAGCTATGCACACATCTGGACAGTAATCTACACATCTAGACATCATCACTTTATTATATACATAGCTTAGCTGTGCACACTTCTAGACAGTAATCGTGATATCTTAACATCATTACTTTATTATATATGTTGCTCAGCTATGCACACATCTGGACAGTAATCTACACATCTAGACATCATCACTTTATTATATACGTAGCTTAGCTGTGCACACTTCTAGACAGTAATCGTGATATCTTAACATCATTACTTTATTATATATGTTGCTCAGCTATGCACACATCTGGACAGTAATCTACACATCTAGACATCATCACTTTATTATATACGTAGCTTAGCTGTGCACACTTCTAGACAGTAATCTTGATATCTTAACATCATCACTTTATTATATATGTTGCTTATTCCAAATTTGTCACTGGTGTTTATTTTCAAAGCTTTTTCCATGCGTGTATTTATGTATGTATTTACCCAACCCCTCTTCCACAAGCAGAATGTAACACAACATCAATTTTCAAGCAAAACTGGTTTGAATTCAGAGTTGTCTAACCAAGGCTAAAGAACCTAATCTGCCTTTCTATTTACCTATAGCTGGGGGTAAAACAGATACATTAATTCTTTTCCCCAAGGGCAGTAGAACAAAGGGAAATGCAAACAGCCTTGGCCTGGATTAGAACTTGGGTCATTGATTCCATTTCCTATGATGATAACCATTATATTGAGTATACCTCCATTAGAGCGGGTAGCCACAACACAAAATGTCTGACTTCCAAATTCTCCTAGACTGGTTACCAAACAAAGCTAGAAAGCTAGGCATGATCTGCTATTTAATCCATAGCTATTTGTTGGGGTGGGGTCAGTGGTGATTTGTGCAAAGCAAACAGTCTCAACAGGAATTTAAAGCTGGCTTGCCAATTCTGATTTCTGTACTGTTAACAAATCCATAAGATCCACATCTCCATAAGATTTTATTAAATAATTTCATACACCTACAGGGGAAAAAAAAAAACAAAAACAATTTAGAATACTTTCAATGTAGAAGACTTTCAATGAAGTGATGACTTTTTAAGATTTTCAATGAAGTGGTGGTTTTAGAAGACATTTAGTGACATGGAGAATTTAGAAGACTTATAATGTTGTTATGATTTCAAGACTTTCAATGAAATGAAGATTTCCATTGTTTCTTCCAGTTTGGAAGATTTTTCTTCTTCTATACGACTACTACTACAAGTAATTCAAGTTGATATTGTTGATGAGGATTTTAATCAACTTCCTTTTCTTTTTTGTGGGTCGCATAATCTTTAAAAAAATTTGAGCCTTTTTCATTTATTATATCATTTTAGTACCGGACATTGGCCCAGCGGTTAGAGTGTTCGCCAATAGCCCGGGAGACCTGGGTTCGATCCCAGATCGAGTCATACCAAAGACTCAAAAAATGGTACTTGATGCCTCCTTGCTTAACACTCAGTATTATAAGGTACGGATCAAGGGTAAAGTGGAGCAACCCAGGGAAAGGAGTAGCGCCCTCCCCTACACCTTGGTGTAGTAAGCTATCGAAAAGGGAGCCTTCGGGTCACCCTCGACTATGGTCGCCTATATCATTTTAATTCTACCAAACAGATTATCTATTTATCTAACTTTTTTAAAGTTTAGAATATTACTTTAACATTTGTCATTTCTATAGTAGACATGACATAGCGCTACTGGCCAATACAACCAACCAAGCCAAAACACTACTGCATAGCTTGGAACAAGGCGCTGCAGGCATTGGACTCCGTGTTAATGCACATAAAACTGAATTTATGTGCTTTAATCAGAAAGGTGACATCTCCACACTAGACGGAACCTCTCTGAAACTGGTTGACAAATTCACCTACCTAGGAAGCAGCATCTCATCAATTGAAAAAGACATTGACACACAGCTAACGAAGGCATGGACAGCTATCGATAGGCTTTCGATCATATGGAAATCAAACCTTAACAATAAAATGAAACGCAGTTTCTTCCAGGCTGTGGTCGTGCCGATTCTGCGATATGGATGCACTACTTGGACGCTGACTAAACGGCTGGAGAAGAAGCTAGATGGCAATTATAGAAGAATGTTGAGAGCAATATTGAACAAGTCCTGGCAGCAACACCCCACAAGGCACCAACTATACAGTCACCTACCACCTATCACGAAAACTATCCAAGCTAGACGAACCAGACATGCTGGACACTGCTGGAGAAGCAATGACGAACTCATAAGTGATGTACTCCTGTGGACTCCCACATATGGCCAATCAAAAGCAGGACGACCAGCTAGAACATACATACAGCAGCTATGTGATGATACGGGATGTAACCCTGAAGACCTGCCAGAGGCGATGAATGATAGGGAGACGTAGATAGAGAGGATCAGGGATATCCATGCTGGCCGTACGACAGGATGATGATGATGATGATGATAGTAGACATAGTATATAAAAGAGGTAAGCGTTTATTGTATTGTAATTTGTTAGGCACTGAGAGTGTAGTGTAAAAGCCATCAGGTCAGCATCCAAAAAAATATTAGGTATTGCTGATATTAATATACCAGTAATTGTATAAGTAATATTTCAACAAATTTAAATTAGTATAACAATTTGCAAATTAATCAATATCTATTTATATCTTACTAAAATTTTCATCATATTTGTTAGTAGCCGTTATCCAATAAAACCGATACATCATAGCAAGAGTATTTCTAGAGCAATGCACTTAAAAGACCCCGAGAGAATAATGCAATTTTCTGTCCAATTTGCAACTGATAATTTTGTGTAGTATATGTTCATGATGAATTTGAATTGTTGTAGTAATGTTGTTGCAAATACAAATTAGTTTAACAAAGCTGTCCTGAGAGGATGGAGTCCGCATGGCATAGTGGCTTACATGCTGGGCCATCATAGTAAGCAAATTCAAACTCCAGTCATGCTATTATGTTTACTTTCAGACTAATATCCTTGGGAAAGGTATGAACCCTTTATACTCCCAGCTATGGATTAAATAGCACCACTACTGTTCTTCTACAAGGGAGGCTTTGGCATTGAATAATCCTCAAAGGTTTGTTGTGGTACTATTTAGCCAATAGTAGTTTGGTTTGTTGGGTTTTATGGCATATCAACCTTTTGTAGGTTATTTAACACCAAATCCATTTTTATGTAAATAATCTGTTCTTTTTAAAACACTTCAGTTTAGCATAAGTACACAGTTTAATGGTCAAAAACATTTCTATTTCAAACTATTAAGCAGTTATATGTAACAATTCAGTTAAGTGTAAATACAGTTTTAATGTCAAAAAACAGTTCTATTTCAAATAATTCAGTTAAGCATAAGCACGCTGTTTAAATGTAAGTACGGTTTAACTGTCAAAAACATTTCTATTTCAAGCTATTCAGTTTACTCAAACAATTCAGTTTAGCATAAGTATGCTGTTAGTTCTATTTAACCCATAGATAGGGCACTATCAGGTGCTACTACTGCGGGCCAAAGTGGACCTGGAAGCGATGGCAATGAAGGGGTACTCTGAATTCCCCAAAGCTCCAGCACTGCTGGAACCTCATCATCAGATAGATTGTTTAGTGTCATATCCAGGACACTCGTTGGGTGGGGTCTTACCCCTCTGCAGAGGTGCAGTCAGTGTATTCTACAGCCCCAACTGACTGAGCAATTAGCCAATAGTAGGAAGGGATAAGAGAGTTTATATTTTTCCCAAGGATATTAGTTCAAAAATGTACTTAATAGTGTGATGAATTCAAACTCAAATACTACAATGTCATAGTCCAGAATGTTAACCACAATACCATTGGGACTCCTCTGATTAAAATATTCTATTAGCCTAATGAGGAGGGTGTTTGCCAATGGTTTGGGAGACCGGGGTTCAATCCCCAAGTCGAGTCATACCAAGGACTCAAAAAATGGTACTTGATGCCTCCTTGCTTAGCACTCAGCACTATAAGGTAAGGATCAAGGGTAAAGTGGAGCAATCCAGGGAATAGAGTAGTACCCTCCCCTACACCTTGGTGTAGTAGCTTTTGAAAAGGGAGCCTTTGGGTCACCCTCGACTAAGGTTGCCAACTTTACTTTAATCTGTCTTCTAGCCCAGTCAGCTGGAGCTGTAGAATATGCTGACTGCATCTGTGCAGAGAGATAAGACACCCCCATCACCATAACGAGTGTCCTGGCTATGACACTAAACCATCTGTCCTTAAGTCTGTTCAAATGACCAGCCCATCTGGCTTATATAGACTATGGTACTCTGATAAAAAATATTGGCTGAAAAATTAATTTTTAAAAGTTTGAAAAATTTTATTTATTGTACTTAGTTTTGGTTTTGGTTTATTTAATCAATCTTAATGAGTTATTTAATACCAAAGCTATCCTTGTAGAATAAGCGCAGTGGTACTATTCAACCCACAGCTGGGAGAGGGGAGAATAAGGAGGCTGAGAGTAGGGGTGAAACAAGAAGAATCATCGGTTGAAATAAAATAAGCAAATAAACTCATGCTATCTATGCAGAATCTAAAAGAGATAAGTAAACAGGTATTAAAAGCTTACTGAAATAAGATAAAGAAAAATGGATTTTCTTTCAGACCTTCGTACACACAATCGTACCCCACCAAAAAAAATCAAATGGCTCGAAGACAGATGTTGATATCCTTTCTTTACCAATGGCAATGAATCCAGACAACCTCTCAAGGTTACTTTATCGAGCATTTAAGTTAAAGTCACATGACTGATTATTTGTCTAAATTTCTGAGATGAAGCTTGATGATTTTTCATTATTTAAAATATATTTCGACCATAAACCTCATCATCATTATTTCTCCACATTTTGGCTGATATGCCCTTCAGCTTTCTTCAAGTGTTTCATAAGGAATACTAAAGATATCTTAACACTTTTATTCAGTCATGGTTAACAGATGTGGAACAACCTACCCCTATGGATTGAATAAAGAGTTCAATTTGAGGTTTCTGAGTCAGCTCCCAAGTTTGACCAGAAACACCTGAAGAAGGCGGTAGGACATATTGGCCAAAATGTTGTGAGTATAACAATAAAGATGAAGTCAATAGTTTGAATATTCTAAGTGATAAAAACATGACCGACTGATTTATTTTAACTGCATGTCAACCCATTTATGTTATTTTATGTCTAGTGGTAAGGGAATGAAATTAATTTTACATTCTTATCTACATTTTTTGTGTAGTTGTTTCTTAAAGGTTTCTTTTTTGGCACATGGTCCAATCGAATATGAAGAATTTTTAAACAGATCTATTTGACTCATAAATGAAAACCTTGTGGGTACTACCACTCTGGGAGTAATGCTATTGGAGTAATGGCAATGAAGGGATACTCCAACTTGTCCAGATCTCCAGAACAGGAACCTCACCATCAGATGCAGTTCAGCATCATACCCTGAACACCTCATTTTTTTTTTATGGGGGTCTTACTCCTCGGTTGGAAATACAATCAGAGTATTGCAAGCCCAGCAAACAGGGCGTGTTAAAATCTTAACAGCAACATTTTTTCAAGTCTCCTCTAAACCAAAATGCTTTTCTACTCTCACTCCCAGCGGTACTGCATTCCGGTATTTTTGGTTTAGAAGAAAATTAACTTTTTATAAAATCATTGGTAGAGAGGGAATTTATTCATAGAACCCCTTTATCCCCCTGTCTCCTGCAATGGGTTAAAGAGCAACACAACTGTTCTTCTACAAGGATGGCTTTGGAATTAAATAACCCATGAAAGTTGATATGCCATTAAACAAAGAAACTGAAACCGAAACTTATTTATAGGCAATACTGTGTAAATATAGTGATATGTAAGTGCAATGTTGGAAATAATCCATCTGACTTCAATGCAGAATCAAATTACACAAAAGTTAAGCCCAATGTTAAATGACTTAGTAACAAAATTTCAAATTTGTTACTTGGTTTCACAAAAAATTCACAAAATTCTGGTATTCTTTTTTCAATTCTACTGTATCCCCCATAAATAAATACACACCTATCATATTTTTAAATAAAAAGTGAATTTTCTTCAAAAGATTTCAGGATTTTAATATTTCTAGCGGAGCATTAAGTAATCAAAAAGGTTGGTTGATTGGTTGGGTTTTATGGCATATCCACCTTTGTAGGTTATTTAACGCCAAATCCATTTTCATACAAATAATCAGTTCTATTTCAAAGAATTTAGTTTAGCATGAGTACACAGTTTAATTGTCAAAAACATTTTTATTTCAAGCTATTCAGTTTATTCAAACAGTTCTAATTCAGCTAAGTATAAGCACAGAAGTTCTACATTAAACAATTCAGTTTAGTGTAAGCACAGTTTCAATGTTATAAACAGTTTCATTTCAAACAATTCAGTTTAGCATTAGCACGCAGTTTAAATGTAATTACACTGTTTAATTGTCAAAAACATTTCTATTTCAAGCTACTCAGTTTAATCAAATAGTTCTATTTCAAACAATTTAGTTTAGCATAAGTATGCAGTTCTATTTAACCCATTGATAGGGCCCTATCAAGTGCTACCATTCCGAGCCAGAGTGGACCTGGGAGCAATGGCAATGAAGGGGTGCTCCGCATTCCCCAAAGCTCCAGCATTACTAGAACTTCACCATCAGATTGTTTTGTGTCATATCCAGGACACTCGTTGGAGGGGTCTTACCCCTCTGCAGAGGTGTAGTCCGTGTATTCTACAGCCCCAGCTGACTGGGTAAAATCAAAAAGGATATTATTGCATGTTACCCATAAATAAGTACAGCCCTAACAAATTTTAATCATATTATAGTATCACCCATACATAAGTACAACCCAACAATTTTTTGATGATAATTTACTTTTTCTAGTAAACTAAAGATACCAAGATTTCAATATTTTTAGTGGAACATTATACAATCAAAAAGCATATTACCCATAAATATGTACACCCCTAACAATTTCTTAAGCAAAAATTTAACTTTCTTCTATTCTAAAATATATCTACTTTTATAAATTCTACAGTAGATATAATACAAAGAAGAGGCCAGTATTTATTGTATGGTGGTGTGGTAGGAACTAGGGATATGGCATAGAAGCCATCATGTCAGCAGCCAAAAAAATGTTGGGTACTACTGCTACAAATATACCAGTAGCTGTATTAGTAATATTGTAACAAACACGTTAGTATAATAATACTTCCCTGGCTTTAGCAGGGCCATCAGGCATTCGTGCTGGATAGGGTATCGAAATCAATGGCAGACTTGAGGCTGAAAGGCCCCTGGCTTCAGCTGGGCCACCTTCGGGTGGGCAAGCTGTAACATTGACACCTTGGTCCCCCTTGTATAGCACTGGATCTTGCTGTCCAGTTTAAGCTATAATCAGGCATACGTGCCTGTGTAATATTACAGACAGGCACCATCATTAAATTGAGGCGGTTTCAAGGTTAAAAAACATTCGAGCTCATCAGCTGTCATCAGTCATTGGGTACAAAGGTCTGACAATCAAAAATGTCATGAACCTCGCTCATGCAGGCAGAGTGACCTGTAGACTTCAAGCGTGATTTTTCACGTGTTGCACTACTGTTCCACTGGTGAGCATCGAACCTTCAGGAACCTTCAAATTGATCCATCAAATCGCTATATAAGAAAATCAAGTTGCGAGATTTTGACAGTTCAAGACAGGTTTTCAAACAGGTTTCAACAGAGGCATATGCCGCACAATCCATGTCATAGCCCAGCCTGTCTTAACAATTTGACTGATATGATAAATATCAACAGGCCGATGATAACAACGCCGCCATCATTGCCAAGAAGAGGAAGGTGAACCTTTTCTACGTACGCTAGCTGAAGCACACGGAGGGAGAGAGTGATAAGAAAGAAGACGTTTGATAGTGACAAAAAAAAGAGAAGACGAGGAAGAACACTATTGAATGAACTTTTTAACAACAGTCCGCTGTAATCCCCAAGAATAAAGTGACTACTATTTTCTTCCTTGAAATTCAAATTTTGAGAGTTTCTTTTCTGTGAATTCATTTCTTTTTGTCAGACACAATGTTCTAATTTTTTTGGTCCTATGTTACACCTGGACCCAGATTTGGGTCCAAGACCAGCTAGGCTCATCAGGCCCACATAGTACTAAGTGGGTTGATGACCTGCATAGACCAGCAGGGCTTGAGCCATGGCTTGTGCCCGACCTTCCCTTCCCCTAAATCCCAACTATAATCGACCTTTGGGTCATTGACCTTGTGTTGAGTCCTGTCTGGTGGGAGGCAGCGACAAATAACAAATAACTAATTAGTATAACACTTTATGAATCAGTCAATATCTATCAATATAATGCTAAATTTTTCATCATGTTTGTATGTAACTATTATCTAACAAAAATGGCACATCATAGCAAGAATTTTCTTAGAGCAGTACACTTAAAAGACCCTGACAAAATAAAGCAATTTTCAGTCCAATTTGCAACTGAATGATAATTTTGTGAGGTATGTATTCCTGGTGAACATTAACCCCATTTTTTTTATTCATCCAAATTCTCAATACAATAAAATTCTCATTAAAATCCTTCATTATTTCCTAAATAGCACCCTGATAGGGGGGCTGAGAATATACTGACTGCATCCTCTGCAGAGTAATAAGCCCCCAACCCTAAGGGATGTCCTGGGTGTGTCACCAAATTGTATTTGGTGGTGAGGCTCCAGTTCTGGAGCTCTAGTGAGTGTACGGTACCACTTTGTTGACAATACTTCATGGTCCACTTTTAACTGGAGTACATGTTAAAATCCAATCTATGTGTGTATAAGATGTTTTTGAAAATTGTTTGTATTAGATAAAAACACTTCAAAACATATAATTGTGTATAAATTATTAGTATTTGATAGGAACGTGTGAAATTATATAGTTGTGTGCTATTTATTAGTATTAGATAGGAATACTTGACACCATATAATTGTATACAAACAGCAGATTATTACAATTAGATAAGAAGAATTACTTAAGACTGTATAATCTTTATTCTTATTATTTGTTTATTATGTCTATTTGGGTATCTCACCTTTTTACTATCCTCTCACATCAACCTTTAAAAAAATCTTGGCACAGACATATACACAACTAATACTATATCTATATACAGATCAAATTCTGTTAAGAAATTTATACGATCGTTCCAAAAAATACCATCTTAAATTCTTCTTCTAACCATTTTTTCTGAAATGATCCAATTTAATCTTAATTTTTTTTACACTATTGCTATTTTTGATCTGATTTGGCAATTTGCTCCAAAAGTATATCACTCTATTTTCAAAAAAATTCCATTAGTTAATAGATTTAGTTCTTGAAACCTGTCCGGATAGTAAATTTCCAGTTTGAGGTGAAATATTGAAAAAATGTCAATGATAATTAGAAATTTGATTAATAATTTTGAAAGTTTCTATTAGATCATCTTTCATTCTTCTGTTTAGTAAAGTAATTCATCCTAATTTCTCCAATCTCACCCTGTAACAGTTATCTTTTACTCTTATTATTATTTTAGTCACTGTTCTTTATATGCCTTCCAATCTCAATGTCTCAACACTGGTTTATAAGTCTAATCTTTCTTTGAATAAATACAGATGAACTTTGTAGTCTTCCCACATGTGGTAATTTACTAAGCTTTTTGCTTAGATGTAGCACAAGGCCGCACGAATTGGGCACCTAATGAGAATCGAACTCACTCGTGTAGGTTTGCTAGTCTACCTTGCTAACCATTACACCACCCGAGGTGCCCCTTCCTACATGTGGTATAGTTCTGTAACTAAGTAATATGCAAATTTTTCCTATGAAGTTGTCTGAACAACTTAATAATCTAAAATTATCTTTCTTTCTTTGAATTCTATCGAGTCCAGTTGACTGGGGCAGTAGAATACACCAACTGCATCTCTGCAGTTTAAGCCGCAAACTGGCATACGTGCCCGGACCCACATTTGGGTTCGTGAAACTGCTTGCCTCATCAGGCTCACATTGCACTAAGTGAGCCGATGAGCAGCACAGACAAGCAGGGTTCGAGTCTCGACTCGTTCCCGACCTCCCCTCCCCTTTATCCCCACTTTAATCGGCCTTCGGGCTTTTGACCTTGTGTCAAGTCGTGTCTGGTGGGAGGCAGCGACAAATATCCAACTGCATCTCTGCAGAGGGATAAGACTCCCCCAACAAGTGTCCTGGATATGACATTAAACAATCTGATGGCTAGACTCTAGCCTTTGAGCTTTAGAGAATGTGGAGTACACCATCTTTGCCATTGCTCCCAGGTCCACTGTTACCTAGAGAGGTAGCACCTGATAGGGTCCTATATATGGGTCAAATAGAACAAAATGTATGCAAACAAATGACTAATGTTAAATTTTGACTGTTACATAGCAATACTTGAAACCACTTGACTGAGTACAAAAAAGAGCTCAGGCTTGTTTAAAAATGTTATCTACAAAATGTATTTATTAATCATATATATATATATATATATATATAAACAGGATTTGGCATTGAATAAGCTACAATGATTGATATGCTATAAAACTCAAACAAACTTTGAATTCTATCAAAAGCTGGGTTAGTTTGATGAAGAAATTACTATTTTGGGCAGTATGTCAAGATGTTACCAATTAAGTTATTCTGTTTCAAGTCGATAGTTTAATGTCTTCTTTGTGTATATCCTATCTGAATCATATTCGGTCATCATCGGCAATAGTATTATTCCCCTTTTTTATATTAATGCTGTATTGTGTCCCTTCTGCATTATAAAATTTGTCCTTTCAGGGGATAGATTATTTTTCTTGTACCCTATTTTCCATTCATGGAATACAACAAAGTTAATAACCAGGCCATTGGCCTAATGAGTAGGGAGTTCACCTATGGTCCGGGAGACCCAGGTTCAATCCCAAGTCGAGTCATACCAAGGACTCAAAAAATGGTACTTGATGCCTCCTTGTTTAGCACTCAGCACTATAAGGTAAGGATCAAGGGTAAAGTGGAGCAATCCAGGGAATAGAGTAGTACCCTCCCCTACACCTTGGTGTAGTAGCTTTTGAAAAGGGAGCCTTTGGGTCACCCTCGACTAAGGTTGCCAACTTTACTTTAATCTGTCTTCTAGCCCAGTCAGCTGGAGCTGTAGAATATGCTGACTGCATCTGTGAAGAGAGTTAAGACACCCCCATCACCATAATGAGTGCCCTGGGTATGACACTAAACCATCTGTCCTTAAGTCTGTTCAAATGGCCAACCCATCTAACTTGTTGGGCGAGTGTATTGTAAATCGACTTCATTGTGGTATTACATTTTAGGGTGCCACCAATGGGTCAAATAGAAGTAGTATTCTGAATATGACACTAAAATGCATCTAGTGGTAAGACTCCAGGAATGTGGAGTACCCGATAATTGCCATTACTCCCAGGTCAACTCTGACCAAGGGAAGCAGAACCTTTTAAGGTTGCTCTAATAGGTCAAATAGAACTATTTAATCATTTAGTTTAATTGAAACCATTTAACTATGTGCAAAAAAATAAAGAACGTTGTTTAGAATTATTAGTTAGCTGTCCTTAAGTCTGTTCAAGTGGCCAGCCCATCTTACTTGTTGAGTAAGTGTATTGTACATCCCCGGTAGTTAAGATTTCTTCAGGATTAATTTGTTTGGTATATGTTGCCACCACTTGACATTTAATATTTTGTGCAAGTAGATGTGGCATTTAGTATTTGATGCATATAGATATGAACTCTTGGGGCATCCACTTTGTATACCATATAAGTTTTTGTGCCTCACAGGAGGGTCGAGAGGTTGATTATTTCCTGTATTCATGGTGTTTGTGTATCATAAAGGGAGTGTTGTCAGCAAACATGAGCTTACATACCAAAACATTTCTGGTCTTTCTTGTAGATATAAATTGACTGGCATAGAACAGGTTTGCTCCAGTCTACTCAGTATCTTTACTCCTTGGAACAAATCATTGAAGGCATCTGACAAGACCATAGAAAGAAAAATTGAGAACAGTGAGGGGGGAAGAACACAGCCCTGTTTCACTCTATTCCCATCTTCAAATGGTTCTGAGAGTTCTCCTCTTAAGCTGGCTGATGCTTTCTTTCTTGTATGTGTTATATACAAGTGTGTGGTTGCAAGAAAAATAAGACTGACAAGATTTAGTTTATTTTGTTTATTGAATAAATAAAATAAACAAGCAGATGAAATATCTGGCTGGCTGATGGGGGGTTATCTATTCGATGACAGGGGTTGCTTTGATCTGATCTGATGCTGTTGTTGGGCGACACTCTTAGCACGGTTGGTTATTTAACTGCCTGTGTGACTTCTGCTTGGCCTATTTATATGTTCCAACTTCAAACACCCGCTCCAGAAAATACTACTTGTGGAAAAAAAAATGATTGGTTGAAAAATAGACCTTTTTTTATAACTGAGAATTTTCTGGGGATTTGGGATTGACTATGCACGGAACCTATGCGCAGAAGCCATGATTTTCTCAGTTTGACACAGGCCGTTGTTGGGTCAACATCCGGTAGCTGATATTTTCTTCTGCAGTGTCGATGTCTGTGGGTCTGTGTTTTGTGTGTTTTAGTAGTTAGGTGTGTGAAGAGTTAAGTGGGTGAATTAGAAGAGATTTGATGTATTTTACTATAACATATGCAAGGCAGATACAAGCCTGGAGAAGTGGTTAGGATACCCAGTTTTCCCTAAGATGCTCCATAGCACTTCTCTGTTCACAGTGTCAATGGCTTTTCTGAAGGCAACAAATATCATGTTGGGGAGCATATTCTGTTCAATGCATTTCTCCTGTATTTGTCACAAGGAAAAGATCATACTTATTTCTTCAGTTTGTGTGGAACCCACATTGAGCTTCAGGCAGGATATCCTCTGCTTAGGTCAATAGTCTACTGAGCAGCATGTAGTCAAACACTTTCCTTGCTATGGAAAGAAGCGAGATCTTGTGTAGTTGCCGCAATCTCATCAGTCTCTCTTCTTAAAGATAGTAACTAGTTGGGCATCCTTCCTGTCTGCAGGGACTTCCAAGTTTTCCCAAGTGTCTTTTATGATGGTGTCGAGACTTTGAAAAGCCTCCTAACTCCTCTCTTCATAACTTCTGGATGCTGTCCATCAGCACCAGAAGACTTTCCATCATGGAGCATAGAGATAGCCTTACTCACTTCATCAATAGGCATTTATATATCCAGTGTTGAGTTAGCCTTGGTTCAATTTTGTCAACTGCATGTTCTTCCACTGTTGATGGTTTATTGAGCAGTGTGGCAAGGTGGTCCTTCCACCTGGAAAGAAACTCATGCTTCTCTGTGATAATTGTTTTGTTATCAAGGGCTTGCAGTTGTTCTGGGTGGTTCACTTTTCCCCTGACACAGCTCTCATACTTTGGTAAAAAAAACCTTTGGGATCATTAGGGTCTGCAATTGTCTGAAGTTCAGCTGCTTTTGTCAGACACCATTTACATTATCCCTGTCTAGATTACTGTTGTTAATAAGCTCTTCTAGCTTGATGCAGTTTCTGTCAAACCAGTCTTCATGATTCCTTACTGTAGTGCCAAGTTTCTTTTCTGTTGCTGGAATTTCTGCTCATCACTCATTTAGTGAGGCCTACAGGTCATCCCTGACTCTGTTAATCCTGATGGTGTGGGTTGTGAGCTTCTAAAACAGATCCTGTGCTAAACTTAGTAAAGGGTCACATAAAACTCTGGCATAAGAACATCATAAAAAAGAAATCTGGGGGTCATGATCATCCCTTCAGACAATTGGCAATACCTGTCTAAAATTTGAAAAAACTGGATGAAAAAAAATCAGCCAGACGTCATCATCATATACGATGAACAGCTAATTGTATAATTATTAGTGTTAGATTTCAATACTCTAACTGTGTGGAAATACAACTAGTAGTGTTAGATAGCAATACTTGAAACCATTTAGAAATATTAGTGTTAGCAATAGTGAACCTTTTATCAGTGTGCAAAAAAATAATTGATATTCAATAGAATTATTAATGTTGGATAAGAATACTTGAAACCATTTTACTTTGTGTGTTTAAAATAATGTTACCAACAAACTATTTGCTTACAAATCATATATATATATAAACATAATTTGGCATTAAATAACCCACAAGGGTTAATATGCCATAAAACACAACCAAACCAAAACAAACCAGATGATATGGTGAATTTTTCTATAGAATACATTTGATTTTTCTTAACCAAGAACATAGTCTTTTATCAAAAAATTCTTAACTCAAGTCCAAGGCTTTGTGTCTTTAAGTTATATGTGTAATTTATCATATTTACCAACACCTCCGCTCAGGCAGGATATGACACAAGGTCAAATTTTAGTGGAGTTTAACAGGTTTGAATTCAGAGTTTTCCTTCTCCCAGACTAGTTGCTTCACCAAGGCTAAAGAACCTAGTCTGCCCTACTATTTACCCATAGCTGGAGGGAGAATAATTGGATTTATACCTTTCCCAAGGGTATTAGTGCTATATGAAATGCAATTAGTCTTGTCCAGGGTTTGAACTCGTGTCGCCGTGTCCATTTCCTATGACGATAACCATTACACCATGGGCATATGTGTAATTTATTGAGTTGGAAAATTCTTTATTGCAGCACATTTAGGACATTTTTTTAATTTATGGTTTGTGTTTGAATGTATTTACCAACCCCTTCGCATGAAAAGGATGTGACACAACGACAATTTAGTTTAACAGGTTTTGATCAAGGGTTTTTCTTTTCCTAGACTATTTGCCATTCCAAAGTTAAAAAGCCCATTCTGACTTACTATTTACCTATTGCTGGAGAGAGAATAGTTGAATTCATACCTTTCCCAAAGGTATTAGCGATATGTGAAAAATAAACTCTTGCCCAGGATTTGAACTCAGGTCTCCATGTCTATTTTGATAAACTTTACGCCATGAGCACCTCCTGATTTGTGTTTATAGTTACAATATTTGAATTATAGTGTCTCTTTCTTTCCGTGTCCATTTTTTCAGGTTCCCTTTTAATATTGAATTTTTTTACCAACTCTTACTGTTAAATAATATCAATGCCTGTGTAATATAATGGCCGAGGGATTTTGTTTTATGCCTTTGGGTTTAGTTAAGCTGAGAACCTTTCGGCTCAGCTCATGGGTTAGTTAGGTGCAAACTTGAGCACAGGTGTTCACGCATGCGCGAGCAGAGCAAACATGTCACTCAGAGATGTCACAATAGCCCAGATGGTAAATGGGGCTAGCAAGTGCAAATGATGTCACGCACCGGAAGTGTGCGGAGGATTTGGGGAATTTTGAAGAAAGTTAGTTGGGTTGAGACTAGACACCAAATGAGAAAGGTTGACTTTCACTTGCTCGCAGAGGCCTTGGGCAGGTGTCGCACTAGATGGTGGGGGGGAGATGAAAAAGCCAGAATAGAAAGAATGTGAATCTCTCTCCTTATGTTGAAGAACCTTTAAACTCAAAGGTAATAAAAAGTTTCCTACCTGAACTTAGAAGTCGTAAGTGTTTTTCGTGTTTCGAGATTCCTATGTTCAATGTATATATGTTACAGACATTCGATGTACGTTTCACACATAGCTGTACCTGGCTATGGAACACCTGTATTTAATGACATTTGGGTGAATTGCAAATAACTGAAGGAAGTATTGTATGTACCTTCAAAGTTTATTTTAAAATTTTTAAAAATCAATTTTGATCATCAGCCTATATTCAACTATATATATATATTTAGCGGGAGAGGTGTTATGTTGCCTCCTTGCTATATTCAGAGGAAAATGAAAGAGAAGAATGAGGATTCCGTGATGTTTTTAATTAGAAGAAGTTTAATAAAGCTTGAGTTGAAAGGAAGCCTTTTGTCCAAGTCATCATAATGAGAAAGAAAGCAGGTATAAACGGGTTGAGCAGGCATTTGGCATGTTGCCAGTAGTTGGTAGTCCTATAGATTTTGGAGTGAAGAATAAAGGTTTCCAAAATAGATAAGCAGAATTGAAGTGGCTAGTTGTCTGAGTGGGATACGCTTCGCTGTAGACATAGTAAAAGCCGTGTTTGCTGTTTAAGGACAGGAATGATGTAGTCACCCATAAGTGTGTGGTCCTTGTTGCTGTAGGAGAGAGGCATGAAGGTCTCCAGAAAAGGTTGTCCAGGAATGAAGTAACTGGATGTCTGAGCAGAATTATGCGTATCTGTAGACAGCAAAAGTTAGAGGTGACATAAAAGTGTTCCAGTAAGTGGCGGATTAAATGCATCTAATTCATGTTCAATGGGGAACCCTTGGTCTAAGACGGTAGACTCAAAGGCCCATAAATTAGATGGCTTTCCTCATGGTGTTGTGATTCTGCTGCTATGAAGGGAGCAGACAGAAAGTACGTACGTCCTGCTCAAAAGGTTCTGAGGAGGAGATAGTTTGGCGGGCTTTCACCATTTTTATGTTGCCCAGGAAAATGGTCCTGGCTGAATAGGACAAGTCATCCTCATTGGGTGAAAATATGTTACAACCATAATGGTCAAATTAATTTACATGCCAAACAAAAATACGAAGTTCTTTCTGTTACATATATATATATATATATATATATATATATATATCAAGAGCCAACAATTATGTGATGATCATAAGATTGTGTTAAAAGAGTATCTTCTCTTTAATGTAGATGGACTTTGTAATCTGTCTACATGTAGTATAGATTTAGTTTCTTTGTTTAATTCTATATCAACGTTCAAGGGTTATTTAATGCCAAAGCCAACCTTGTAAAAGAACAGTAGTGGTACTATTTAACCCATAGCTTGGGAGATAAGGGGTTTCATACCTTTCTCAAAAGCATAAGTCTGAAAGTGAACATAATAGCTTGACTGGAGTTTGAACTCACTATCATGTTACAGTACAGTACTATCCTGGCAATGAAAGGTGCCTTTACATTTTTCAGAGTCCTTAAGTAGTATAGTTCTGTAACTAAATAATAGTCTGGGTAGAAAATTTCAGATGTCATCTTGGTGAGGAGATAATGCTTTCAATCCCTTTTTTATAGTTAGTACCATTGTCCATGATAAATCTTTTTGTTTATACCATTCTCCATAATAAATTTTTTATAGTTTGTACCATTGTCCATGATAAATTTTTATAGTTTGTACCATTCTCCATAATATTTTTTAATAGTTTGTATCATTCTCCATGATAAATCTTTATAGTTTGTACCATTCTCCATAATATTTTTTTATAGTTTGTACCATTCTCCATGATAAATCTTTATAGTTTGTACCATTCTCCATGATAAAACTTTTATAGTTTGTACCATTGTCCATGATAAATTTTTATAGTTTGTACCATTCTCCATAATAATTTTTTATATGAGAAACATCCAATTTTCAAGAACACAGACTTGATGACAGCTCCTTGAGTTATCAAAATTTACAGAAAACAATTTTGTATGCATTTATTCAATGCTTATTACTAACATATCAAAATCAAAGATAGTTTTCTTTAGCTATGAAGTATACATTTTACTCTCGACAGCTTAATGGTTCATGAGAAAGTCAAGATTTATAACAACACCATCAAAGTCAAAAATAATCATAAAAGCTATCAATAAAACAATCACTTATTTAAAAGGAAAAAGAAAAAATGGGTTATCATAAAAATAAAATTAAAGATGAATAACAAAGAAATTCATTTTCAATCTATTTTTATTTTTGATAAACTCTTTTTTGCATTAACTTTAATAAGCATATTTTTAAAACGAACTATACAAATCAGCTAAATTCATTAAAATAAAAATGCTGCCATTGTCAAATTATACAGCGAGCTTCTCAGAAACTTGTTTGAGATGAAAGTTGTTTTGAAGACAATTTTATATTGAGATGAGCAATAGAGGTTTATATGAGGTTAATTTTACAAGTTTATATGAGATTAGCTATAAAGATTTATATGAGGTTGGCTATAGAGGTTTATATGATATTAGCTGTTAAGGTTTATATGAGGTTATATTAGTTTTAGAGATTTATATGAGATGAGCTATAGAGGTTTATATGATATTAACTTTAGAGATTTATATGAGGTTAGTTTTAGAGATTTATATGATGTTGACTTTAGAGATTTATATGAGGTAAGCTATAGAGGTTTACATGCGGTGAGCTATAGAGGTTTACATGAGGTGAGCTATAGAGGTTTACATGAGGTGAGCTATAGAGGTTTACATGAGGTGAGCTATAGAGGTTTATATGATATTAACTTTAGAGATTTATATGAGGTTAGTTTTAGAGATTTATATGATGTTGACTTTAGACATTTATTTGAGGTAAACTATAGAGGTTTATTTGAAGTTAGCTATAGATGCTCATATGAGGTTAGTTTTAGTGGTTTATATTATTGCATAATTTGGTGATATCAATGACAACGGTACTACAAATACATATTCATAGACGGACTCTCTTGTTTCAGACTCGAATGGTTTTATTCACTTCTGAGTTCAGTTCTTTGACATGAGGAGAGAGACACAATTCTTAAAAGTCTTTCATGATCATACTATGCTAACCCCACTCCCAACTTTTGGCACATCACATGGTGTTTTAGATCTCAATTCATCTTCACTGGTTGGGAACTGAAAAACTTTACCACTGCCACAACGATAGAAAACTCAACTCTCTGCCTCGAATTGCAGAAACTTGAAATCTATGCCTCCATGGTCCAATTTCAACATTCAACTGACTCTTTTTCAAAATCCTCAAATTGTCAGGACCATCTCTTCCAGGCATGACGTCATCCACACTCCAGCCCCATTTCCTGTCTGGGGTTTATTATAACAATGGTGATTGTCATATCCTTTGCATGCGAGCATAAAACTGTACCCAATGACTGTGCACCTAAACTAAGAGCCAAATAGTTCAAAGCCCAACCAAACTGAATGATAAAATATAATTAATGAAAAGTGATTAATATAAAAAAAAATCATTCCTTAATTATATAACAATATGAGGTGAGCTATAGAGGATTATATGATATTACCTGTAATGGTTTATTTGATGGTAGCTATTGAGGTTTGTATGAAGTTAGCTATAGAGGTTGAGATGAAGTCAGCTATTAAGTTTTGTGTGATGTTAGCAATAGAAGTTTAGATGAGGTTAGCTGTAGAGGTTTATATAAGATTAAATATAAAGGTTTATATAAGATTTACTAATTGGTGTATTTTGCTTTATTAATCACTGGCAAATTAGCAAACCTCATTTGGAAAAAATCAAAACCTTTGCGAAGTTATACAAGAGTACTGAAATGTTCATTGGCTGAAAAGCTCATGTGATGATGTTATATCTGCTGTTGATGATGTTTTGGACCAATGTGATCCAAGCACTGCAACACCACTGGAAGATGTTAGCGTTTACAAGAGGAGCTATGTTGAAAAATAAATCTCATTTGGTCAAACTTCATGAAAATATCTTAGTCAGCCTATGAACTTTTCAGCCAACCCTAATATAGCAGGTTACTCAAAAACTAGATACTATAAAGTTTGCTGGCTTTACATAGAAGAGCTTAATTTCAAGATGTCATGCCCCTCAGGTGCCACCGGCCTTTCACTTAAAATTGCAAGGGTTAGGTTCATTGCTTGATGCCTGAGATGCCCTCCCACAAGGGGGAATGCCAATAAAGCCAAGCAGTTTTTGGCTCCACATTTAATTGTGCTTTCATGTGTAAGAGCCTCCGCCTAAAATTTTCACCTTGTATTGTATGCTGCCAGTCAAAGAATTATTCAGTAAACATTATTTGAAGTTGGAAGAAATAGTTATTTTGACAACACAATTTTATATAAAACATGAACAAGAAAACAGAACCATTATGCATACCAGAAAATAATTTTCATTCCGCAAAATGATATGCTACATGACCAGTACATTTTTGTCGCTTCTCTTACAGTATATCAACTCCTTTAAAAATTTTCTAATATAACTTTTTTTTACACAAAAACTTTTCTCCTGATGCTGAACTAATGTTGAAACTAGTTGAAAACAATCAAAAAATAAGTAGCATAACAAATATCTATTTGTCTTATCACTTTTGTTCATTTTATATATATATATATATATATATATATATATATCATCATCATGTCGTGCCGCTAGCACGGATATCCCTGACCCTCTCTCACCACTTCTCCCTATCGTTCATCACCTCTGGCAGGTCTTCAGAGGTACATCCTGTATCCTCACTCACATAGCTGCTGAATGTATGTTCAAGCTGGTCGTCCTGCTTTTGCCCAGCCATATGTGGGAGTCGATAGGAGTACATCACTTATGCACTTGTCCCTGCTTTTCTAGCAGTGTCCTGCATGTCTGGTTTGTCTAACTTGGATAGTTTTTGTGATGGTAGGCAGGTGGCCGTATAGTTGGTGCCTTGTGGGGTGTTGCCACCAGGACTTGTTCAATATTGCTTGCAGCATTCTTGTGTGTATATATATATATATGTATATATATATATATATATATATTTTTTTTTTAAGAAATTGAAAGGATGATATGTAGATATAAAATATGAAAAAGTAAAATATACAGTTGATGTAATTATCCATACATAGTAATATGCCCACATTTAATACTTTGTTTTTTTTATAAACTATTTTCCGGGTGATGTTAAAGGGCAATGTTATAATAATATTAATTATGTCATTATATTTTGAAATGGAACACAATTAACAATAAGATGCTAAGATCTTTTTCATTTTATTTGCTTCCTCTTTTCATTTGAAAATAATTTTTAGATGAATCATTATAACATTGCATTCTAACACCATCCTGAAGATAGTTTAAAAAAAAAAAAAAAAACTTTAAATGTTGGCATATTATCATATATAAATAAATACATCCTCTGAATATATTGTTTTTTCATGTTTTTGTATTTACACCTGCTGCTGCTGCTGTTGCTAAAATAAATACCTTAAAAATTCCCTTAGCCAACGTAGTCTGCTTGGTGGCCGAAAGGTCTGAAGCTTAGTCTAACGTAAAATTGGACGGGTTTCGATCCCGGCTTCGAGCGTCCTGCGTGTCTAGCCACACTGAAGAGTTCTGATAGAACGAAACAGTCTGTCTGTGGATGACAATATATATATATATATATATATATATATTTGAATATGTTTGAATTATTCTTTTAAAATATCCTTTATATATAGAGGTGGTAAGTAATTTGAAATCTATAACAAGTAATAGTAATATAATAGTTAGGTGTTAGTTATAGCACTAATTACTAATTAAGGTTATGTTATTTGGTTTAATGGCATATCAACCCTTAATGTTTGGTGTGACAAACATAACAATGCTGTGATATACATCCCCAGGGATGTATTGCTAAAGATCCTTAGGGGTTTCGGTCTTTCAACATCAGACCCCTTCACTTTGCTGACCTTGTCTTGGGTTGACTGGACCCGACATGCATATCACAAACCTGCTACGCCTACTACCATTTGGAACTTAAAAAAAAGGTAAAAAAGAAAAAGTGTGGTAAAGCCTGAACTATATGATAGCAATTGCCCATCACAGCAACCAATCAGAAATAGATGTTGATATATCTGCCTGTGTATATATTTAATGCCAAATCCTGTTTATTTTTAAGTGAATAGTTTACAGGTAACTTTATTTTTAAATGAATAAGAGCTCATTTGTTTGCCTGTAGTTAAATGGTTTCAAGTATTGCTACTTATTATTTGCACACAGTTAAATGGTTTAAAGTATTGCTATCTAACATTAATAGTTTTATTTGCACACAAGTAAATGGTTCCAAGTATTGCTATTTAACACTAATAGTTATATTTGATATTAATAATAATCCCTAACAAAAGATTGAACAGTTTTATTTGACCTATAGATGGGACCCTAACAGGTACAACCACTCTGGGTCAGAGCGGACCTGAAGGTAAAGGTAATGAAAGGATACTCAATAATCTTCAAACTCCAAAACTGGAGCCTCACCATCACATCCAGTTTAATGTTATACCAAGAATATTAAATGGATTCAAGTATTTCTATTTGATACTAATAATTCTATTCAACATTAATCCTTTGTTTGCACACAGCTAAAAAGTTTCAAGTATAGTAGATGATTAAAGAGTTCTATTTGACCCATAGTTTGGACCCTAACAGGTACAAGTACTCTGGGTAGGAGTGGACCTGGGAGTAATGGCAATGATGAGATACTCCACATTCCCCAAAGATTCAGGACTGAAGCCTCACAATCAGATGCAGCTTTGTATCGTACCCAGGACACTCGTTCTATCTGATCCATAGATGAGACCCTAACATGTACTACCACTTCAGTTCAGAGGGCACCTGGGAGTAATGGCAATTATGGGACACTCCACACTCCACAAAGTTCCAGAACTGGTTTAGGGTCGTATTCAGGACACTTGATGCAGTCAGTATATTCTATAACCTCAGCCGACAAGGCAAAAGTTTGTATCTTAGAAGAAACCTCAGTTGAATCATAAGAATAAAGCAGACATATCTTTCTCTTTTCTGTGTTCTGTCCTTTTATATCTCAATACTTTCTCCAGTGCTCTGTGTTAACAAAATCATCTGGGCATTTTTAATTAACAGTTATCACTCTTATGCTAGGTTCCAGTACTTGTAGATATTTCTGTTGTTTCTTTTAATCTTATTTAGTTACTACTTCAACATGAAGCCATATTCAACACAAGGTTGCAATCTATGTGGGTAATTCCAGAAATTGTTGGTTGCTGGAAGCCTCAGATATCAAGGATTGGCCCTGACCCTACTTCTTTTTTGCATAAGAGGATAGATTTCAAAATTTGAGAAAGGAAGGAGAAAGAAAAAGAGTTGTTACCTAATTGGATGTTGAAGTGTTTTTAATCTGTTGCTATTGGATAAGGCTGTCTTCACTTCTGTGCTTACCAAAACAGAAATGAACAATAAATAAAAGATTAATTTTCTCTAAAATAGTTCCCTTGACATTCAACACACTTATTCCAAGGAGTTTTTGATTGAACAAAAGCACCTCTGAATTTTTCTTTGATATTATCATTATTATTATTATATTCCTTGTGAGATTTTAACACTAATGTTAGTTGGTGGTCTTTCAGCAGAGTTTGAGTGACAGCAAGTCTCCTCAGGTCTCCAGTATCTGAGTATTCTGGCCATTCTCAACAATGCTGTTGTCAATCTGGATGGTTTCTATTCTTCCTCTGATTTCCAATTCCACCAGTCCCTTTTTCAAGCCTTTGGAGATCATCACCCTCATGTTCTACAGCTTTCGTAGTTCTCTGGCAAGGTCCAAATATTTGTTTATCTTTTCAATTTCTTTTATCCCCACAAAATACACTGTATCGCAAATTCTTTGTTTCTTGTTAATTAACACCGGGGCTAATCCTCTGGTCAGGATTAGGTAATCTGTTTGTATCTTAAAATCCTGGAGACTTTTATACATTTCATTCTCTCGGATGGATTCTGGTTTGTATATTTACCATTTGTGTTGTGGTCTTCAGATAAGACCAGTGGAAGAACAACTCAAACAACGGGTGATAGGTAAACTTTATTGTATTAGCAGAAAAAGGAAGTCATACAAAGGAAGTACTAGCCATGCTTGGCTTGCAGTCCGTCTGTCAAATGTCTCGTAAGGAACGAGAAGTTGTCTCCCCAAAGTGAGCTAAGCTTGGAGAATATGTTTAGGTTGGACGAGTCCATCTTTGGGGTATGGTAGGATATGTCCCGATAACAATTTGGTAGTATGGTCTAATTTCAATTTCTTGCATAATTCACTGTGAATCACTTTTCCCACCCAGTCATGCCTAGTCTTTTACTCCTTTTGCACTACTTTGCTACATTCGCTCATTATGTGATCAACCATTTCATCTTTGTCACCGCACAACCTACACTTGCTATTCTGTTGAGTATTATTGATTTTCCCTTTAATATAATAGGTCCTTATGGCATTATTTTGTGCTTCTGTGGCTGCTACTACTACTGCTGCTGCTTTTATTTATTATACCTCCGAAAGCATCTCACTTTTTACTATTTTCTCACATCAACTTTTTTTAAAAAAATCTTTGCACAGAACACATACACAACTAATGCAATATCTATATACAAATCAAATTCTGTTAAGTAATTCATTTGATAGTTCCAAAAAATGACACCTTCTTCTTAACATTTTTTTCTAAAACCATCCAATTTAATCTTAAAATCTTTTACCCCATTGCTGTTTTTGATCTGATTTGACAATTTGCTCCGAAAATATATTATTCTATTAGCAAAAAAAATCCATTTGGTTTGGAAACTTAGTTTTTGAAATTTGTCTTGACAATAAATTTCCAGTTTGAGGTAAAAAAAAAAAATTGAAGAAATGTTTATGATAATTAGAAATTTGATTGATTATTCTGAAAGTTTCAATTAGATCACCTCTCACTCTTTTTAGTAAAGTAGTTCATCCTAATTTCTCCGATCTCCCCCCATAACAGTTTTCTTTGACTCTTATTATTATTTTTGTCATTGTTCTTTGTATGCCTTCCAATCTCAATATTACGCACCAATTTCTCTCAACACTGGAACTCAGGTCTGAATATAATATTCTCTATGAAATTTTATAAGGGTTTTATGTATTTTTAAAACATTTGCCTCTCTTAAAATAAAATTCCTGACCATTTAGCCAATTATTCCATTTGGCCTCAATATAACTGACAATATATATTTGTCAGCTTTAAATACATCATCAAACCCAACTCCTAGATTGCATTCCTTATTTACTTTTTTGATTTCCATGTTGCTAATTTATATTCAACTTTAATGTTTTGGATTCAGTTTGTTGTACTTTACAGGGTGGAATGATAAAATTGTCGTCCTAGAAAAGACGACATGATTCCATTTCCGTTTAATGAAAACCGGTTTTCTTTTTTTGTTGCAGACCATCTACTAGTTGGCCAGTTGTGTACAAATCCCAAGACCCTTCTATCATGTCTGAAAGTGATACAATGTTCAACGAGTGAGATCGGAGATGTGCTGCTGTACAACTCATGCTCTCTACCGATCCAAGTTATGACAACAGGACAATTGCCAGCACCCTCAAAATGCAAACCTGGATTGCCACGAATAACAAGGACGTGCCCAGAGTGATGAAAACAAAGTTTCCGGCTACGGTTATGGTCTTTGGTGTGGTTTCAAGTGAGAGCCACATCATGCCACCTCACAAATCGGCTTGAAAGTCAACACCAATGTGTACCTGGATGTGCTGAAGAGTGTGGTGATCCCCTGGTGCAATCAGGTGGCTAGTGGCAGACCCTGGGTGTGGCAGCAGGACTCGGCGCTGGCCCACAAGTCCAAAGAGACCCAGGCTTGGCTTCAGAAGGAGTGCTATGACTTTGTACCCTTCTCTCACTGACCCCCCTCCTCCCCTGACCTGAACCCGCTGGACTACTTCGTTTGGTCATACGTCAAGAACATCACCAACATGACCTTCCACAACACCAAAGCCAGCCTGATTGCTGCCATCCATCGAGTATTCGCCGAGCACCAGCCGGCACTTGTGGAAAAGGCATGCTCCCAGTTCCAAATCTGTATCGAGGCGGTGACTGGGGCTGAAGGTGGCTACATTGAATAGATGTCAGCTCTACGACATAATCAAGTTACCTGAATTGATTTTTTCAATAAAAGTTTTAAAATAAAGCTGTAGTGTTGTTTTATTTCGGACGACAATTTTATCGTTCCACCCTGTACATTTTTCTATATTAAAATTTTAATTTCTAAAAATCTTCCCATTATGAAAATTCCTTTAGATCTGTCTGTATTGTTTCTTTTGATGATGGTCTGACAATGATTTTAACATCATCAGCCAGTATGGTTGGTTGGTTATTTGGGTTTTATGGCATATCAATCTTTGTAGGTTATCTAATGCCAAATCCATTTTCATACAAATAATCAGTTCTATTTCAAACAATTCAGTTTAACATGATTACACAGTTTGTCAAAAACATTTCTATTTCAAGTTATTCAGTTTAGTCAAATTGTTGTAATTCAAACAATTCACTTTAGTATAAGTATAGTTTTTGTTCACACACAGTTAAATGTCAAAACAGTTCTATTTCAAACAATTCAGTTTAACATGAGTATGCAATTTAGTTCTATTTGACCCATAGATAGGGCCCTGTCAGGTGCAACCATTCTAGGCCAGAGTGGACCTGGAAGCGATGGCAATGAAGAGGTACTCCATATTCTCAAAAGTTCCAGCATTATTGGAACCTCACCATCAGATTGTTGTGTCCTCGTGGTGTAATGGTTAAAGCGATGAACTGCGGAATCGTAATACGCGAGTTCGTACTCCAGTCGCGCTATTACGTTCACTTTCGGGCAAATACCCTTGGGAAAGGTATGAACCCCCTTATTCTCCCTCCAGCTATGGATAAATAGTAGGACGGACTAGGTTCTTCAGCCTTGGTGAGGCAACTAGTCTAGGAGAAGGAAAACTCTGAATTCAAACCTGTTATACTCCGCTTAAAAATTGACCTTGTGTCATATCCTGCCCGAGCGGAGGGGTTGGGTAAATAGTACCATCAGATTGTTCAGTGTCATATCCAGGACACTCATGGCAGGGTGGGGGTCTTACCACTCGGCAGAGATGCATTCAGTATATTCTACAGCCCCAACTAGCTGGGCAACATCAGCCAATAGTTTTATAAATATGGTGTGAAGCTCCACCATATTTCTTTTAATGTTATCCATATCCTCAAATCTTGCCTTTGAGGTGAATTTTCAGTTTAGGAAACAAGAAAAAGCAGCACAGATCTGGGGTTGGGGTCTGGTAAATATGGAGAGTATGCACTTGCACAATCTTGTGTTTCCCCATAAATTGCTATTTAAAAAGTAACAGGAATTAGCACTGATTTGATGTGTTATATAGTCATCTGCTGTTCATGCAGCATCACAACGACACAATAATTAAACAGGCGCAAGGACAAAGACGCAGGAAGGAAGACGCAGGAAGACTTCTTTAACAATATTTTACCTCTCACTTTATTTGTAAGGTTCAAAAGGGTTGTTCAAGGGTTGCATGTGAGAGGGAGCTGGAGATCGAACATAACTGCAATATTTTGACCCCACTGTTATGACCGTCACGTTGTGTCTTTTTTGTTCTCTTGATGCTCAACCGGAGGCCTAGGGGCTCACTCTGCTGTGTGATGGCTTTTTTCATTGCATCTTATCAGCATCTTCTCTGGACCCCAAGCTCCATCGGGGTTTCCGAGGGCCCCCTCGGTCAGGTGTGGCCTTCCCCACCACACCTCGTCTCCAACTGTCTGGAACTCTCCTGGCAACTGCCCTGGCTCGTCGAACTCAACTCAATTATATAATCGTTCGACGCCCACTCGATCTTTGAAATCGAATGTATAATCATCATCAAGCGGAAATAACTGTCATGCAGTTCAGAGGTCACTCTCTTCCGGTGCATCACTCTGTAGTGTACCATGGGAATTTTTCTTGCTCGTCCCATTTCATCAGCCAATTTCCGCCCACGCGATTTCCTCTCATAACTGCCATTAGAATGTGTCACTTCCGTCCGGTGCATCACCTTGAATGGCATTTTTGGCCAGGTCAAAAGGTCAAAACATAACAGATGGATAGCAGGCTAGAAGTCTAGATATCATCACTTTATCAGATATGTATTTACTCAAGCCCTCTGCATGAGCAGAATATGACACAAGATCAATTTTTAAGTGGAGTTTTACAGGTTTGAATTTGAAATTTTCTTTCTCCTAGACTGTTTGCCATTATATGGTTGTAGAACACAGTCTGTCCTACTATTTACCCATTGCTGGAGGGTGAATACTTGGATTCATATGTTTCCCAAGGGCAATAGCACTATGTGAAATGCAAACAGTTGCATCCAGGATTTAAACTCTGGTCTCTGTATCCATTTTATAAGACAATTACCATTTGTGGAGGTGCCCGTGGTGTAATGGTTATCGTCGTAGGAATTGAACATGACAATACGAGTTCAAATCCTGGACGAGACTGATTGCATTTCACATAGCACTAATGCCCTTGGGAAAGGTATGAATCCAATAATTCTCCCTCCAGCTATGGGTAAATAGTAGGACAGATTAGGTTCTTTAGCCTTGGTGAGGCAACTAGTCTAGGAGAAGGAAAACTCTGAATTCAAACATGTTAAACTCCGCTTAAAAACTGACCTTGTGTCATATCCTGCCCGAGCAAAGGGGTTGGGTAAATATGATAAGACAATTACCATTACATCACAAACACCTCATCACTTAATCATATAAGCTGCTCGGCTATGCACATATCTTCATCTAAATTTCAAATTCAAAAATTAAGAAATAAAATATTTACATTATTCATTATACCTTGTATCAATATATTACAAATAGTATCATTATATTTGTGTATATGTAACCATAACCCAGCAGAAATGGTATATCATAACACAATTTCTATTAGAGCAATATACTTAGAATGTTCTGATTTGAAGAATAAATCAATTTCCAGTCTAGTTCACAACTGAATGATAATTTTCTGGGGTTTGCATTTGTGCTGAATGTCATTTTTTTTAATCATCCAAATTCTTAATGTAATGGAAATGTCTATGAAATTAGAATTCTTCACTCGTTCCTAAATAGAAGTATCAATATGATCATGGATTGCTTTTACATTGGGAATTAATGGGTTTCCAGGTCAGCTAGGATATATAAATATATATATATATATATATATATATATATATAGTAAGTAAAGTTGGCGACCATTGTCGAGGGCAACCAGAAGGCTCCCTTTTCAATAGCTACAACACCGAAATGTAGGAGCGGGCACTACTCCTTTCCCATGATTGCTCCACTTTACCCTTGATATGTACCTTATATTGCTGAGTGTTACGCAAGTAGGTATCAACTACCATTTTTAAAGTCTTTGGTATGATGCAACAGGTCTCCTGGACCATTGTCAAACACTCTACCCACTGGACCAGTGAGCCGGTTATATATATATATATATATATAGTCATCCACAGACAGACTGTTTCGTTCTATCAGAACTCTTCAGTGTGGCTAGACACGCAGGACGCTCGGAGCCGGGATCGAAACCCGTCCAACTTTACGCTAGACTGTGATTAAGACCACTCATCCATCAAGCGGACCACGTTGGCTAAGGGAATTTTAAGGTATTTTTATTTTTAGAAACAGCAGCAGCAGCCTTTGTTTACATTTTTTATTTTTATATATATATATATATATATATTTATATATATATATAGTGATTGAAAAGTAATTCTCTATTTTGCTTTCTTCATATATTCATCTCATGTTTAGGAATAAATTATAAGAATTTTAAAATAGAAAATTATCTTTCAATCATCCTGTATATATGCATAAAAGACAGATAAAAACTGAAACCCGATTTTAAGAAGATTTGGTAACGTTACTTTCCCTTTGTTATGTGTTACACTGTATTTGTAAGCACATCACGCAATGAAAGTGGAATCAGTGACCCAAGTTCAAAATTTGGATGAGGCTGTTTGTTTTTCCTTTCACGATTATGTCCTTGAGACAGGGGTGAATCCGTCCACTCTCTCTCTCTCTCTCCAGCTATGGGTAAATAGTAGAGCAGACTGTGCTCTTTAGCCTTGGTTAGGCAACCAATTTAGGAGAAAGAAAACTCTGAATCTATGCCAACTTTACTCCATTTAAAAACTGACCTTATGTCAAATTTTGCTCATGATGGAGGGGTTTGGTAAATACATACACCGTATTCATGCGTGCCCATTGGGCAAGTCCTGTTTGCAATTAAACATCTAGAAATAAAAGAAGTGGAAAAAGTAGATAACAAAAAGCATCAAGAAAAAAGAACTGTTTTTTTATCATCTTAAATCTCGACTAAAAATAAAATCACATCCTAATATTGTAAAAAAATGTGTTTGCCTGATTAGTTTACAGAAGTGAAAGAACATTTTTTAATTTAACTTTTTCTGCTTTACTCTTGCCAACCCCAAATTATTGTTCTTTAAGATTAATACGACTTGAATGTTTTTGCTCCAGTTGCTCTTTGTCAATTGAAATATAACAGAAAAAAAATCACATCTTAATATTAAGATGAACAAATGTATTTGCCTGATTAGTTTACTGAAGTGAAAGAACATTTTTTTATTTTTTTTTTTATTTAACGTTTTTTTTTCTTTATTTGAACCAACCCTCAGATTATTGTTCTTTAAGATTATCATGACTTAAATGTTTTTGTTCCAGTCTGAGATCTTTGTCATTTGAAATATGGCAAGTTAACCTTTTCCTTCACTTGTTAGTTTTCCACACTTGACCTTTTGTTTGTAGCTCTTCAATATTCTTGTCATGTGTGAGGAAAGCTATCTTGCTGCAGGATGAAAAACAATGTCCCTTGTTCAGAAACGAGAGGCCTGTTTTTAAGTGGACACAGTCTTAGCAAACAAATATATAGGGTGCTTTTAGTTGAAAAGGGTAACAAGTGTGTTGCTCATCTGGTTAACATATTGGAGATGGAAGGAGTTTTACAAAACAAAATTGACCCAGTTGGCTAGAGCTGTAGAATACACCAACTGAATCTCAGCAGAGGGATAAGACTGCATTAATGATGGAGCTTTTGGGAATGCAGAGAACCGCTTCATTGCCATCACTCCCTGGTCCACTCTGGCCTGGAATAGTAGCACCTAATAGGGTCCTATCTATGGGTCAAATAGAACTAAACTGCATACTGAATTGTTTGAAATGGAACTGTTTTTGTATGCTGAACTGAATTGTTTGAAATAGAACTGTTTTTGACATTTAAACTGTGTCCTTATGTTGGACTGAATTGTTTGAAATAGAACTAATTAGACATTTAAACTGAAGACTTATGCTAAACTAAATTGTTTGAAATACAACTGTTTATATGTATAAAAATAGATTTGGCATTAAATAATTTCCAATAGTTGATATGCCATAAAACCAAACCAAACTAAACCATACAAAAGAAAATGTCAGTTAAAATTATTATTTTAATACACTGTTGATTAGAGTGGGGGTTCAGTTTACAATAGAGATTTACTGTATCATTTCATACTGACTTTGGGTTTGATCTTATGTTTCCTAATGTTCTATTTATAATGTAAATTTAATGTAAAATGGACCCTGATTTTTTTTATGTCCACTAACAATTTTGCTGCATAATAGTTTTACTGAGGCTAAATAACCCAGTCTGCACTACCTATATCTTTGGGAAGAAGGGATGGATTCATGACTTTCTCGAGGGCATTAGCACTAAGTGAAAAGCAAATAACATGGTTAAACTATTGAACTCGGGTCAATGATTCTATTTTTGACAGTATGTTTTGTGTAGTTGTTTCTTAAGATTGACTGATTGATTTTAACTGCATGTCAATCCCTCTGGGATTATCTTATGCCTAGAGGTCAGGGAATTGTGTTCATTGTACATTTATATTTACATTTTTTGTGTAGCTGTTTCTTAAGATCTTAATGGCATGTCAACCCATCTGGGGTTGTTTCATGCCTAGAGGTCAGGAAATTGTGTTCATTGTACATTTATATTTACATTTTTTGTGTAGCTGTTTTTTCAGATTTTAATGGCATGTCAACCCATCTGGTGCTATAACCAAACGGGGGACATCTCCACTCTAGAAGGAACCCCACTTAAACTAGTTGACAAATTCACGTACCTAGGAAGCAGCGTCGAATCAACCGAAAAAGACATCGAAACGAGGCTAACGAAAGCATGGACAGCTATCAATAGGCTATCGATTATATGGAAATCAGACCTAACCGATAAAATGAAACGCAGTTTCTTCCAGGCAGCGGTCACATCGATACTGCTATATGGATGCACTACATGGACGCTAACAAAACGGCTGGAGAAGAAACTGGATGGCAATTACACAAGAATGCTGCGTGCAATCCTGAACAAGTCCTGGCAGCAGCACCCCACAAGACACCAACTGTACGGCCACCTGCCCCCTATCACGAAAACTATTCAAGTTAGACGAACCAGACATGCAGGACACTGCTGGAGAAGCAGAGATGAACTCATAAGAGATGTACTCTTATGGATCCCCACACATGGCCGCGCAAAAGCAGGACGACCAGCTCAAATGTACATTCAGCAGCTATGTGGGGATACAGGATGTTGTCCTGAAGACCTACCTAAGGCGATGAACGATAGGGAGGAGTGGCGAGAGAGGGTCAGGGATATCCGTGCTACCAGCGCGATATGATGATGATGATGATATGTTTACCGGCTCATTGGTCTAGTGGGTTGAGTGTTCGTCAATTGCCTGGGAGACCTGGGTTCAATCCCAGGTCGAGTCATACCAAAGATTTTAAAAAGGGTACTTGGTACTTCCTTGCTTAACATTCAGCATTATAAGGTACATATCAAGGGTAGAGTGGAGCAATTCAGGGGAAGGAGTAGTGCTCCCCCCTACACTTCGGTGTAGTAGCTATTAATAAGGAGCCTTTGAGTCATCCTCGACAACAGTCGCCAACTTTACTTACTTATATATTTATATTTAGATTCTTTGTATAGTTGTTTCTTAAGAGCTTTTTGCACATGGTTATATGATATCTTATATTCCTATATAAAAAAATAATTTGTAAGCAGATCTATTTGACCCAGAGATAGGCTTTGGTTTCAGTTTCTTTATTAAGTGGTGTATCAACCTTCACAGGTATTCAGTGTCAAAGCCATCCTTGTGGAAGAACAATAATGATACTATGTAGCCCATTGCTGAGGTAAATAGGAGGGTTCATACCTTTCCAAAAAGTATTAGTCCAAAAGTGAATGTAATAGCACAACTGGAGTTCAAACTCACTCACTTTAACAGCAGCAACTGGGGTCAAAAATCAAAGACATGAGTCTCATACTGATGAAGTTGTATATCTTTATTTGCACGCGTATTCAGCGTAAACAACTACTATACATTCTCCAACTATACATTCTCCAATGTGAAAACTGAAACAAAACAAATGCACTCGTAAATGTTCCAAAAAAGGAAACACACCATGAAAGTGATGATTTAAATCGAATCAATTAATCAAGAGAATTCACGTGCTTACCTCTTTTTGCCTTGCTAGTGACCCACAAAGAAAAATGTCAGTCTCGCATGCCGGTCAATTTGAAAAAGACAGAATTCGCGCCAGCCGGTGTTCAGGCCGGAAGTTCTTCCCGCACCTTCCACCCTTAACACTCTCTATGATGTCATAGTCTAGCTTGTTAGCCACTACACTATGGAAACTCCCCCTCCATCAATGGGTCTCTAACAGGTACTACCACTATGAGTAAAAGTAGGCCTGGAAGTAATGACAATGAAAGGGTACTCCATACTCCCCAGAATTCCAGAATTGGCGCCTCACCACCAGGTGCAGTTTAGTATCATACCTGAATACTCCCTTTAGGGGAGGGGTCTTACCTCTCTATAGGGAATGTTAGTGTATTTTAATCCCTGTCAACAGAGCATGAATCTTGACTGGGTTATGTTTGCAAGAACCAAATATAAATTATCCTAGGTCAATAGAATTAAACCAGGAATTTAGAAAAATATTAAGTTCCGTTATCAGTTTAACCTATAAAAACCCTGACAGCACAAATATGAGGGGAGTGGGCTGAAAAGTTAATCGGCTAAAAAGTTCATATGATGATGTTATATTTGTTGTTGATGACTTTTTTTTTAATCTCATTTGTTTGCACATAGTTTAATTGTTTCTAATATTGCTATTTAACACTTATAGTTTTAAGCCCAATAGGCAAGGGCTGTAGAATACATCGACTGCATTTCTACAGAAGGGTAAGACCCCCCCTCTGCTCAACACATGTCCTGAATATGATATTAAACAATCTGATGCTGTGGTTCCAGTCCTAAAACTTTGGGGTCAGTGGAGTATCCCTTCATTACCATTACTCCCAGGATAATAATGCATCTTGTTACCGAGCAAAGGGGATCAAAACTTTTATTCAGGAAAAGCTTATAAAATCAATGTTATGGCTAGTGAACAGTTCTGATCTAAGTCCAATTAAAATTTTTTGGTTGAAATTTTAAAAAAAATTATCTATAAGGCTCCATCCACTTAAGAAGATCTATTAACTGCCATGCAAGAAAGTTGGAACTATTCTGATAAAGAATATTGCTTTAAATTAGTAAAATCAATGCCTGAAAGAACTAAGGGTGTCATAAAAGCACAAGGAGAGGTAGCTAAATCTCAATTCTATTTTTTTTTTTTGTAGAAGAATTCTATTATTTTTTTTTCTCATTAATGGGTTATTTCATAATATTTTCCTCTGCATTGTTTGGAAAAAATCATACCAGTAATTTAAATAAGTTTGTTTAAATTAAATTTCATAAAGCCGGAATGTTCAGTTATTGAATAAAAAAGAGGTTCTATATCTTATCTGTCATTAGTTTATTTAGTGCTAAATTAAAAAAATCAAGGTGAACATCCTTTATGTGTGCTAATTCCATAATTTTTGCAAGAGGAAAAAAGATTGGGCCACTGTGTACTGTTAATAATAGTATGAAGTTTTTTTAGTAATTACATCTAAGTTTCTTCAATTCATTTTTTATTTTTATTATATATATATAGAATGAATAAACAAAAATAAAAAATAATTCAAAAACATTGTTGAAAAATTCCCTAAGGGATAGAAAATACTCTACAGCAATGTAACATGAAATTTGACTATAGTTGCCCACAAGACAATTTGACTATAGTTGCTCATAGCATAGCTTTAGGAATTTGACTATAGTTGCATACAAAGAGTTAATATTTTGTATTGATCATGAAACCGAATCAAACATTAATTATTTTTGTACTGCTGAATTAACTGTCCGTTTGCTTCCAGAGATGTTTTTGGCATGACAGTAATGCTAAGGTATTTCTTGAACACAAAACCAGGAACCAAGTGTCAGACTAGTTTTTCTTAACTTGATTAACAAGGCAAAAGAAAACTGACACTAAATGAGTATACAAAAGTATTGGTCTGGTGAAGAGTGTTGCAGGCATCAGGGTTGTTCATCCAACTGTGAAGAATGACTGTAAACAAAGGCAAATAATTCAAAAGAATGGTGGGGGAGTCCCCATTGCATAGTAGCTAAAGGGCTGGACTGTGACGTCTTCATAAGCAAGTTTGAACTCCAATCATACTATTACATTCTATTTCAAAGTAATACCCTTGGGAAAGGTATGAACCCCCTACCTCCTTCCCAGCTATGGGTTAAATAGCACCACTAATTCTTCTACAAGGGTGGCTTTGGCATTAAATAACCTGCAAAGGTTGATATGGTATATTACAAAGAAACCAAATCAATAAAAATAGATATCTATACAATGTTATTTTATACCAATCACATGATATCAAGAAAGATCTTTGTCTAAAGGAAGACAATGCACTGAATCTATTCCACTTGCTTGTATCCAAAAAGAAGAGCCAGCCTAAACAATTTGATATTATTGGTGTTGCAGTTTTTTTTCATCAATGTCTTTCTTGTTGGTGAATGTTTTAACAAAAGCTAGGGGTCTTTTATCTGAAGTTTTACATTAGAGGGTCTTTATTCTGGATGAAGGATTCATCCAAATCTTAGAGTTTCTCACTCCCAGTAATCAAATGATCTGACCAAGCTTTAAGATTAGGGATGTATGCAGGCATACGCTCCCCCATTGGGGTTGAGCACTCTGGCAAAGGAATTGTCAGCCGCCGCTCGCATAATGCAAAGCTCTTCGAAAGAATTGAGCACTCTGGTAGCCGATAGGGTATAAAAATGTAAACAAACAGACGCTGCTGCTGTTGCTACATAGATACTTTAAAAATTCCCTTAGCCAACGTAATCTGCTGGTTGGCCGAGTGGTCTGAGAGTTAGTCTAACGTAAAGTTGGATGAGTTTCGATCCCGGCTTCAAGCGTCCTGCGTGTCTTGCCACACTGAAGAGTTCTGATAGAACGAAACAGTCTGTCTGTGGATGACAATATATATATATATATATATATATATAGTGACTGCATCTTCTTTGCAAAAGAAGGTCATCTCTTCTTTTTCTTAAGAATACCTATGGGAACACTTGTGACTTCTTTGGCCAAATATATTCTTGCAAGCCATATTTCATGCATGACAAATTAATAAGCAGTCTTTTCCTTTGACATTGCCCTTATATACCCTCATATGACTTCTCAAACTTGCTACAGACGCATATACTTCGTCACAGAATTGACATACTTCCAGCAGATTACTACTAATAGACTTTTGTAAAGCGAGTGTTTGAGATTTTGAGATCTCAGATGGCTGGCAAGTCCAGCTTTGAATAAACAGACCCTACTACCAATGTTACAATCATATTCAGTCATATGTTCATATATAAATGAGGGTGGGCTGAAAAGTTCATAGACTGAAAAGTTCATATGATGGGGTCATTTCTGCTGTAGATGACATTTTTGACCAATGGATTCCAAGCACTGCAACACTGCAACATGGAAGAAGTGTGTGTGGACTACAAAAGTGACTATGCTGAAAGATGAACATTGTTTAGTCACGTTCCATGACAGCATCTTGGTCAGCCAATGAACTTTTCAGCTGACCCTTATGTATATATGTATATATATATATATATATATATTCTCCAGGCCATTGGCCAAATCAGAGTGTTCACCGTGGTTCAATCCCAGGTCGAGTCATACCAAAGACTCAAAAAAATGGTACTTGATGCTGCCTTGCTTAACACTCAGCATTATAAGGGAAGGATCATGGGTAAAGTGGAGCAATTCAGATAATGGAGTTGCACTCTCCCCTACACATCAGTGTAGTAGCTATTGAAAACTAAGATCGCTAACTTTACTTACTTTATTTATAATAAGTTAAATGGTTTCAAGTATTTTTAACACTAATAGTTTTATTTGCACACATTTAAATATTTTTAAGTATTACTATCTATGTATTTACCAACTACTCTGCATGAGAAGGATGCGATACAAGGTCAATTTTTTATGTAGAGTTTAACAGGTTTGAATTCAGAGTTTTCTTTCTCCTAGACTAGTTACCATATCAAGGCTAAAGAATTCAGTCTGCCCTTCTATTTTACCCATAGCTGGAGGAAGAATAGTTAGATTCATACCTTTCCCAAGGATATTAGTGCTATGTTAAAATGCAAACAGCTTTGTCTAGAGGATTTGAACTCTGATCACCATGTCCATCTCCTCTGACAATATCCATTGTTCCATGAGTGCCTCCATGTATAGCAATGTAACACTAACAATTTTATTATTTTACCCATAGCTGGAGGAAGAATAGTTAGATTCATACCTTTCCCAAGGATATTAGTGCTATGTTAAAATGCAAACAGCTTTGTCTAGAGGATTTGAACTCTGATCACCATGTCCATCTCCTCTGACAATATCCATTGTTCCATGAGTGCCTCCATGTATAGCAATGTAACACTAACAATTTAATTCTGATAATGGAAGAATTGTACACTAATGTGCCGGATTCTCTTGAACAATACTCTTCTGGATTTGAATCCAAAGTTTTTCCTTCTCCTAGACTGGTTACCCTCCCAAGGCAGAAGAGCCCAGTATGCCCAACTATTTTGCCTAGAACTGGGGGATGAAGAGATGGACATTACCACAAAGTGGAATGCTAATAGACTCATCCAGGATCTGAACTCAGTTCAAAAAGAAATTTCCTTGTGATGATAACAGTTATACTATGTGTGCAACCATATATTACATTAAACCTCCATTAGGGTGTTTGACTATATGATGTGGTATCTCTTGCATTTTATCATATATATATATATATATATATATATATAAAACTGGATATCGAACTTAATGGCTGTCAAAAGCAATCTTTAAGTTTGTTGTAAAAAAAAATTAAATATTAAAAGAAGCAAACAAAAATGTGTTGCTCAGTTTTGGAACCTAAAGTTTGAAGTAAAGCAATCTTTTTATGATATTCTTTTTATCTTAGTATTGCAACTCTTAATCAAGGTCCTTTGAAAGTTTTTGCATCCAGGCTTTCCTTGGATAAGGCATTAAATGAATTTATTTACTCGAGTGGCCGACCACAGGATCGAAATCTTCCCTTCAGCATTGTTTTCCATCCATTTTTGAGAAGAAACAACATCTCGCAGTTCTTAGTGAATAAATACTTAATTAGTGCAATAAAACAACTATTTTAAATTTATATTGAACAAAATTTGGGAACTCTATTTTGTGTGTGGTAAATGTATTAAATTCCTCCTGTAGAATACGTTCGGGGGCTTTTTTTCCGCCTTAGATTTTTATTTTTCAGCCTTTTTTCCCGGAGTAGTAATTTAGTCAGGTCAACGCCATCTAGCGACGACAGGTCGAACGAATGACCACTTGTTGTGGCGAGTCTTCCATGTCGACTTTACGTTTTTCTCTATGTAGACTAAGCTTTTTAAATAATGAATTATGCCTTATGATTTGGTAAGTAAATTTTATTATTCCTCTATTGATAGTTGCTTGAAAATTCAATTTTTTTTCAACCTGCAAAATTTGACAACGGTAGTTTTTTTTTTAAGGCTTTATTATTGTTTTGAATGATTTAAGGCTAAAACAGCAAGTTTACATTTAAATGGTCGGCGCGGGTTTCAAATATCATAAAAACAAACAAAAAAGAATCCTCATTATTTTTACTTCTTACAATGATTTCTCTGTTTTCTTTTTACTTTAGGATATAACTTATAATTTTTATTTGTATATTTAATTACGTTTTCCTTTATATAAAACTTGAGTTAGATATCAGTCTTCGTAGCTTTGCTTTTTTAAATTGTGCTGAAAATTTATTATTTTTCTTTAACTTACAAATAAATGAAATAAATAAAAATTAAAGAAATAATTAAGACATTGATTTTTACAAATTTGTTTATATCTTTGAAGATTCCTAGAAAAATACATAAAAAAAGATTTTTTAAGTGATTGGACAAACAAACACATTTAAAATTTCGATTAAAAAATTCCCATAAAAACTTAAAAAAAAAACGATGAGTTTTCTGCTTTTTATTTAGATTAATTTATTTTGGAAGATCTCGAAAAGACAACCGATCATTAAATAGATAATTAATCAAAATAATTTTGTTATAAAATTAACATCTTTTTTTTCTCTTTGTTTTAAGAAAAACTGACATTTCATTTGTTTGTTTTTGTTTTTATTCAGTTTTATTTCATGTTAATTTACCATATTATTTTTTAAATAAAGATGAAAAGTTTCAAGTTTTAATAAACTTATAAATATTTTTTGTTTTTCAAATACAACGATAATTTTATTTATTTATTTCATTTAAACCTTTGTCTTTCGCTTGAAGCTCATGTCCACTTTCTGTCCAGAAATTCTCACCGCTGAGCTTAGGAAATAAAAATAAACAATACTAACTGTAAAAGTTTCTAAACTTACCAAACTACTTATTCTTCTTACCTAGCAATAAAACAAGTTTAGTGTGTCCGACTAAAAATCGGTTTATTCATTTATTTATTTTTTTCTTTATTGCTACAGCTATTATTAATTCTACAAAACTGGACATTAATATAGTCCTAAATAGAAGGTGGGGAAAGACCTGAATATCCATCGTATCATTGTTTTATTTCCCTAAAGAAATATTTATAATTAACACATAACACGTTTGTCAGACTTCGTTCAGTTGTGCTTACTGTTTAATTTTAATACACCTTGAATTTCTTTTCTTTTCTTACTTTTTTTTAAAACCTAAATTCGAAGTCGGACTTTTTCCTTACTACTACTACGTTCCCCAATATTAGTTGTCACAAGCGAATAAAAAAAGATAATAATAAAATAACCAACTTCTAGTGAACAGATTACTTTTTATTTTATTTTAAAGATATGATGTGATTGTGATAATATCTTAATGTTTTTTTCATGAACGGAACTAATTGCTTCATCATCTTTGTCGTGGTTATATTTTAGTTTAATGGAAAGTAGCGGGTACCGATTCCTTAAATTTAAGTTAAAATACGGAAGCAACTCCAATCATAGATTAAAACGTCCTGAATAAAACAAATAAGGATTAAAATACAAAACTTTGATATTAAAATTTTAAAAAAATGTTCGAGGGAATTTTTTTCTTTTGAAAACTGCTATTTTCGAATATCTCTCTCCTCCCTCCCATTCTTTTCTTGGGTGGTGGTGGTTGACCCAAGTAACCACATGTTCTAACATTTTAAACAAGATAAACCTTGCGAAAAATTCACGATAAATATTTCTCTTTCGATGATTTTTATTTAAATTGTTATCACTAATTGATAACACAGTCGGCTGGGACTGTAGAATACTCCGACTGCATCTTTGTAGAGGGGTAAGATCCCTCTCCCCTGAACGAGTGTCCTGATATAGCACTAAACCATCTGATGGTGAGGTTCCACTCCTGGAGTTTTAGATAATATGGGTACCTCTTCATGGGCATTACTCCAAGGTCCGCTCAGACTTTTGAAGTGTTACTACCTGTTACTTATGGGTTAAATAGAACTATTTAATCATTCATTATACTTGAAACTGTTCTAACAAATGAAGTTAAATCATCAGTATAACATAGCAATACTTGAAACCATTTAACTGTGTGCTAACAAATAAGCTCTGGCTCGTTTAAAAATTGTTACCAACAAATTAGTCGTTAACAAATCAAATATTATACACGTGTACAAACAGTATTTGGTTTTAAATAACCTAGAAGGGTTTGATATGCCGTAAAACACAATTAAGTTTAAACTTTTATTAATTAGTTGGTTTTCTTTTTTAGCTGATTTTTTAAAACTATTTAACACTGAATATGTTCAAATAAATTTTTTTTTACAAATGTAAACATATTTCAGTGACTTAATTTTTACATAATGCAAGAAAGTAATTTACCTTTTTTTTTCTAAAGTTAGTGCTTATTTTTTATAATGTAGTCTAATTCTTTAGTAAAAATCAAAATCAAATTGATTTTTGATAAGTACAGTAATTTTTAAATCACATTTTGCCAATTATTATTCTTTTTGCAGATATATATGTTTTAAGAAATTGACTTAAACTTTGTTATTGAGAGTTTTTTTTATTTTTATCAATTAGTATCAATCTTTTGAAAATTCAGCGGTTAGAGTGTTCGCCAATGGCCCGGGAGACCTGGGTTCAATCCCAGGTCGAGTCATACCAAAGACTTTAAAAATGGAACTTGATACCACCTTGCTTAACACTCAGCATTATAAGGTATGGTTCAAGGGTAAAGTGGAGCAATCCTGGGAATGGAGTAGCGCCCTCCCCTACACCTTGGTGTAGTAGCTATCGAAAAGGGAGCCTTCGGGTCACCCTCGACTATGGTCGCTAACTTTACTTACCTTCTACATTATTTTTCCTCTCTAACTTGTCAAATTGTTTGAGAAAGGAATATAATGATGCGACTTGTATTTAACACCCTCCCACGAGGATAAAATGTGATACAAGATCAAGTATATTGTGGGGACTCTCATTGAGTACTTGTGGGTGGGGTGGGGTTCAGCTTTCCTGCATTTCCCTGATCCTACTCGGTTAAGTGCAATGTAAAGGTGCAGTCCGTGGGTAGGTGGCTTCTGCTTGAGTTGAGATAATAGCATTCGATCTGTTGGCGCCGATTTGCTCTTTGTCTGGTCAGACCCGATCGAGGCTATCTGGCATTCATGCTGGTTGGCTCAAATCGATATACCCTTGGCCTCAAGAGGCGCTTTCTCAGAGCTTTACCTGCTTTGCAGGACTAAGTTCATTGCTTGGTACCTAAGGCGTCCTATTAGGTGAATGTTGACAGGAACAAGAATTTTTGCCTTTGCCTCGCATGAGTTTTAACCTACACAAAGGTAAAAGGATTGATTTTTATTTAGAAAAATGAATCCTTTCACAGAAAATAAAACAACTCTTTGAAAAAAAGAAAGGAGAAAATAAAAAGACAAATGTGCCTCGTGCGTACAACAACTAAGAACTATTTATTACCACCAAGTAATTAAAAATGAATAAAAGGGAGTTACAATTTATGAAGAAAAATACTAGTTGCTAAAATTAATTGCTATTTTAACAACCAGTCATAAAAACTGAATCAAGTAACAACGATACAAATTGTTTAGAAAAAAAAACACTGGGTCAATTGTGAATTACAAGGAACTGATATGTCTTCAACGAACAAAAGGAGCTGCTACTTACAACTCAAAAAGTGGTGTTGTGTGAATGGAAAAAAGATTTGGAAGAGTCTCTTGCACAAAAAACGCCTCTTGGGAAAACCTGTGGTTCAAATCAATATACCCTTGGCCTCAAGGGGCCGTTCCTCAGGGCTTTACCTGCTTTGCGAGACTAAGTTCATTGCTTGGTACCTAAGGCGTCAAGAAAACCAATCACAAAGAGTGTAGTATCTGTCCCCATGGAAAGTAATTTTTATGAGAACCATGTGATTCCATCTGGATGATTCCCCAACCTTATGACCCAGATCCAGCAAGTTTTGTGTATATTTGACACTACATACCACTATGAACAGTTATTCTCCGAAATGAAGCATGCCGGCAGTATGCTACATTCGCAACTATCAAATCACCACTTGTCTGATTTGCTTCTTTCTTCAACCTCTTCAATTAACTCTGATATTACATCTTTTTGTGATTATAAACATCACGTTTCATTAATAAATTATTAATGTTACTGTGTGAATTGAACTGTTTAGTTTTTCTCCCCTGTCCTTTTTAGATGACAACTTAAAATTAAGCTTCATAGTCCTTGGGTTGAAAAGGTTGGGGATCTCTGACTTATATAAAAATAGATACAATATTGTAAAATTAATAAAACTCTAGTGTTTTAATGAATTTTGGTAGTTTAATATTCTTTGTTCTCCTAGAACTGAATAAATTTTATAATAAAAGAAAATTCATAAAATGATGACCAGAGCTGTTGTTATGTAAGATTTTATAAAGATAAATGACTCCTTCACAGTTGATTCAAAAGTAATCTTAAATTTATGTCTGCCTTGTCAGCCATGCTTAGAATATGCTGACTGTATACTCTGCAGAGGGGTAAGACTGCCTCTTCCAAAATGGACTGTCTTGGGTATGACACTAAACTACGTCTAGTAGTAAGGTTCCTGTTTGGGAGATCTGGGGACTATGAAGTACTCTTTCATTTCCAGGTCCACTCTGGCTTGGAGTGGTAGCACCTGATAGGATCCTATCTATGGGTCAAATATAACTATTTGACCATTTAACTGTGTAAACAAATGACTGATGTTTAGTTAAATTGTTAGTGGTATATTGCAATACTTGGAACCATTTAACTGTGTGCGAATGAATGAGTAATGTTGACTAGAATTATTAGTGTTAAATAGCAATACTTGTAACCACTTCACTGTCAGCAAACAAATGATTGAGTAGAATTAGATAGCAATAGTTGAAACCATTTAACTTTATAGAAACAATAGCAATATTAGTGTGCAAACATATTAGTTCTCATTTTAAAATGAAATTACTTACAAACTATTCACTTACAAATCATATGTATATCAATTTAAATGTGTACAGACAAATGACTGATGTTAAATCATTTCTGTTTCATAGCAATACTTGAAACCATTTAACTGTGTGCAAGCAAATGATTAATAATAAAAAAAATTATTTGTATTCAATAGAAAAACTTGAAACCATTTAACTGTGTACAAAAAAAGAACTCAGGCTTGTTTAAAAATGTTATCAAGAAAATGTTTACAAATCATATATATTTAGTATATATGTATAAACAGGATTTGGTATTAAATAACCTACAATGGTTGATATGCCATAAAACCTAACCAAACAGAACAAACAAAATATAAAAATTCTAATAGATTCCAAATATGGTGTTTTCAAAAATTCTTTTCTGCATAGATTAGTATTAATTCACTTGACTCTTATTTTGTTTCAAGATTTGCATCATGACCAATTTCCTTTAATAGTATTTGTGTTAACTGTTGGGTCATTTGTTTAGATATTTGAATTAATTTTATATAAGAGAGATATTAAAATTTCATATATAAAGTTCCATGTCATGCAAGTTAAAAAAAGAAAATTCTTTTTCCCTTTTGTTTAATAATTATAGGTTATTTATAGTATTTATTATATTTTTTTAAAAACTGGTTTTAATTGAAGTCTGTATGACAGGAAGTCTTCTCAGGTCTCCTGGGTTCTTCTAAGTATTCTAGTTAATCTTAAGTGTTGTCAGCCCAGTTGGTTGGGACTGTAAAATACACTGACTTCATGTTTGTAGAAGGGTAAGACTCCCCAATGAGTGTCCTGAATTTGACACTAAACCAACTGATGGTGAGGCTCCCAGTCACAGAGCTTTGAAGAATGTAGAGTACCTCTTCATTGCCATTACTCCTAGGTCCATTCTGACCTAGAATTGTAGTACCTGTCAGGGTCCCATGTATGTGTTAGATATAACTGACTATCTTAGTGCAAACAAATGACTGATATTAAATTAAATAGTTTGTGTTACAAGCAATACTTGGAAATATTTAACTGTGTGCAAAGAAATGAGTAATGTTGAATAGAATTATTAGTGTTTAAAAGCAATACTTGAAACTATTTAACTGTATGCAAACAATAGCAATACTTAATTGTGTGGAAACAAATTAGCTCTAACCTTTTTATTAAAAAATTACAAACTATTCACTTACAAATCATATATGCATAACCCTTTAACTGTGTGCAAATAAATGAGCTCTAGCTCTTTTATAAATGTTATCTACCAACTGTGTTTATAAATCATATTTAATTCGTATATATATATATAAACAAACAAGATTCCAAGAAATTATATTGAAGAGAATCTTTTAATTTTAGATGCCAATACGTGAAATCATTTAACAGTGCAAACAAATGATTGATATTGAATAGAATAATTTGTTAGATAGGAATTCTTGAAATCATTTAACTGTGAGCTAACAAATGAGCTTTGGCTTGTTTAAAAATATTACCTACAAACTATTTGTTTATAAATCATATTTAAGGGGGTGTCCTCATGGTGTAATGGTTAAAGCGATGGACTGCGTTATTGTAGTAAGCAAGTTCGTACTCCAGTCGTGCTATTACGTTCACTTTCGGGCAAATACCCTTAGGAAAGGTATGAACCCCCTTATCCTCCCAGCTATGGGTTAAATAGCACCATTACTGTTCTTCTAGGAGAATAGCTTTGGCATTAAATAACCTACAAAGGTTGATAAAACAAAGAAACCAAACCATAAATCATATTTAATGTGTATAAGCAGGATTTGTTGTTGAATAACTCAATACAATAAAACCCAACTAACCTTTGGCCCACTCAGTTGGGGTTGTAGAATACACTGACTACATCTCTGCAAAAGGCTAAGACGCCCTCAACAGGTGTACTGGATATAACACTAAACAATCCGATGGTGGGGCTTCAGTAATGCTGGAGCTTTGGAGAATGCGGAGTATCCCTTTATTGCCATTGCTCCCAGGTTCACTCTGGCTTGGAGTAGTAGCACCTGATAGGGTCCTATTTATGAGTCAAATAGAAATAAACTGTGTGCTTGTGCTAAACTGAATTGTTTGAAATAGAACTGTTTTGATAGTTAATTATGTGTAAATAAATGACTATGTTTAATTGAATTGTTTGCGTTACATAGCAATACTTGGAACCATTTAACTTCTTTGACTAAATGGAATAGTTTGAAATGGAATTGTTTTTGACCTGTAAACTGTGTACTTGTACTAAACTGAATTGTTTGAAATATAACTGTTTATATGTATAAAAATGGGTTTGGCATTAACTAAGCAACCTTAAGTGTTGTGGTCTGGATGATTTTGATTTTTAATCTGACCTCTATTTTCTTTACTAAGCCTTTGGGGACTGTTTCAAAGGTACCAACACAATTAGTTTTATCATCATTTTATGTTCTACAGATTTTTCTGCCCTTTAGTAAGATCCAAGTATGTGTTGATTTTTTTTCGCTGGTGGCCAAATCTACTAGTTGATAAATTTTTTTCTTGTTAACTAGTAGTAGGTTTGGTCTACTGGCCAAGATTTTGTGATCCATTTGTGACTCTGTGTTCCAGAGAATTTTATGAGTTATTGTCTAAGGTAGATTCTGGTTTGTACATATGCCATTTGTCAGAGTGGCTCCATGGTATAATGGTTACCATCATGGGAAATGGACATGACAATTTGAGTTTAAATCCTTGACAAGACTGTTTATATTTCACATAGCACTAATACCTTTGGGAAAGGTATGAATCCAACTATTTTCTCTCCTGTTATGGGTAAAATAGGACAGATTGGGCTCTTTAACCTTGGAGAAAGAAAACTCTGAATTCAAACCTCTTAAACTCTATTTAAAAATTGACTTGTGTAGAGGAGTTAGGTAAATATATTTACCATATGTCAGCATGATCAAATTGTAATCTGAGCTGGGTATGCCACTAAACTGCATCTGATTGTGAGGTTCCAGTTATGGAACTCTGAGGAGTATAAAGTACTCCTTTATTGCCATTACTCTCTGGTTCATTCTGGTAGTACCTGTTAGTGTTCCATCCTTAGGTCAAATAGACTGATTTAAAAATAATTTGTATTTGATATGACCGTGTGCCAAAAAAGATAAAAAGCTTAACAACTACACAAAAAATGTAAATATGATGAACATACATGAATATAATTCCCTAACCTTTAGGCATAAAATAACCCTAGACAGGTTGACATACTGTTAAAATCAATCAAAATTCTATCAATTTATAATGCGTATCCTGTCAGGATTTTTATTTTGTCAAGATGTCTGAAACAACTGTCAACATGGTTGTTTTATGCAGGTTAAAATTATATAAGAATGTAATTTAATTTTCCCATGTAAACTATATTTTTGTGTTGGGGAAAACCTGTTTTAACTTGAATCTGTCAATCTTTAAATGTTGTTATATTTTTATGGATAAATTTTACAAGGTCTTTTAGAAATCTGATATTACAAAGAGGTTCTGACAAAAATGTAAACTAAGTATTTGTTCACATAGCATAAGAAAAAAAAATCTAAGAATTTAGTCAAGTTTTTGTATGGATAATTTAAACATTAATAGGATCAAATGTACAATTCCCACCTCAATATTTGACAAGGTGACAATTATTCAGGTGTTCATTAGTTTATTATTTACAACAAACTAAGCTTTGTTCTAATTGCTTCATATATTTTGTTCATGTGAATACTGATGTACACAACCAAAAGGGTTATATAATGATGATATCTGGCTAAAAGGTTTACATCACGACAGTAGATGACTAAGAGGTTTATGTCATGATGATAGACAGTTAAGAGGGTTATATCATGGCAATACATTGCTAAGAGGGTTATATCATGGCAATACATTGCTAAGAGGGTTATATCATGGCAATACATTGCTAAGAGGGTTATATCATGGCAATACATTGCTAAGAGGGTTATATCATGGCAATACATTGCTAAGAGGGTTATATCATGGCAATACATTGCTAAGAGGGTTATATCATGGCAATACATTGCTAAGAGGGTTATGTAATGATGATATCTGGCTAAAAGGTTCACATCATGATGGTAGATGACTAAGAGGTATATGTCATGATGATAGACAGTTAAGAGGTTTATATCATGGCAATACATTGCTGAAAGGGTTATATCCTAACAATATATCACTATAAACATAACTTTAAAATTCAAACCTTTTAGAATTCATGTGTCATTAATTTTTATCTGATGATAATTTCCAAAATTTGTTGTCACATTGTTCCTCACAGTACATACTGTAATAAGATGATATGACCATTTGAAAACATATTCTTCTTTCAGCTAAATATGTGATGTCTTTGGTATAAGAGTAAACTGCCTTTGGTGATGGAGCTCTGGGGAGCGTTGAGTCAACACTTCATTATCTTTGCTCCTTGGTTCACTCTGATTCAGAGTGCTAGTATCTGTTAACATCCAACCTATGGTTTAAATAGATCTATTTCAAGATAATTAGTATTAGATAGGAATGCTTCAAAACAGATAACCATCCAATTTAAAAAAAATTTTTTAATTAAGAATACTTACTGGACGCTATAATTGTTTACAGAGGATTATTATTAGTTACTTAAAACCATAAAAACCATGTAATTATTTACAAATTATTTGAATAAGATAGGCTTACTTGATACTAACCTGCTCATTGGGCTAATGGGTAGAGTGTTTGCCAATGGTCCGGGAGACCTGGGTTCAATACCAGGTCGCATCATATCAAAGACTTTAAAAATGGTACTTGATACCTCCTTGCTTAACACTCAGCAATATAAGGTACGTATCAAGGGTAAAGTGGAGCAATTAAAGGAAAGTAGTTGCGCCCTTCCCTACACCTCTGTGTAGTAGCTATTGAAAAGGGAGCCTTCTGGTTGCTCTCGACTACGGTCGCCAACTTTACTTTTTACTTGATACTATACAAGTGAGTTAAAGCAAATATTAAATAGAAATAAACTTGAAACCATATAATTGTATAAATTATTAGACTAGACAGGAATACATATAACTGTACAAATTGTATTAAGAATAGTTGCTTAAAGTTATAATTGTTAAAAATTATTATTATGAGTTACTTGAAACAATATAACAAAGTGTAGCATACAAATTGATCTGGCATATCAGTTGTTCTCAAGATTTTCATATTGAAATTCTGCTTTAGACCTATATCTGTTGTATAGGTCAACCAACGAACATACAGTTGGCTACTGTTCGAATATAGGAAACCTGCAAATTTTCTCCATTAGAACTTATATTCTCATGAATTCACAATCTATTGTGCAGATAAACTACATACTGTAGTTATTTGACTGGCCACCTGGATACTGTGACAATCTGATTAGTGTTTAGTCAGAGCATCAACTGTTGGAAATGGTATGTGATATAGCATTAGTTTGTATTATAGTTTTATTATTTTATACTAATCTGTATTAATTTGTTAAATATGTTCAAACATTTTCACAA
>OY757935.1:26386282-26408782 GCA_963585895.1 Sepioteuthis lessoniana
TTAAAAAGTTTGGCTTTCTTTTACTCTTACCATGCTTTTAACCTGGATGAAAAGTCTTCTTTTTTTTTCTTTTTTCATATTAGAATACCATAGATTTAAAAAGATAAATGGCTATCTCCCTATTTCAGTTTGTTCATATCTGTCTATGTGTACATCTTGTAAAATGTTGAATGGACAAAGAAAGATTTTGTCTTCTGCTTTTTGAGTAATGCTGGGTGTTTTTATTTTATTATTTTTCTTTATTTTTTGTAAATGAGATGTAGAATGTAGAACAGGATGTACTTGTGTAGATTAATTTCTAAGTAGGTGGACTTGTGTGCAGAAATGGATTAAACTTGTTTTTGGTATATAAAGAGGTAGCTTCAATTAGGCAAGCTGAAGGTGGTGATATTTTTTTTCTCCTTTCCTTCTGGCATAAAATGTCTAGGAATATTCTTTGATCGCTATGAAGTACAGGAGTTTCAATAGTAAGCTTTTTATCTTTATTGATGAGATTTCGTCCTACGTTTATCAATTCTTTAACATATATGTTAAAAATAGATTTTTTTTTTTTTTTTTTTTTTTTTTTTTTTTGTGGAAGTGGAAAATTATGCCAAGCAACTGTTTCCTCTGGTTGGATTTTTAATGAAAATTGCTTGGCATAAGCTTCATGTTAAAACTTTAACAAAGTTAACAACAAAACCCGAGAGGGGTGCAAAATCGGGGAGAGGAGAAAGAAAGAGGTGACAAAATCACAGAGGAGAGAGGAAAAAAGATAAAGATTTACCCATGTATAAGCTAACCTTTAATTTGTTTCCCAATTCATTTATATAATTAATCTTTGAAGCTAAGGGTTATCTCTAGTTTTTACCATATATAATGTGTGTATGTATTTACCTAACCTTTCAGCCACCGGTAAGATGTGCTATAAGGTCAATTTTTAAATGGAGTAAAACTGATTTGAATTTAGAGTTTTCCTAGACTGGTTACCTAACCAAAACTAAAGAACTTGGTTGACTCTATTATTTAGCCATAGCTGGGGAGAAGGACAGATGGATCCATGCTTTTCCCAAGGACATTAGTGTGCAGTGAAATGCAAACGGCCACATCGAATATTTAAAACTTAGGTTGTTGATTCCTTTTTCTAGGACACTAACCCCCATTATGATGTGTGTAATGGGCGGTTTAAGCGAAAAACCTACTTTTTTCAGTTTCGTCTTCGAAATTTTTTACAAAACTGAAATTGTTCAGTTTAGTGCTATCACTACTGAGAGACCATATCCAAGGAAAAAGACTGAGATTTTAATGCAATTAAATTTTATAAACATTTATATCATTATAAGAGGAAAAGATTGAACAAAAATACAAAAACATTTCACTAGTTTTAGGAAATAAATGTGAAATTTATGTATTTAAAAAATGTTTGCAAAAGAAATGAAGGGAGAAAAAAAAAGGAAATAAGAGATATGACACTTGGAAATATTTCATATCATAGAATGTTTTTAAATAATAAAAAAAAAAAAAGGGAAATACATGATGTCTGAAATCTATTTGTCTCAGCTTTTTTTTTTTTTTTTTTTTTTTTTAAATACTTTTGTGGTAAAATTAACAAAATAGCAAAAAAAAAAAAAATTAAAAAAAAAAGTTTTTTTAAATACTTGCTGGTTTCGCCTTAATGTTAGATTTTATTATTCGGATTTTTTTGTAAGGATAATTGTTTTCTGGTAAGCCAATATGCCAATCATGAAATAAAGTTATTGTAAACAAGAAAAATGAATGATTTTTTTATTAATAAATTTGTTTTTTATCTTGTGAATGTACCTAAATTAGATATTAAAAATAATTAAAATAGTTCTTAAGTTCAATTTTAAAATGTGTATATTTTCAGATATACCAGTCTTTAGTGTAAAATTGTTTTCTACAAATAAAATTTTCTATCTAGTGTGTACACCTAAAATTAGATATTAAAAAATAATGTAAGTTTTAACCTCTGTTTTAAAATGTGTATATTTTCCAAAAATTCTTATTTTAGCCACTAGTGTTCAGTGGTGTTTTGCCTAACAAGGAAAATTATTTTATTTTATTTTTACAAATATCTCTATGGTTTTAGTTCTCTAAATTTCTGAGACGAAGCTTGGTGATTTTTATCATTTAGGGTTTTCGGACTATTGTCTTCATCTTTATTGTTATTTCCTCAATGTTTCAGCCGATGGGTCCTCCGGCCTTCTTCAGGTGTTTGTCGAACTCGGAAACCTTCATGGAACTTCGAACTACGTCCTTTATTGAATCCACAGGGGTTGCCTGTTCTGATTCCATTAGCCATAACTGGGTACAAGTGTTCACTCTGAATTGTCCAGTGGCACACATGGTGTAACGTTTATAGGCATTGGTTCCCTAAGCTTCTAAGGAGACAATCATCTGGAGGTTGCGGGTTTGATCCTGACTGCAGCCGAGTAACAATACAGGAATACTTAATACTTGTACCCGGTAATGGATAACAGAATCAGAACTGGTGACCCCCGTGGAAATGAAATTAAAAGCTTTTAATTATTTTTAATATTTAATTTTAGGTGTATTCGCTCGATAAAAACAAATTCATTTGGGTGGGGAATAATAACTAATTGATTTAGAAGAAAAGAATTGCCATATTTTTAATTATTTTAGAATTGAAGGGTTTCATTTTTTGGCTTTTTAAAAGCCACATCATAAACTAATATCTGGAAGGCTATACCATTTTCTCTCTCAAATGTGTTGTCCAAAGACACAAATATAGTTTATGTGATGATTTCTTTCGTATTTTACCAATTTGTTAATAAATAGATATGGGAATTATTTATAGTTGACCATTTATTCGAAAGTTTAATAAATAAACTTTAATCTAAGTCATGAATTCTATGACTAGGTTACCTTTAAAGCTTAAAAACTGACAAGTGAACACTTTATTACCTTGCCCTGATTCGTGGTTTCTGGCTTTTCAATTACACTGGTCATTACAAATGTTTATGAATTTTTTTTAGCCTTACTTAAAACCAAATATTGACCCCTTACTCACTAGTTAACAGTATTTCTACGATGATAGACAAATTTCTTTTAAAAATGGAAAGATATTTTTACCAATTTAACATTTTTTAAAACCATTTACTTCAAAAAAGGAATGAACAAAAAATCCGCCTTTTTTGTTTACGTTTTTTTAATTGTTTGTAATAAAAAAATTTTTTTTTTCCAAAATTGAAAGTTCCACAAAAAAGCCTGATGTTAAAACATTATCTAAATTTCATACATTATATATTGAAAAAAATTCTGAGACTATCTTCTTTTAGTGAGACGTTGCTTTTTTTTTTTTGCCTTGCTTTCTTAATTTTTGAAGGAATTCAGTTCTAAGAGTCAAAGAAGAAATTAATATCTTCCTGGTTGTAGCTTAAGGTGTCTTTTAATTGAGTGTACAATTTCAAAAATATTGATAAAGATTGGTCACTTTGATTTTATATAAAGTAACATAAAATTTAGTCTAAAAAAAATTTTTTTTTTTTTTTTTTTTTTTTTTTTTTAATCATATTTCGTATTTTCGACTTCAAAGCAAAATACCATTTTAACTCGCTGTAAAAAATAATTCAATGGATAAAAGCACATACAAAATGCATATTTAGAGGGATAACTTTATTTTCTTTCAGCCATATAAATATTTTTAATATTGGACCAGAAATATACGAGAAAATGCAAAATTAATAGACTAAGTTGCAAATTTGTCAATCTCGATCTCAAACGAAATCAGAAATCGGATAGAAATGCTATCATTACACAAGAAAATGAAGGGCTTCCTTAGAAAGCAAAAAATATTAAATTAAAAACCAAATCAAAAACTGGTGTCAAAGGAAAAAAAAATTTACCGAAAAGTAAATTGCCGAACCGCCCAACTCATATGAAATAACCTGAAGTTGTTACTTATCATGTAAGTTGTATTAAACACTGTTGAATTATGTTTTGCAATTGAATATTCAATTACTTTATTTGGTGAGTGGGGATGTAAATTAAATTTGGTTACAAAGGGGTACATCAAGTAAAAAGTTTAAGAAGCCCTGATATAAAGTAAACAAACCACTGATAAGAATCGAAACCTCAGTTTTGATATAGAATAATTTAGTTTTTCAATTTTTATTAACTGTTTGTCTTTTGACATTTGTCTGTATTTTTTGTGGAGTACCTTTTCATTGTCATTACTCCCAGGTCCAATCTATGGGTCAAATAGATCTATTAAAAAATGATTTCTATATGACAGGACTGTATACGAATAAAAAAATCTCTTAAAAAATCTACATAGAAAAATGTAAATATGAACATACAATGAATGCAGTTCCTTATCCTTTAAGCATAAAATAATCCAAAGCAGGTTGATATGCCATTAAAACCAATCAGACAATCATTCCAGGAGAAATGAACAAGCAGCTTAAGCTTGAACCTGACCTTCTAAAGTTCAATTGTCCATAGTTTTGTTGAAAAACCAATTGTGTACAATCTGAAGAAAATCTTTATCTGTATTGAACATGTAGAAGGTATCTTTAGAAATAAACACAATTCTATAACCTCTGAGAATAAGATATGTGTAGATGGGTGGTCATGCCATTAAAATCAATCAAATGTTGGTATTTGTTCCTTATTCATGAATAAAGATTCAAATTAATAATATTGCTATTGTTATCTATATCATACACCCATAAATCGGTTGCATTGGACTAAAAACAAGTTTGTAGAGATGGGGGTGGGAAGAACCAGAAAGGCATTGTTATTCAAGAAGGAACTTTTTCAGATGATGTAATGAGCTAGCCAGGCATTTTCTCTTGAGATAGGATCAGGTTAACAATACAGCAAAGAAGCAAGTGTGTATGTAATGGATAAGGGCGAGAACAAAGAAAACAATATTTGAAGGAGAACAATAGACTGTAAGTATTAAGAGACAGTTGATAGATATAAATTAGGGATATAATGATTGCGTAATATGTCGACTGCTGAAATAATAATGCTGTAGGCAGAGAAATCTTTCTTTAAGGATTAGTCATTTTTGTTGGATTCCCATAGTCATAGGTGGCACATCATTTTGTGTGGGAAACGAGCTTGGGTTTTCTTGCTGACGTTTGGTTGACAAAGTTTTAGACAGTTAAGTTTGTTTTCCTTTTTTTCTTCAATGTTAGAAGCTTTAAAATTTATTCTATCATTTCTTGTAATATCTAAAAATTTTAGATTTAAAAAAAGATATATATATATATATATATATATATATATATATATATATATATGACTATTACAACCATCAAGATGACACAAATAGTCCTATGAGGCAATAGTCTAATGAATAAAAGCATTGATTAAAGTTACCTAGTGGTCATGAATTCAATCCTGGGGTCATTTTATATGAGGAAACAATCTGTTTACTTGCTGACATTCCGTTGAGAAAATTTTAAGTTGTCTTTTTCTTTCCTTTTTTTTATGTGAGAAGCTTTAAAATCTGCTCAGTCACTTGTAAAATTTTAGATTCATAAAAAACAAACTTTGGTTTGCTTTTATATCTTTTTATATAATTCTAATTTAAGAAAATAATTCATGCTATTATGTTCACTTTGGACTAATATCTTTGGGAGAGGGATTGAGTCTCCTTATTCCCCCAATTATGGGTTAAATAGTATCATTTCTGTTCTTCTACAAGGAAGGCTTTGGCATTAAATAACTCATGAAGGTTGATATGCCATTAAATAAAGAAACCAAAACCAAACCTAAAAAAAAATTGTATTTTTCAAATTTTCTCATGAAAGTCAGTATTAATAATTTATTCCTAATTTTAGTTTCTTTTTATTGCAAATTCTGGAAAATTTTAGCTTTTTCAAAGCTTTTTAGACAGTTTTACATATAGATAAAATATTACCACTGTTCTATAACTGTAAATGTAGCAATTGTTGTTGCCTTAGGTAACTTTTAAAGGTATTAAATTCCTCAAAGAACTGCCATTGGATACTTTATAATCAACTTTTGTTCTATTGATTTGAGCTAGAAGCAGTGATTAAGATTTAATTTTCACTTGATGAGGTTGTTGTGTACAATTTGAATATATTAAACCCTAAGTGGAAAATGGTGATAAAAAAAAAACTTTTGGAGGCATTTATGATTAAATTAGATGACTTGTGAACTTGATGGATTCCTATTATAACAGCGGTCCATAATCATGTTGATGCTTCTGTTTAGGAATGAGTGAAGGATTCTAATAAGTGTTTTATAGTTAATAGACATCCATGATTTTTAGAAAAATTGAAGGATTCAAATTGACATTTGATAGTTATCTCCATTATATTGAGACTTTTGTTGATTTAAAAAAAATGATATTCTGCACAAATGCAGACCACCACAAAATTATTCAGTTGCAAATTGGACTGGAAATTACTTTATTCTTTGGTAACATTGCTCATGAAAAAATTTAAAATGATATTTTGCTATAACAAGTAGGATATTTGTAAAATATGGGTTGATATAAGATTTTGGGTTTTTAAATTATCAAAATTAACCCATAACTTTTTGAAATATAAACAGTTGAAAAAACTGGATGAAAATGGCCCTTATCTTCTTAAAAACTTTTGGACAACATTTTGTTTTCATTGATAAATCCCATTTTTCAGCAAAAATATATTCACAATAAAGCAATGATATGACTCATCACTTGAGTCTCTTAAAATAGTCAATGCTCACACCACTTTAAAATGCAGTAGACATTTGTATTATTAGTGGGTTTCATCTGAAAAATGCTTATAAAATTGTTATAAACCCATAAAATTCTGTAAAACCATACATTAAACAAAAAGAAATTGATTTATCTAAAAGTTTATCAAGGTTTTTTTTGTGTTTTTATAACTTTTTATTGAGATAGAAAAAAATAAATATTTGAACATCCTTTTTTTTTTTCTTTTTTTTTTTTTCTTTTTTTCCCCCACCTGTATAATTCACTTGCATATGAGGGGGTGTTCTTTGCTTATTTATAAAACTCAAAGAATGGTCAAATTTGGCAGGAAAAGAGAATAAAAATATTATTTAATTATTAGCAGTTTAGATTGATTAATTTCTTTAGTTGTAAGCTATTCTCAAAGTTCAGCTTGTGTGGCATAACTTTTCATTTTAAAAATTCTGCTTGATCACAAATCAGTGGAGTAGACTTTTATTAATTCTTCATGTATTTTTTTTTTTATAAATATGTGCGATAGTTTATTTGTAATTACTTTAAGAAGTATGAATCATCTATGCAGATTTACCTTTAAAAAAAGCTGACCTGGAATTCTCTCTAGCTGCTTTAAGGTAAATTTTTTGTTGGGATGAGGGAGATATTTCTGACTTAAAGTTGAATTTTTTACTTTATCGAATAAATATTGCTTTTTATAATTTTAAGGGAATAACTAAATAAATATTTTGATATCATGAACAAAAAGTCTCTAAGTACTTCAAAAAATTTTGATGTGAATAAAAAAATTTTTTTTTTTTTTTTTTTTTTTTTTTATTACTTGATTTTTATATCAAAGTTTTAACAAAACTTTAAAGTATATATTTGTGAATCAGCAGATGTTTGAAAAATCAGAAGAAAAAAAATTAATTAGATCTCAGCAAAACATGAATTAAAGAAAATTTGGTAAATGTTAATAAATATACACTTGAAAGTTATGTTAAAACTTTTTGACAAGTAACTTTTTTTCTTTGTGTGTGTGTGTGTGTGTGTGTGTGTGTGTGTGTGTGTGTGTTGGGGGACATTTAAAAAATATTTTAATTTCAATTGCAGTAACAAAAAGCTGATATATCAGTACATGCAAAAGTTTCCAGCCTTTTTTGTTATGATTTAAAGACCTAGGAGCTATAATAGCAACCCAGAAGAAGACACTAGTTAGAGTATGTTGGTGTATAATGATACCTAATCTAAGAAATTCATGAACTGGATATCTTTTTGTTTAGTCCTTTGTATTCTAGAAGCCCTTTAAAATGTAAATGAAACAATGATTAGTATGGGGATTTAAGAGGATTATCTAAATAGCTTCAAATAGATTAGTCTCCTCACTGAATTTACTTGTTCTAATCTGTTAATTGTTAATGGCCATAAAATGTTTGTATTTACCCAACCCCTCTGCTATGGACAGGATGTGACTCAAGGTCATATTTTTAAAAGTATGGATTGCTATTGACAGGTTAAATACCATGTGGAAATCTGATATCACTGATAAAATAAGAAATCTAAGCTGTAGTTGTGTTAGTACTATTGTATGGTTGCACCATCCAGACTAATGAAATGCCTAGAGAAAAAGCTAGATAGGAACTATACGAGGATGTTGTATGCTGTTTTGAACAAATCCTGGAAACAGCTGCTAGATGGCCACTTACCGCTCATCTCACAAACCATTCAAGTAAGATGAGTAAGACATGTTTGTGAAGTAAAGACAAACATAGGCAACATTCTACTATGGACTCCTACACATGGACATGTCAGTGTTGGCCGACCAGCAAATACTTACATTCATCAGCTCTACACGAACGCTGGGTGCTGTCTAAAAGACTTTCCAAGAGTAATGATTGATGAAGACGGATGGCAAGAGATAGTCGTGGAATCTTTTATCAGTATGCCCTGACAATGATGAAGCTGGTTTGAATCTAGTTTTCTTTTTCCTAGATTGGTTACCATACCAAGACTAAAGAACCCAGTCTGCTTTACTATATCGATGGCTGGGAGAAAACAGGTGGATTCATGCCTTTAATCAAGGACATTAAGACAGAGTGAAATGCAAATAGCCTTGTCAATGATAATGACTATTGTTATTTATTAGGCTTTACTAGTCTGGCACAGTTGTTTACAGTACCTGCTGTACCTAAGTGGTCACTCATTTCAGAACAAACATGCGCAATGCTGCTTAACTTAGATCTCTTTTAGAAAGAGAAAAGAATTATAATTAGTATTTTGTAGTTATTTCTATTGAGATTTTGGATGATGAAAAAAATGACTCTCTGCTTTAACTTTGTCTTGTCAGCAGTATCCCTGGCAGAGGGGGTAAGAACTTGCAAAACAAAAGGAAGAGGATGTCCTGGGTATGACGCTAAACTGCATCCTGTTTTGAACCCCTGGGGAAGTGTGGAGTCGTTTCTTTGTTGCCATTACTCCCAGGTCCACTCTGAACTAGAGTTGTAGAACCTGTTAGGGTTCCATGTATGGATCAAATAGATCTGTTTAAAAATTATTTGTATTACATTGGAATACTTGATTCCATATAACTGCAAATTATTAGTATTATGAATAGTTACTTGAAACTATTTACTAAGAATTATTATTGATTGATTAAAAGCATATAGATGTGAGCAAATTATTTGTATTTGATATGAATACTTGATGCCATATAACTATTAGTATAAGGAATAGTTACTTGAAGCTATAATTGCTTACTCTAAGAATTATTATTAGTTACTTGAAACTATATAACTATGCAGTTGGCTGAGGCTGTTGATTTTTATTCATTTTCTATAAGTAAAAATGTATAAAATTCTCTACTTTAACAAAGTTCAATATCCATTCTTGATAAACGTGTCTGTAATGATATTAAATTCAAATACAAATTTCTGGGGTCCATCTCACTGCTCCCGTAATCTAGTTTGGTTTTTGGGGCATTACTCATGTATTGTGTCAGGAATGACCTGGTGGAGCTCATCCCTCTCCAGGTGTACAACTGGTTTTGAATTCAGTTTTCCTGTTTCTTGATAGTTTGCCATACCAAGTTTAAAGAGCCCAGTCTGTCCAATTATTTACCCATAGCTGGAGGAAGTATATTTGGATTCACACCTTTCCCAAGGCTAATAGCCCTATATGAAATGTGAACAGTCTCATGCAGGATTCTAACTTAGGTAGCTGAGTCTACTTTCCACAACTGTTATACCATAGTCACCTCCACAGGTTCTATACTGTCTGTTTAACCTTGTTTATAAGGATGATCTTTGTAAATTGAATACAAATATTCTTATACGATAAAACTATTATTTTTGATTTGTTAAAATCAATCATGAAAAAGACTATCATTTACAACCATTTTATTTGTGAAAAGTTTATTTTGATTAATAGTTCGTTTTTTAACGAGGGTGGACTTAAAAGTTTATAGACTGATGTCATATCTGCTGTTGATGACTTTTTAGACCAATGGGACACAGGCACTGCAACACTGATGAAAGAAGTGTGGATTGCAAGAAGAGATGATCCTATTTACCCAACCCCTCCACTCGGGCAGGATATGACACAAGGTCAATTTTTTTAAGCAGAGTTTAAGAGGTTTGAATTCAGAGTTTTCCTTCTCCTAGACTAGTTGCCTCACCAAGGCTGAAGAACCTAGTCTGCCCTACTATTTATCCATAGCTGGAGGGAGAATAATTGGATTCATACCTTTCCCAAGGGTATTAGTGCTATGTGAAATGCAATCAGTCTTCTCCAGGAATTGAACTCGTATCGCCGTGTCCATATCCTGTGACGATAACCATTACACCACGGGCACCTCCTTGCAAGAAGAGATGATGGTGAAAAATAAGCTCCATTTGGTGGTCACATTCCATGAGAATATCTTGGTCAGGCTATGAACTTTTCAGCTGACCCTTCTATATTTTTATGAAGGAGATTTTTCTGGCTTGAAATAAATGGAGGATTGGACCAGTCTAAAATTTTGCCCAGTCGACTGAGGCTGTAGAATACACAGACTGCTTCTTTGCAGAGGGAGTAAGACCTCCTTCCTCCCCGCCCCCTGAATGAGTATCCTGGTTATAACATTAAACAATCTGATGGTGAGGTTCCAGTAATGCTGGAGCTTTGAGAAATGTGGAGTGCCCCTTCATTGCCATTGCTCCCAGGTCCACTCTGGCCTAGAGTGGTAGCACTTGATAGGGTCCTATCTCTGGGTCAAATAGAACTAAACTGTGTACCGAATTCTCTGAAATGAAACTTTATATGTATAAAAATGGATTTGGCATCAATAACCTATAATGGTTGATGGGCCTCCAAACCAAACCAACCCAACCCAAAATTGTACATTTACAGTTGCTGAATGTTTGTAGCTGTTAACTTACCCTGTTGTTATTGGGTGGTAGGGAGATTTTCTTAAAGAGAATGTGGAGGGGTGAACATTGAAGCAAAGAAAGCCACTTGAATTACAAATTGGTCCTGACTAATTTATTCTCGTCATACTACATTGACTGATTTGAAATTGTGAACTTAAAGGATAGCATCAGATTTGTGACAATAATCAAACATTAAATCCTGATAAACATTTATCATTATTACAATACACACACCTTCTATATTCAACTTAATTTATCACTTCAGATTAATAAAAACTTTATTACTACTACTGATAACACTGTTATTTAGAGACTACCTCGCTTGCTCTTTGACCTTATGACTCACAATTTCCCATTTGACAGATCTTTGCTCCTATGATTCCATCCAATTCAAAAATGGTTTCCAGCATCCGTGTCTCCTCTGCTGTTAGAGGTTGGCTAAGTAGTTGCGAATATTCTGGACTGTGTCAACGTGTTAAGTAAATTCCAAACTCCAGTCACACTATTAGATTAACTTTTGGTTTCATACTCTTTGGAAAAGTATGAACCTCTTCGTACCCCTGCTGTTCTTTACAAAGTAATTAGGTAAAGTTGGCAACTGTGGTTGAGGGCGACCAGAAGGCTCCCTTTTCAATAGCTACTACACTGAGGTGTACGGGGGGGGCTACTCCTTTCCCTGGATTGCTCCACTTTACCCTTGATACGTACCTTAGAATGCTGATTGTTAAGCAAGGAGGTATCACGTATCATTTTAAAAGTTTTTGGTATGACGCGACCTGGGATTGAGCCCAGGTCTCTCGGACCATTATTGGCAAACACTCTACCCACTAGGTCAATGAGCCGGTTTTAAGGTAATTAATGGTATTAAATAATCCATGATGGTTAATATTCCATTAAAACAAAGAAACCAAACCCACTATTATCCTCTTAAAGTATCCTCATGGATGTTCTTCCATTCATCATCATCATTTCTTCTTCACTAATACCCTTGGGGAAGGTATGAATCCAATTATTCTCCCTCCAGCTATGGGTAAATAGGACAGACTAGGTTCTTCAGCCTTGGTTAGGCAACTAGTCTAGGAGAAGGAAAACTCTGAATTCAAACCTGTTAAACTCCGCCTAAAAATTGACCTTGTGTCATATCCTGCCTGAGCGGAGGGGTTGGGTAAATAGTATCATCATCATTTCTTCTATCTATCAATATATGACTAAAATTCTCATGTTTGTATATACAATATTTTTTTAAAAAGTTGGAGCTGGATTTACAAAGAGGGAAATGAACAATGAATGAAATATTACTTTTCTTCAAAACATTCCTCATTTTGTTGTTAGGGCTTAGAATATGCCAACTGCATCCCCTACAGAGAAAGTTGAATCCAATCTCCTGGAAAGAAAAATGGTGTCCTGGGTATGACACGTAACTACATCTAGTAGTGAGGCTCAAGTTCTGAAGAAAGTGGAGTCACTCTTTTGTTGCCATTACTTCCAGTTCCACTCTGACTTGGAGTAGTAGTAGTACTTGTTAGGATCTCTGGATAATGGTTATCATTATAGGAAATGGAATTGGTAACCCAAGTTCAAATCTTAGATGAGGCTGTTTTTATTTCACTATGTGCTTGGGAAAGACATAAATCTAAGTTCACCCCCACAGCTATGGGTAAATAGTTTGGGAGAATGGGTTCTTTATCCTTGGATTGGCAAGCAGTCAAGAAGAAAAAGTCTAAATTCAAACCAGCTATGGTCCTGGAGATAGGAGTTCAATCCCAGGTCAAGTCATACTAAAGACTCAAAAAATGGTACTTGATGACGCCTTGCTTAACCCTCAGCATTATAAGGTATGGATTAAGGGTAAAGTGGAGCAATTCAAGGAATAGAGTAGCAGCCTCTCCTACACTTCAGTGTAGTAGCTATTGAAAAGTGAGCTTTGTGTTACCATCGATGATGGTCGCCAACTTTACTTTTACTATATTGACCTTGAGAGGGAGGAAAACAGATGGTTTCATGCCTTTCCCAAGAGAATTAGCTAGATGTGAAATGCAAACAGCTTGGTTGAGGCTGGTTGCAGATTCCATTTCCTACGACGATTAGCTATGCTAAGTATTTTGCATTATGTCTGAAGGAAAAGATAGAAATTATGATGTACATTGATCCTTTTAACCTATTGAATCAGATGTGATTTTATTGCTAGATGTAAGCTTAGAAATAAATAAATTTAGACTGGTTGAGTAAAATAATGGAATAAATAATGAATAACCATGACTTATTAAATTGATAATGAATTAAAATTAGGAAATTTTTGCTCTGTGAGGAGGTGGAATTACTTATTTCATTTAAATGATTAAAATTTGCTGTACTAAAATAAGATATGTCTGAATAATAATTTTTTAAAATATAATCTTGAATCGTAAGGCATATGTACTTTTGCGGCTTTAAAGTGTGATAAAACCATCTGTTCTATATATGCCAAAATAAATTGATGCATAAGGCTTTTTTGGGCTGTGGGTAGGTTTATGTAGGTGAAATATAGTTTGTTTTTTTGTTTTTTCTGGGGGAATTAGAAAAGTTATTTTCATCCTTTTTTTTTTTTAGTTGATCTGAAGAAGTCCTGTTAATTTTTAAAGCATTGATTAATATCAATGATTTTTAACAGGGCGGAAATAAATTTATCATCTTAATGTGACTTGTTTTTTTATTTTGAAAAAAATTATTTGCTCTGTAGATTTTATTTACATTGAGCTCTTCACCAGGATGATTTAATTTTTAATATTCTGTATTTAAGAATTTGATTGTCTTGCTTGGAATTGTTCCCAACTCCGGATTAACTGGATTGATTACTGACTTATATATATTTTGTGTGTGTGTAATCCTAACCTAGAAATAAAATAGCACATCATAGTGAGATTTTTGTTAGAGCAATATGCTTGAAATGCTCTTTCACGCCTTTCTAAATAGAAGCATTGGTATCATTACGAGCCCACAGTTACACTGGTAACCCATTGGGTTCACAGCTCATCTCTGTATTCAACTCATCTGTTAAAATTCTTACAGACATTCCTTATTATCATTATTATATTACCCCCTTCTTTATTCAACTTTTATTTTAACTCTCAAATTGCTTGTTACTATTCATGAATGTAAGCTGATAATTTTAGAGACATTTTTGTCAACAATAATCCTTATTTTTTTAAATACGTTATATCATTAAATATTCGTCACTTTTGATAAAGTCTTTTTATCACTTCAGATTAATAAAAACTATATTACTATTACTACTACTGATAACACTGTTATTTAGAGACTACCTCGCTTGCTCTTTGACCTTATGACTCACAATTTCCCATTTGACAGATCTTTGCTCCTATGATTCCATCCAATTCAAAAATGGTTTCCAGCATCCCTGTCTCCTCTGCTGTTAGAGGCTGGCTAAGCTATTCCCAGGATCTTATGAGATTGTCACTCGTGTTTGTATTTGCTGAATTGCTACTGTGTTAGTGAGAGTAGACCAGTGATTTTGAGATGTTATTTATCTGATTATCATCCCTTCTCTCTCAAAGATTTCAAGATGCTTAATTGGTATGTATTTTTTTATTTTCATTTTTATTATGTTATTTAACAGCATATAAGACACATTAATATAAAAGATTGATTCTAAATTTTTAATTTTTACAAGTAACTCCTTTTATCCCAGTTTTGTTGCTTTTGTGAATTTTTGTTTTTATCATCTCAGCTCACTTAGACTGTTAGTCTAAGGCAATGAGGAACAGCATTGTCATATATTTGACCAGAGTGGATTTTGTGGTGTGGGAGTGGGAGCTAAAAAGGAAAACAAAATACATTTTTCTCCCACCTACAACCTTTGATTTTTTTTTTTTTTTTTTTTTTCCTAATACACTTTTGTTATATCCTTACTTTTCATTTGCCTGTCGTGGCCAAAATGGCCTTGCTTAGGGTGTCCAGAATAAGTTGAAAAAAATTTAAATAAAACAAAATACTACTCAAAATTAATGGTTGACACTGCTTCATCTAAAAATCAAACAAAGTCACTCAAATTTTAAATTTAGCATGAAATATACTGAAAAAATAAAAGGAAATTTTTTAGAGTTTGTTTCTGTCCTGTGGAAAAATCCATTGATTCCAGACAGGTCTGTAGAGTTGGTAGATAAAATCTCTGATTCCAACTCCAATTTCTTTATTTATAGATTAATATAAGAAATAATAAATTCATTACAGATCATTCATATTTTTTTATACAAAAAGTAAACAAAAAATAAATTTCTTGGGGTGGATTGATATCTTTTTAAAATGTGTTAAAATCAAATTATTACATAAATCATTAAATCAACAGTAGTTGTAATCACCTCAAAAGATATTTTATCACCAAAATTTAGGATGTAACTTTTTTGATTTTTGATCTTAAATTGGAATTTTCTTTAGATATTCTAATGCAGATGATTACATATTTGTTTTTGTTTACATTGACTTTTTTTACATTTGTTTTTCACAAAAATCTCTGGATCTATGAAATTAAACATCTTTTCATCAATCTTTTTGCTTATTGTTGCAAAGTTTGATAGGAAAGTTTTTCTATATAAATTACACTAATCTTATTTCTTCAAGTTTGGTATACCCATGGAAGTGCATGGTCATATCTATCCTATTATTATACTGTGAAATTTGCAAAAAAACCTTAATTCAAATATGTCCTGAAAATATAATCAAATTATCTATGAAAGAGGAAATTTTGACTTTTATGTTACAATTCAAATTTAATCAGTGTGTAAAAATGTATCAATTTTTGACTTCTGTAATCCTAGAATTAGTTTTAACTCTTACTCCACAGCTTGATCCCAAGCTTTTTTCCAAACCTAACCTTCACAATGTTAGACTAAGAGTCATTTTGAAGTACAGATTTCAAAATAATTCTCTTAAAAAAAGTTATAATCATTTTCCTTTTATGGTTTGATTATTTGGAAAAATTTTGGTTTGGAAAAAAAATGTAAACTTTGCAAAAGAAATTTATTTTGCAAGTTAGAAGCTGGACTTTTATTTTTTCTTTAACAGAAAAAAATGCTTTTATATTGTCATCAAGGCTTGCCGAAGACACAGATTCCTTTGTTTCTCTCTCACTGTCTATCCCTATCGGCTCTCACTCTTGTTATTGAGACAGCATCCAATGTCTGCACAGAGCTGATGAATATAAATTTTTGCTGATTAGCCAACACTAATGTGGTAATTTACAAAGCTTTTTGCTTAGATGTGGCACAAGGCCATATGAAAGGAGCACCCAATGAGATTTGAACTCACTCATGTAGGTTTGCTAGTCGAGCTTGCTAACCATTACACCACCAGAGGCGCCCTGCCAACACTAATGTGTCTGTGTAGGAGTCCATAGGAGAACATCACTTATGAGTTCATCCTTATTTCTCCAAAAGTGTCCAGCTTGTCTGTCTTGAAGGATTTGTGAGATGGGAGGTAAGTGGCTGTAAAGCTGCTGCTTCCAGGATTTGTGCAAAACAGCATGCAGCATCTTTTTAGTTCTCATTTAGCTTTTTCTCCTAGCATTTTGTTGAAGTCAGAGTTGTGCAACTATACAGTAGTACTGTCATAGCTACAACTTGAAAGAATTCCCATTTTATTTCATCAGCGAGATCAGATTTTCATGTGGTCGTTAACCTACTAATAGTAGTCCATGTATGTGTTCGTTGACATTGTTTTCTGTAGATGAGATATTGCTACTGAGGTATGTAAACTAGTTTACTAATTTCAGGGTGGGGGGGTCTTTTTTTTTTAATATTAAGATAAAATAATGTATGCATTTACCCAACTCTTTTACTATGAATAGGATGTGACACGGCACTATGTTCATTTTTAAATAGCTTGCAGCTAGTTAGAATTCAGATTTGTCCTTTTTGGTTGCCTTACCAAGGCTAAGGAACCCAATCTCCCTTTCTATTTACCCATAGCTGAAGAGTGAACAGAGAGTTAATACTTTTCCCTAAGAAATTAGCCTAAAAAAATTAGTAACATGATTTACAAATTGAAATAACTGTTAGAATTAATAGCTGTGCCATTAATTTTGACTAGTATTTTATTTGATTTTAATTTTTTTTTTTGTGCCTCACCTTCTTTCAAATCAAAACCCATGTTAGTTTTTCAAGGGAAATAACTGATAAATATCCATCATAGATTAATTCCTCTAATTTGCAGTTAATATGATAAAATCTATATGTAGGATCTGAATCGATATTGAGTGTCAAAATTGCCAAAAGTTGTCTTTAAATGTATTTCTTTTAAAAAGTATTAATCTTTTTATTATTTTTCAATATGTTATATATATATATATATATATATGGGGGGGGATAAGTTTTTTTTTTTTTTGTTTTTTTTTCATTTTTAAAATTGAATGTATTTCAGAAGGTTCATCATCACATTGACATTGCATTGAGGATGGTTTAATATAAAAGGCTAAAATTTAATGGTGCCAGAATATTCAACAATGAATAAACTCATGTTCGGTTTTGTCATAAGTATATATCGCTGTTGACTCTAGGTCATCAAGGTTACTTGGACTCATACTTTTAACATAATTTAGAATATAAGAATTTTATCATTCACTACATTTTCTCTTCTAAATGCAGTTTATCAAATCTTTGTGTCTGTAGAAGTTTGCACTGCTTATACTTAACTGACTATTCTACAAAATCCCAAGAGATATTTTCTCTTTATCTGTTGTATTTTTCAAAACAAATATCTTTGACCCAGGTTAAGTGGCTGTCTCAGTCACCACAAGAATCTTTTTGATGTTAACCACTCTATGCTTGGGTTAATGGAACAGATCACAGACCTATATTATGCACACACAATTACCCAGAATTAAAGATGGGGGCTTGAAGTTGTATAATGAAATGTCCCTCATATAGTATTATAATAAAAAGAAAAAAATTATTTGGCTGTTGAACCAAAAATATAGATTTTGGAAAAACTGGGAGTAAAATACATTTGATATTTTTAAAGATTTTCTTTATTTCAGCCTGAAATCAATTCAGCTGTATCATGTTGTGGGTGGTTGGGGGAATCATTTTTATGGGTTCAAAATAAACCCTTTTTTTTTTTTAACTGTCAGCATAATTTATCTAAATCAATATTTTGAGGCTTGAAAATGCAACAAAACTATAAAAGTTTAAAATAATTATTCATGATAGTTTGAATCCATCCAAAGTTAAAAGATAAATGACTTCTTCTGGGAGAAGAAAATAACTGTTTGGACTGGGCCCAAAAGCTCTACCCCCATGTGTGTGTGTGTGTCTCTCTCTTATATATATATATATATATATATATATAGTGTGTTCCATGTATTTATCTAGCAATCTACATTCATCACCAAAAATGTCGCAATTTGAGTTTTGAAATTTACTCTGTGCAGTAAAATCTTTATAAGTTCACAGCCAAACATTGTATAAAAGTCAAACCTATATTGTTGAATAGCATAGAAATAGTTATTATTTGATGACAAAATGAAATCTGTCATGCTGATCATTTTCAAGTGTTTAATCTGAGAATCAGATTTTGATGAGGCTCATACTGATACCCTTGTTTCAAAATAAACTTCTGATGAAAAAACTTGAAATATTTTCATCAAATGGTCTGACAAAATAGAACTTCAATCTAATCACCTGTTAAAATTGGCCTAGTGGATAGAATGTTTGCCCATGATCTGTGAGATCTGGGTTCAAAGACTTCAAAAATGGTACTTGATACCTCCTTGTTTAACACTCAGCAATATAAGGTATGTATCAAGGGTAAAGTGGAACAATTCAGGGAAAGGAGTTGTGCCCTCCCCTACACCTCGGTGTAGTAGCTATTGAAAAGGGAGCCTTCTGGTTGCCCTCTTACAAAAGTTTAGGAAATATATGTTCATCTGCATTTTGTAAAAAAAAAATATATAGAATTTATTGATAATTTTTGTTTGAAGTTGGAAAAGTTTCATAATTGTGATAAATTTTTGAAGCTGCTGGTAATGAGTACTTTGTTTCAAAATAAAATTATTGTGAAATATTCTGACAAAGCTTAGTAAATCTTTGTAATGGTGTATCTTACACATTTACATGAGTGATAAACTGTCTCTATGACAAACTGTTGAAGTTACTTGTAAAATTTCTGAAAATAAGGTAAGATATTCTGATACTTGGATATTGATTAATGTTTTTTGGCATCTTTTAGTATGAAAGTTGGAAGAACATTTTTTTAAACGTGTAATTTTCATTTAAAGTGAGAAAAATTTCGAAATTTAGCATTGAAGATTAAGCATTTTCTTTTCTCAATAAACTCTGTTCAAAAATTCAACTTTTATATACACTAATTCAAATTTTTAAAAATTAGAAATTTGAGGTTGCATTGCTAAATTATTCTATGTTGTTTAAATGTCTCTAAACTTGATTTTATGTGTTAATTTGAATTTTCTGATTATCATATTTACCAACCCCTCCACTCGGGCAGGATATGACACAAGGTCAATTTTTTAAGCGTAGTTTAACAGGTTTGAATTCAGAATTTTCCTTCTTCTAGACTAGTTGCCTCACCAAGGCTAAAGAACTCAGTCTGCCCTACTATTTACCCATAGCCGGAGGGAGAATAATTGGATTCATACCTTTCCCAAGGGTATTAGTGCTATGTGAAATGCAATCAGTCTCGTCCAGGATTTGAACTCGTGTCACTGTATCCATTTCCTGCAAGGTTAACCATTACACCACGGGCACCTCCACAATTTTCTGATTATAGTTCCCAATATTGTCAGTCTGAATCTGATTATTTTAATACTCTGATTTTTCTTTGTTAATCTAGGTATGCTCGCGTGTTGGCCCGCTATCCTTACTTGATAATTGGTGCTGTCTTAGTTGTAACATTCACATGTCTAGGTGTTTCAATATTCAAGAGTGAAGGCTTTCATTTTGAACGTCCAAGAGCTGTAAGTATACCTTTTTTTTCCCCAACTCAGAAGCCTGCATTGTATTTGTCATGCTCTATAAAACTTAGCTTTCATAATGCTTATAATTTAGACTGTAATTTTCCATATCAACATTCATATAAGTAGTTTTATAACTAAACAAACAAACAAAAAATAAACAAAGAACATTGCTATTTCTTTTTTGATGTGTATTTTAGTTTTTATTGTTACTTACTTACAGTGTGTGCAAAGGTCAAATGTGCACCTCCAAGAAACAGAAGTACAGACTGAAAACCATTCTCTGCATGTATGTGTTTACCCAAACCTTGAGGTCAAGTTTTAAGCAGAGTAAAGCTGATTTGAATATACAGTTTTCCTTCTCATAGACTGGTTGCTTTACCAAAGAACTCAATCTGCTCTACCATTTACCCAGATCTGGTGGTGAAGGAGAGGAGATAGATTTATGCTTTTCCCCATTTGCTACATGTAGAACCTAGAATAAGCTGACTGCATCTCCTGCTGTGGTGTAAGATTCCCCCTCCAAAAGAAATCTGCAGGGGGAGTGTCCTGGGTACGACACTAAACATCATCTGATGCTAAGGCTATAGTTCTGGAACTTTGAGGTTGTGTAGTGTCACCCTTTTGTTGCCATTACTCACAGGTATGCTATCCCATAATGATAGACCCCCTTCTATGAATCAAATAGATATGTTTTCAGATAATGAAATGCTTATTTGTATAAAATGATTTAAGTTTTTGTTCTGTATATTATTTAAGACCATAGTTTTTTGACTGATTTCAGCCCAAAATAATCCACCAGGGATTAACATGCTATGAAATCAACTAACCAATCTTCGAGGTATCAATATCTTTTTTTTTTTTGACTGAACTGGACACAAGAAAAAATAGAAAATGAAAACTTGCCTTGACATAAGGACACAAAAAAGAATTACAATCAAATTTCAAGGTGATAGTATCTACAGAGTGATTAAAAAGTTACTCCCTATATAAAAATTAGTTAAATAAATAAATTATAAGAAACTTGAAATAAGGAATTACTTTTCATTCATCCTGTATAGGTCTGAGATAATGTTTAAAATGATTTTTGTTCTGTATATAATTGGAGACCATAATTGTTAACTGACTTTGGCATAAAATAACCCCACAAGAGTTGATGTGCTTTAAAAGTAATCAATAAACCAGTCACTAGAAATTTCTCTCTTTCTCTTCCTACTGACTTAATTGCCTACCTACTATTTTTTGACATTCTAACCAACAAACCAGTTCCTAGAAATCTTTCTCTACCATCCATTTTTGTACTGTATATAATTGGAGACCATGAAATCTTTGATATTTTAAAACTAACAAATACAAATGATATACAGATATTATTGATGACCATAATTATTAAGCTGATTTCAGCATAAAATAAACCAACAAGGGATGACGTGCTTTTAAAACCAACCAGTATACTTTGCAACGTTATGAATAATATAGTGATAGTTTCATTGAAGACAAGTGTAATGTAGTGGCTGTCTCCCACCATCATTAAACCTGGTGCCTGGCTTTGTGACTAACAACAAACAGCTAATCACAAGAACTTTTGTGATAGATGTGAGAAAAGGTTGCACTCAAGAATTGTAGATTTTTTTTTAAATAGTCTGTCAATTAGTGAGCTACTGACAGTGACAAGTTACAATTTAAATTTTCAGCTAGCAAATCTATCCCTCTATCAATCATTGGGGAGATGGTTCACAAGTTTTTAAATAATAAATTCTTTCTTTTATCAACTTGAGAATACCACTTCACAACTTCTAGTATTTAAGAACATGAGGGAAGTTGTACCATCAATAATAAAGAGTGATATTTTTCAGTGATCATCTGTCTGACTTTCATATAAGCTTTTCATCATCTCTTTGTCTCTTCCATCTTTCTTCGAGATCCTACAACGCCACACTGGTACAACGGACTTTTTTGCCATAGGTTTTTCTCCAATGTGTAAAACTGACCAAATTTTAGGATTGGTTAAAGAAAGTTTTTTTCTTTACTTGAAATTAAGAAAGTAAGAATTCAGTTGAATGATAAGAAATAGAGAATTTAACAAAAACAGCAAATATTTGACAATCTTCTCTTCCTTTTTCTTGTTTACGTATGTCTTATCCTTCTTTTTCATACTTTCTACTCTTCCATATCTTTTTCATTTTTCTCTTTTATCCTATTTTAGCATCCATTTTCTGATTTGCACACTTTCTTGTTGGTCTTTCAACAAATCAGTGGAAGACTGCATTTGATGGTTTAGGAGGCCTTGTGCTACCTTAAGACTGCTTGTTCCTTACTCCTGATTGATTTTAATGACATGTCAACCTATCTAGGGTTATTTTATGCTTAGGAGTTAGGAATTGTTCTTATCGTATGTTCATATTTACATTTTTTCTGTAGCTTCTTAATTATTATTTTTTTGTTTTGTTTTTTTACACAGC
>OY757935.1:26418782-26496285 GCA_963585895.1 Sepioteuthis lessoniana
GGTGCCTTGATGCTACCTGCCACCGTCCTTGTTTACAGACAGTTTGGTATGTTTTTGATAATTCTCATAACGACCAGTTGGCTGTATGCTACTTTTTTCTTCCAGTCTCTTCTGCGTGTTTTGGGGCCTTCAGGAACATTCGGTCAATTCTATTGGCCACACTGGTCTTGTTGTTTAGATTCTACAGAACCCAAGGACAAAGGTGGACATTCCATGTCTGAATCCACTTTGTCCAGTTCCACTGCCAGCAATCAGTTACGTTCAGGTTTTGAGAATCATGAATTAGAAAGACTGACCAAATGGTCATCCAAGTTGCCTCCTTATTCGGGTCAAGGTAACCACCCAGGTCAGCCATTTCTCCCCAAACAGTCTAGCAAGAGAAATGTCCAAACAAAAGCATATAACAAGCAACCTTGTAGCAAATGTGTAAGCCATTCTAAGAAATCCGTGTCAACCAAAGATGGCAGACAACCAAAAAGACATTTTGCATTGGTAAAGCAAGAAAGTAATTCTATCTCTGCCAATAATCATTCTAGTGGAGAAGAATCGGATGTTTGGATTCGAAGAGTAGACACTTGACCAAAAACAAAGATTATTCATTTTTCTTTTCAGTAGAAAATGGAGGAGGAGAAAAAAGAAAAAAAAAAAATCTTGTGCTTTTTTTTTTTTTTTTCCCCCTCCTTGTCTCTTGAAAAATACTCCATACATTTTTTTTTTCTCGCCCTTAAAATACTCCATACATATAATACTGTTGGACGGGGGACATCTGCTCCCCCCCCCTCTTCAAAAAAAAAAAAAAAAAATACTCTGTATATTTTTTCTTTCCCTCAAAATGCTCCATACTTATAATTCTGTAGAAACAGTTGATAAAAATGTCTTGCATGTTTTAAAATCTAGTACAATGGTACAGTTGTAGAGTCCATTTTTGATATTATTGATTTTCAGTGAAGTCTTTACCACCTTTACTGCTGCCAACCACCAAAGCTGTACCCCTCTGACATCTTTTTAATGGTAGTTCCAAAAATCAATGGTTACGGATAGCAGTAGTGAAAAAATTTTTACATGTAGTAAATTTCACAAAAAAGGGACCACAATTGTACCATTGTCCAAAAAAACAAAACAAAAAAAAAATTATTTTTTTTTGCAATTACCAAAATAAGCAAGAAGACCAAACCAAACGACATTTATTTGCCCACTTGTAGAAAACAGATACTACCTCTGTTCTAATTTAGTTACTGTATGTGCATCCATATATAGGAGGGTCATTCAATAGGGGGAATTTTTTTTTCTATAAATGTAACTATAGCAGTGTTTCAGGCTTGAGCAGAGACCTGTCATCCAATTTTTGGACACTGACATGTGAAATTTATGGAAGAATGTTTTTTAGTCCAAAAAATGTTTATAAATGGGTTCCCCCCCCCCCGCCCTCAATGAAACACACTGACTCTCTGGTAAAGAAAAAGTTCTTGAGTACAGCAGTCAGTAAAGACAGTCTTCTAGGACATAAAAAGACTCAGCATTTTTGATTTCCTTGAAAAAGGTGCAACTGTAAACAATGCTTCCTGTTGCCAACTCCTTAGGCAATATTTCACCTTATAAATTGAATGACTTGTGTGTGTGTGTGTATATATATATATATATATATATATATATATATACACACACACACATACACAGTAATAATTATATCATGTGACAGAGGTATATACTATTTAAAACAGCTTTGCCGTATTGGTTTTGCTGTGAAAACATATGAATAGAAAGTAACAAAGATGTTGCGGTCTTAGTTATTTTTCAAATACAATTCTTTAGTTGGATGAATTTTGCTATTTTGTGAATTTAATACCAAAGCTGGAAAATCTGTATATTTTTGTCCAAGAACCATTTTTTGCTTTTAAAAATAGAGAGGAAAAAAAATCCAGTCCAGATGTCATATTTTCAATATTTATTTTTATTCCATATAAATAAATTATTGCTTTTGCTATTTTGGTTGTTTGTTTTTTTTTTACATTTTTGTAGATTTTTCTTTCCCTCCATACATCAATTTGGCTAAGTTCACTGCAGTGAGGGGTATTCTTTATCAAGCTGTTATAATGCAGAGATTCAGGTCCACTTTAATTTCCCAGCTGGGTTTGTATTTACCCAACCTTTCTGCCCCACCACAGGTAGGATAAAATAAGCTACATTTTTAAGCAGAGTAAAGCTGGTTTAAAATCTGAGTTTTCCTTCTAGACCAATTACCTCACCATTAGTCCTACTATCCAGGCATGTGTAATGTAATTCTTGTAAATGGCATGAATATGGCCAGAAATATGACATACTGCAAAAAAAAAAAAAAATTAAAACAAACAAAATATCTTAGAAAACTTTTTAATTTAAATTATACATCTGTTACTCAGATTTTGTTTGTTTCAATTTTAATATTTCTGTGGCACTTAATGAATACGCAATAGTTTCTCCGAGATTTTTATCTGGGAAAGTAGCTAAATTGATGGCTGGGTCCTTGTTGGTGAAAGGATGCCAGGTACCTTGTATGGAAGGATTTTCTGTGTGCCATGGTTTGCGAATGCGTTGGATGTTGACACCAGATCTTGTCCTCATATACTCAATCCATTTGCTTATTTCCTCCTTATTCTGATTTTGAACACTGAATGTCACACGGTTTCCATTCACTGAAAAAGTAAACTCGACAAAATTAATATTCTTTGCAATAATGTATAGAAAATAATTTGAATAATAGTAGGGCGAGTTGAAAGTTTTACAATACTGTAATGCAAGGTAGAGGTCGTAAAGGTGATAAACTACACTGAACTGTTGAGATATCAAGGCTCCCCTGATATTTTGTATGTGCTCCTCATTAGATTTGCCTCTATGGCTTGGAGCACAGTTTTGAACCAGGGTGCCTCAGGTGGTGTAATGGTTAGGAAGGAATTTGGCTTTGTGCCACATCTAAGCAAAAACGCTTAGTAAATTACCTTTCTCCACAACAAATGTTCTTGCTTGCTTGCATAGCCTAGTTCAAACTCATAAAACATGTTGCATGTTCATTTGTGTGGCTTTCAAATCGCACACAAAGTAAAACAATACATAAGGTGTCAGTGCACCAACTACCAGAATAACTTACACAATTTTTGTCAGGTGATATATATTTGCCACAATCAAGTGAAATGCAAACAGCCACCTCCAGGAAAACATCCAGGCTCACTTTTTCTGGCAGATGAACAGATACTACACTAGACATTACTTCATTATAAATGGTGCTTAACTGTGCAGTTTTCATTTGAAATTTATAAATATTTAAAGCCTAAAAATTGATTATCCTATTAAAATATACAATCATATACAAATGCATTTCATTCCAATCTTGTCATTTTCACACTTAACATTTTTTTAAATTGAAGTTAATAAGGTGGTAGTATACACGACGATATTTTACACTGACTTGAAGAAATAGAAAGAATTACCTCCCTTAGTAAAGAGATATTTCCCTTTTATTATGATAGCACTGTTTTTAGGGAAAAAGTCGATGAAACCAAAATGTGACAGGTAATACGCAAACCCAGAGACAACGTTTCATTCCATCAGTTTTGCCTTCTGACACCTCTCCTCTTGTCAGTAAAGCTTCAGAGAACGGATCTCTTCATTATAATTGAAAATTTGCTTGATTTTAGAAGCAAATTAGGGGTTATTTCATGTCTTGTTTAGAGAATTGGGTTCATAGTACTATGGTTCCAAATATTCATCTCTAACTAATTATATGGTTTTAATTACTGCTAATAATAATCCTTAGTAAACAATTATATCTTCAAGTAACTCTTGATACAAATATTCCCATCTCATACTAATAATTATATGGTTTTAAGAAATTATTTCTATTTAATAAGTCATTTGTTTGGTTTGGTTTCTTTGTTTAATGGCATATCAATGTTGGAGGGTCATTTAATGTCAGCCAATTGTAGAAAACAGCAGCAGAGATACTATTTATCTCATAGCTGGAGGGATAAGGGGTTCAAACCCTTTCTAAAGGGTTTTAGTTTGAAAGTGAACTGGAGTTTAAACTTCCTTACTTTGAGGCTGCAGTCCAGCACTTTATCCCTTACGCCTCTGGAAATCCTTCTCTATGTGGTTTCAAGTAACAAATAATAATAATAATCGTTGAAAAAAAATTATAGCCTTAAGTAACTATTCTTAATATATAATTTGCAGTTGTATAGCATCATGTATTCCTGTTGAATACATAATATTTTTTAACAGATCTTTTTGACTGATAGATGAGACCCTAACAAGTACTACAACTCTGGGTCAGAGTGGGCCTGGGAGTAATGGTAATAAAGGAGGCACACCTCAAATCTCCAAAACTGGAACCTCAACATCAGATGCAGTTTAGTATCATACTCGGGACACTTTTCTGGGGGAGAGGTCTTACCCCTCTGCATATTCTCAGCCCCACAAACAAGGCAATGCAAATTTGTATTCAAAAATCAGTCTACTTATATCCATTTGAGAAAAAAAAAAATTTCTTTTGCAATGAAAGAAAATGTCTTACAATATTCAGCATAAAGGACAGGAATTCTGTGTCTTCGGGGTTTTAAATATACAACAATCCCAGGGTTTTTTCGAGTAAAGTCAAGCAAGTGGTTTTCAATAAATTCCCTGTAAGAAAAGAAAAGAAGTTTATATATACACACAGTATTGACAATTTTTTTTTTTTTATCTATTCAAAACATTAGCACTCATAACAGAGTTTTGTAGAAAAATAGTTTATTATTAAGGCTTTCAGTGGCACCAGGTGTTTCATTGTCAGTCAGTGTGCCAAAAACTATATCTGTTAAGAAAGCAGCTGACATGCTTGAATTAAGCAAAACCAATTCTTGTACATTAAAGCTACACTGAGTGAAACTATGTTCCTGACTATTATGCGATAACAGGATGTTTGAGTAAAGGTAAAAAAATCTGTGGGAAACCATTAATAAACAATTGGAATGTGCTCATGCTAGTCAGCTATACAATCCACAGAAGTCTGACTTCAGTATTAAATAACCCAACAAGGTTTGACATGCCATAAAACCAAACTATCAATTATAGCATATAGAAAAAAAACTTTTTAAAAATGTACACAGGTGCTACTTAGAAAAAATAGTTAAGGGTTATTCAACTAAACACTTGAGAAATGTTATAATGTGGCTTCAGGCAATTCTCTAGGGGGTTTATATTTTGGGCATATTCCAATGTGTGTGCATGTACTGACACTGACAATATACAGTTTTTTTTAAAGAGAAACAATCTAAGTTTATTATCAAGGTTTTCAAGAGCACCAAGTGTTTCACTGTCAGTCAAGGAACCAAAATTGAGTTGTTTATTTAAATTTAAAAAAAAAAATTATTTTCTTAAATTTAAAATGAAACATGCTCAGAGTAAGAAAATCCTAAACAATTTTCTCAAATATTTTAAGAAACTTCCACCTTTTATCATGAAACAACCAAAAGAGATATTTATCTACAAGATTTAACTTAGTTGTGGTACAAAGCTAGAATCAAACTCAATAACTTGATAAACATTGTACCATGCAACAACCAAAACAGGTAAGGCAGACTGGCTGGTTGATTGTGTTTTAAGGTATATCAACCCTTGTAGGTTATATTTAATGACAAATCTGGTTCTGCAGGAAGATATGGATCAAGGGTCAAGTGGAGCAATCCAGGGAAAGGAGTAGCGTCCTCTTCTATATCTCAATGTAGTAGCTACAGAAAAGGAGACAACAGTTGCCTACTTTAGTTTCAAGTATTGGTCTTTAACACTAATAATTCAATTTAATATCAGTCATTTGTTTACATACAGTTAAATGGTTTCAAGTATAGTAAATGATTGAACAGTTCTATATGACCCATAGATAGGAACCTAACAGAAACTACCACTCTGGAGCAGAGTGAACCTGTGAATAATAACAATGAAAAAGTACTTCAAATTCCCAAAGCTCTAAGACTGAAGCCTCGCTATCATGTAATTAATATCATACTCAGGACTGTTAAACTGTTAATACAAGAACAATAATGTTTTAAATAAAACAAGTCTGTTTAGTAAGAATGACAGCTAGCACAGAAGTACTAAATGACACATGTACGAATTCAACATGAGTATTCCACCATTTTTCACCCAATTTTAACCAAACTTTCAGGAATTGTTAGATTTATGCCTGGAAAGATTTTAAAGTAAAATAAATCAGGTTTACGCTGGTTTTTAGATGGGACATTTCTCTCACCCTCTACATCTTGCTGTCCTCTGACTGTAAAAGGGTATTCATCTAACAGTGTTTACCCACTCTCTTGGTAATCATTAGAAGTGGCAGATAGCACTCTTTGTCTGCATGTGCACTTAGACTCTGTTGTGATTAGGTGCTATATTGATAAAAGGAAATTCCTTTTCTCTCTTAGAGTAAACGAGCAAAAAAAATTTATTTGGATAATAATATTTATTTGATATATCATTCTAAGGGTTTTTATAAAGGTATCTTGAACAAACCTGAAGCTGTCTTCTGTACCCTACACTTGATGTAACCAAGTCAGTAATCCATTGTAATATATGATAAAAAATAAATAAAATGTCCTATGAATAATTATCTTAAAATTTAATAAAATCTACTTTACATCCTTTATTTCAATAGTGATTATCATGAATAGTGGTGTATAAGTCCACCTTTTACGCCTGAAAAAAAAAAAAAAATTAACAAACAAGGGGTTGACTTATACAACAGTACTAAAATCTAAATCTTTACGACTGGTTGACCAGTCTGTGGTTAAAATTTGGATTTCAGCCCTGCCATAAAAGTTGACTCCTAATTTTGTAGAGATTTTTTCAAGCTTAAAAGGTCAATTTACCATACCTTACAACCTATGTGTAATATAAGTACTTTTAGTTATAATAAACAAAGAAAATGTTTACTCGAGTAGAAGATTAAAAAGAACTGGTCACAATAGTAAACAACAAGCAGTTAGGAGCTAAAATTGATATTTAAAAAAAAAAGAAAAAAAGGTGGGCACAGCTTAGGAAAACAATCTTTTGATGAATTAGAAAATTTGATATCTTAAATTTCACAACTTCCTAATTGTTTACAGTAGCTAGTTGGTTGATGTTTTATGACTACCAAGCCTTGCATGTTATTCAATGCCAAATCCAGTTTTTATAATAGTTTAAAGATAACTTTATTTTTAAACAAGTTGTTAGAGCTTGTTTTCACACTGTTAAATGGTTTCCAGTATTGCTATTTAACACTAATAATTCGATTTGATATTAATCATTTGTTAGCACACAGTTAAATGGTTTCAAATAATGCTATCAAACACTAATAATTCTATTAAATATTAATCATTTGATACAGTCAGTATATTCTAAGGCTTACTGAAAAGGGCATTTTTTTATCATGAGAAATGATCATGGTCTGGAGAATCTGCAGAGCTCTTCACAGAATGGAAATATCTTTTATAGAGGGATTCTAATGGCATGTCAATCTGTCTGGTGTTATTTTATGCTTAGTGGTTAGGGAATTGTACTGTATTTTTAAATGGTTTCAAACAACTATTTCTATTTAATAAGGAGAAAAATTTAGGGAAACGGATGAAAGCCTGACTCGTTTACCAAAACTTCTCATTCCATTATATTTGCATTGAAAAAGAAATAAGGTCAAAAAAAAAGTTTGGCTTTGGGTTACCTTGACTGCACTTTTAACCTGGACTATTAGTAAACAATTATAACTTCAAGTAACTATTCTTAATGAAAATAATTTGGACACAGTTATATGGTTTTAAGTATTCCAATCAAATTCAAATAATTTTCAAACAAATCTATTTGACCCACAAATAGGACCCTAATAGATACTATCACTCTGGGTGAGAGTGGAACTAGGAGTACTCCTCAGTTTAATGTTATACCCAAGTTGAATGAGGAGGCCTATGATTATAAACCAATCAAACTGAGAACCTGACTTGAACATATTTATATGAAGCTCCAGCATCCTTAATGACGAGCATATTGCACCACCTGTAATTCAACGTATCACTCTGCGTATAAACTATTTTAAAAATCAAGTTACATTTTTTGAAAATTATATTCAACCATTATATAGTTTGCTTCCATAGTCTAAGCTAACATTTCATATTTAAAAAATTACAAGAACATGAAACTGTTTCGTCTTGTGAGTTGTTTCCCCTTGAACAAAATAACTAAATTTGCTTCTCAAATAAATATCTATACTTTTTTTTTTTTTGTGAAGAGAAAGAAATTTTCGAAATTTCTTAAGGTGGCATTATTCCTCTCGAACAAGACAGACCAATGTTCTCGATACCAAAATGCAAGTTTGATTTCTTTTTGGATGGCAAATCAACTTTCGTGGGTTATTTAATGCCAAAAGTATACTTATCGAACAATAGTGGTACTATTTAAACTATATCTGGGGGATAAAGGGTTCATACATTTCTCAAGTGACCGTAGTAGCGCAACTAGTGTTCCAACTCGCTTACTTCGATGTCGCAGTTCGTACATTAGCCACTACGCCACGAGGAAAAGACCAGGGAATATACCGGTCACATGATCAACAATAAAAAGGAATTGTCTTACTAATTCTTTGCATGACCTTGGCCCATTGACACTTAAATAAATCCTAGATCGAAGGTAAAATAGTTCATTCTGTTTCAAGTTAAAGTTTGAGTATTTCTGTCTGTGTAAAGAAACGAGTTAACTAAACATTTTTTTAAATGATTTTAAAAAAATAAATATATTTTTAAAAAATGATTAATTTTGATTCCATTTTAAAAGAATGAGAATAAAGAAAAATAAAAAAACAAAATGAAATAATCAAAACAAGTCAGTGCCAAGATAAAACGTTAGTAAATCAGGATCATCGTAACTTCCCCACCCTGAGTGATGCATACATCCTAAAAAGAAAATATGTAGTTAATAACCCCAGTTATTGTTGAGAAATTTTTATCACACACACACACATAAACTTACTGCCATGAAGAAATAGTTAACGAGCTAATTTCAAAAATCCTTTTCCTAGATCAGACTTTCTAAAAAGAATCTGTTTTGGTGTAAAAGTCGGGTCTAATAGTTACCAAGATTCATTCCATTTATAAAAATAACCAAGGTTAAATTATTGTCATTTCGGCTTGAGATGATATACGTAAATCAAATATTAAATAAATAAATAACAAGGACAAAGTAGAGGAGAATGAGTCCCCAAAGTGTAGTGGCTATAGTCTTGGAATGCAACATCGTTCACTTTCGGACTAATACCTTTAGGAAAAGTGTGAAACCCTCTTATTCTCCAGTTGTAGATTAAACAGCATATTACTATTCTTCTACAAGGATGGCTTTGACATTAACTAACCCACCGAAACGAACCTACGCACAACGAAAACAAAGTGAAAACACGTATGGTTTTTTTTTATGAGATGAACAATTTGCCACAAAACAAAACAAAACCCATTTTACGCTTTTTTTTCCCCAACACAAACCTATATATATCTAAAATCCAAATTTAAAAAAAAAAATTGATACTCAAACTAAGCTTAATATTTCTAAAGCTTTCAACCAATTTTTCTAAATTTGAAATTAAATTGAACGAGTTTAATTTTTTTTTAAATTTGTATTGAAGAGAACGAGAAGAACAATAATGCATAACTGTTTACAAAAATAAAAAGGAGTTGTTTTTGCTTACCTCATGCCCAAACTACCTGCATGTGTCTTACAAAAGCATAACGTTAATCTCTGAAGTTGACATAAATGCCGACCGACTCCGTTTTGCAAAACATTTTTAAGAAATGCACTTGGAATTGTATGGCCCGACATTGTTCATTGACGTCCAACCGATGAAACACGGAAGTTGATTCTTTCACATGCGCACTGTAATGCAACTTCCGGAAAATGAAATGTAGTTCTTTTTTCGTTTTTATCGTTGTTTTACTTTTTTTTTTCATGAAATAAATAATTAAGAAAAGCTTTTAAACTTTAGCTTGAATAAAGATAATTTAAAGAGTGATATTCTAAAATGCATCTATCCATTTTTCCTTTATATATATATATATATATATATATATACATATATATATATATATATATATATATATATATATATATATATATATATAGTGCAATTAGAAGGAAATTCAAACCTGGTTAAATTGTCATTATACTCTCCATCTTGTCAGATGCGTGTGCGTGTATAGTTAGGCAATAGTCCTTCATTTAAGCATGTTTGGTTAAATAACAAAGACACATTTTGTCTGCATAATTTTATTAGGATTCCTCCAAATTTCCTGACAAGTGTATATATACATACATATGATATTTATTCAACTTTCTACCAAGTCAGATTTGATATGGAATCATTTTATAGAAGGGAGTCATGCAGGAATTGAAACCCATGGATAGTCATTAAAAAAAAAAAAAGGCTTGGTCCTGTTGGCATTTCCCATTTTGAGGTGCCGAGCAATAAACTAAATTCTGTTATGCAAGTATTGCCTAGGAGAAAGACTCCCTTGGAATCAAGCTAATATTATTTTCTCACTTACCCAGCAAGATTGCTCCTAAACATGGTGAGTAGTGGTGGAAATAATGATCCTATTTACTCAACCCCTCCACTCGGGCAGGATATGACACAAGGTCAATTTTTTTAAGCAGAGTTTAAGAGGTTTGAATTCAGAGTTTTCCTTCTCCTAGACTAGGTGCCTCACCAAGGCTGAAGAACCTAGTCTGCCCTACTATTTATCCATAGCTGGAGGGAGAATAATTGGATTCATACCTTTCCCAAGGGTATTAGTGCTATGTGAAATGCAATCAGTCTTGTCCAGGAATTGAACTCGTATCGCCGTGTCCATATCCTGTGACGATAACCATTACACCACGGGCACCTCCTTAATGGAAATAATGATAGCCCACCGTACAAATTCCAATATAACTCTTCTAATATAGATTAAAAATCTGCAAAATAGTGACCAAAGAAAGTAATAAAAGTAGAAGTACAGGATGATATTTTAATTTTTATGTACATTCATAAAAGTAATTACAAAATTAAAAGAATTTTACATTAACAGAAAGTAGAAGATAGCAAACATTGCCAAAATTATGAAGCAAAAGTAAATTCAAAAACAAACAAATCAGCTGATTAATATTTATATTCACTTCCTTTGCCTTTTAGCCCATCTACAAACTGGTTATTCATTGAATTCATCAGATTTAAGAGCGTATCATTGGATATTGCTTTCCAGCATTTCTTAATCGTGCGCCAAAGTATTTCTTTATCTTCAAACTGTCTCCAATCAGTGTAAACCTGTCTTGCTAATATACCTCAGAAATTTTTGATGGGATTCAGGTCAGGAGACTTTACAGGCCAACTCAAAATAGCAATATTGTAGTCTTGGTGCCATTTAGTTGTCAACTTCACTTGCAGCATTTTCTTGCAGGAATATTGCATCATTTTGGTAATTATTAGCCAAGAATGGAAGGAGACTTTTTTCTAAGACTTCAGTATATTTCTGTGCATTCTGCTTTCCCTCCATTTTAACCAAATTTGCCTTACCTTTAATAGAAAATGGTCTGCATATCATCAAATATCCTCCTCCAAACGGGTGCTTGTTGAAAATTTGTTCCACTTTTTGTTAGTCATACCAATAGAACGGAAATTCATCTGGTCAAACTAAGTTCAACTTTTTTTCATCTGAAAAGATGACTTATGACCAATTCTCAGCATCCCATTGTATCTTCTCCCACACCCACTCCTCTCATCTTTCCTTGTGCATCTTTGTTAATGCTGGTGTTGTATATTGTCTTCTTATATATGAAGTCTTTTGAGGAATTTAAAATCTGTCAAACTCTCCTGGGTGTTACATTTAAATTTAAGTATGTTTTAAGGTTTCTGGAGCTTATTCCTTTCCTTGGAGTTTCTTGGCAGACAGTTGGGCTCGGTTTCAGTGGATGTCCAGTTGATTTCTTAGTTCCATATGTTTCTGGATCTTGCAAAATGTTGCTTATCACCTTTCTAGACTTCTTTATATCCCTAGCAATAATCAAAAACGAGAATACTTGGTCACTTAATACTTTTGAGCTTTTTTGATTTCTGACAAGCCACACCTTCCCATTGTGAAAACTTTCTAATTCATTAAGATGTAAAAATATAGCAGCACAAATCAGAACAGTACATGTCCTGTTTTGATTTGTTTCTATAGTGTTATTTTGAGTAATAGAGAAATAAAATAAAAATTTAGTAGGGTGTGCTATCTTTATTTCCATAAAATGTTAACCTAAAATTTAACTATTTTCAAATGATTTTTGAAAAAAATAAAGATGCTATAGTTTTTGAAAATTTACTGATTCCCTGTTTGACAAGCTTTCTTCGATCAATATTTCATGAAATTTGAAAAGGTATTGTAAAAGATACATTCAAATTTGTAGGGTGGGCTATCGTTATTTCCACCACTTATATATATATATATGTTTTAATATTTATTAATCTTGTCCCAGGTATTGGTATTACCATAGGCAGCACTTGTCCCTTTGCCTAAAAGGCCAGCAGCCTGATTTATTACTTGAGGTACCCCACAAAAGGAAAATGCCTATGGAACTAAACTATTTTTGGCACTACCTTCAACTGTGCATTTGAAGGACACCTCTTTAAAAAGCCAAATTTGCGTCAAACAGTCTTTAAATGGGAAGCAAAGTAAATGAAATTTACTATTCTAGTCTCAGAGCACCATCCCCAAAAGTTCTATTTGACCCATAGGACCCTTTCAGGTGCTACCACTCTGGGTCTGAGTGGACCTGGAAGCAATGGTAATGAAGGGGTACTCCACATTCCCCAAAGCTCCCACATTACTGGAACCTCACCATCAGATTGTTTAATGTCATATCCTGGACATTTTTTTTGTGGGGGAGGAGGGTCTTACCCCTCTGCTGAGATGCAGTTGGTGTATTCTACAGCCACTGCTGACTGGACTACCATAAATAAGACCCTAAAAGGTACTCCCAATCCAGGTCAGAGTGGACCTGAGAGTAATGGCAATGAAGAGGTACTCCACATTCCTCAGAGCTCCAAGACTGAACCCTCACCATTAGGTTGTTTTGTGTCATATCCAGGCCACTCATTGGGAGGGAGGTCTTACCCCCTCTGCAGAGATGCAGTCGGTGTATTCTACAGTCCCAGCCAACTGGGCTGATATTGTTTTTTTTCTCAAAACTATGGAAACTGTCAGAACATTTTCTGTGGTAGCAGTAGGGGGTGGGATAGTAAAGCCTTATAGAGAGTGTGATAAGTTGGCTGACAGATTAGTTGTTAGTCTTTCTTTCCCCTTATTTTTTTTCCTTTTCTTTATGGATATATAGATTTTTAAAAAAAATGTTGACATTTTCATGGGAGATCCTTTATGGTAGAATTCTAAAGACTTGAAGTGTTTGCCATCCTTGCCAACACATTGTTGTTGTCTTCTCCAAGTAGTAGTAGGCAAGTTTCAACTTTGGTTACACCTTTATATTTATTTTCAGATTAATACCTTTGGGAAAGGTACGAATCCCCCTTATCTTCTCAGCTATGGGTTAAATAGTACAACAGTTCTTCTACAAGGATAGGTTTGATATTAAATAACCTGTGAAGGATATCATTAAACTAAGAAACTAAACCTTCTCTGTAATATCAGTTCTGTTTTTCTAATAAAGATACTCTCATAGAAATATTAACATTTTTTAATTACCTGTGGGAGATTCTAAGAATGTGTTAACAGGGATGATGAACAAGTGGAAACTGAAATTATATCATAAAGGTACTCCCATAAGGGTGTTAATTTTTTTAATCACTCAGTGTGTGTGTGTGTACACACACACACATTATTTATATATATATATATATATATATAAAATAATACTTATCTGATATTCCAGGGCTCATTGGCATTTGTGCCAGGTGGGTGGTTTAAAGTTAATTACCTTATCCAAAGGAGACCATTCTCTTTGGCGGCACCTGCTTAGCAGGGCTGAGTTAATTGCTTGGCATCTGAAGCATCCCCTGAGAGGACCAAAGATTTTTTTTTAATGTCCATGTCATGATTTGTGCACCCCCACCCCACCCAAATGACTTCATGTCAAATCTGACTTTGAGGGAAATTATATAAATCCTCCATTAAATGTACTGAAGTGTAGCACAAGAAATCGCAGATGTCTTACTCTTCACCTCACTTTTATTCTGCAGCATGACTTCCTTAGGACATAATGGATCCTGGACTTTTGCCTCCTTGACTTTGAGACCTCTGTTGTAGTGAGAACTGGTTGTGTGTGTGTGTGTGTGTGTATATATATATATATATATATATATATATACATACACATGCACGCATGCACTAGGGTGAGTCAAATGTTTTGCAATATTTTGGTAACGATTCAGCAGCACTGGATGCTTTTGCCAAGGTTGTGAAGATGACAAAGCACACTAGATTGTGAGATGCCAAGCCTGAGTGCTACTCTCTGGATATAGCCTCTATGGGTTGGAACATGGCCTCGGAATTCATGGTTTTAGGCCTACTTAACCTTGCCAGATCATTGAAGTTCTTGTAACTCAAGCAAAATTTCTTGAACTATCTAGTTATTCTGTGATCAACTATGCCGTCAACCTTTTGCACAACAAATATTTTTGGTTGCTTTTGTGGCTTTATGGTCCAGTTTGAACTTGTAAAGTATGTTCCCAAATTAGACTATGTTATGTGTTCATCTGTGCAGTTTTCAAATTACACATGGAATGAAGCAATGCACAATGTCACAACACCAACTACCATGATACTACCAAGTACTACATGTACCTCCTATGGCTAGAACTGTTTCAATCACAATGTTGACTACAGTTGCACAATATCATTAAGTTTCATATGGTTGGTTGTTTGGTAATGCAAACAATCCACTGGTGAGGGAATAAATACTTTGAGTTAATGTATGTGATGCTACCATATTTATAAACATATTCCAATAAGTTTTGGTGTTATGACTACTTGAAATTGAGGAGTATTTTTGTGCTCACTGTGTGTGTGTATGTGTGTAAATTTTATGAAAATCAATTGAACTATTCTTTATGAATGAGATAGGTTTTGTTAATGGGTGTCAACTTTTTTTTTTTGACAAGTGCATGGTCATTGTTATTTAATACCAATTCAACAGAGTGTGTGTGTGCGGATGGGGGTAAAAAGTTTAAAATATTGGAAAAGAAAACAAAATTTTATATATATATCTTAATAAATATTTTATTTATAGATTAAGCAAAGCATCATTCATTATTGTACACAATATTTCCGTGTAGAAACAATCCAACTTAATGACCAGTAGGATTATTTTTTCAGTCTTTTAAATATATAAGAAAAAAGTGCTTTAAAACATATTTATATACATCATTTTTCATTTTATAGTACAGAGATTCAGAATAATAAAACTTGTACATTACAAATTAGAAAATTTATTTGAAATGTCAAGGCTTATATCTTTAAAGGTTATTCTGAGTAGGGAAACAATCTATGTTTAAAAAAAATCTTTTATAAAGATGAATTCACCAAATATGTTAATGATTACAGATATGCAAAAATTAATAAGTCCATTCAGGTTTCATTGTTTATACAAATTTAACGGCAATAACAATACTTTTGTCAATAATAGAAAACTGCAAAATATATTTTGTAACCTGTTTTAATGTTTGTACAGCCAGCTACACATTGAATTTAGTAACAAATGTCAATGTTAGGACTTGAACCCACATACATTTGACTAAACTCTCCAGGTCTAGCATGAATGAATTAGTAAAAAAAATTATATCCATACAAAAAGGCAGGTACATTAGGAACTGAAAAGCCCTATTTGTAGCATTTTTTTACCACTTATAAAACAATTTATTACAAAATAATCATATGTTAAATATTTGTGCAGCATAAATAAGTCCATATCCACAATAATCCTTCAATTAGCTTTATTACCCATGCAAGATTTAAAAATACAGCAAATAGCCTGGGAAATAAAAAGGCAACTTTACAATTCTTACTTGAATGAGACATTATTATTATCAGTAGTTGTATATTTTCAACCTTAATACAGGTTTAAAGCATGGTAAGATTAATCCGAAGTCAAACTTTTTTTGACCTTATTTTTCTGAAGCAGGTTTCATTGGAGAATGAGAAAAGTTTTGGTAAGTAGGCCAGGCTTTGACTCATTTACTAAAACTTTTTTTCATTCCCCAATGAAACCTGCATCAGAAAAATAAGATCGAAAAATGTTAGGCTTTGAGTTACTCTTACCATGCTTTTAACCTGGACTACCACGATAAATAGAATTAGATATCAAAAGAAAAAAAAAAAAGATATCCAAGAAAAAGGAAATCTTTCATACAATAAAATCAATAAATAGGGTGATGTTTCAATCTGAATAAAAAGTATCAATACAGGTTTAAAACATTCACTTACTGAGTATATTTGTTTATCATACAACTTTCTGAGATTTGAATTTTAACCCAATACGGGGGGGGGGGTTACACGAGATCATGAGATCAGATGAAACTCGAGTATATGGTATTTACACAAAAAATCTTTGTATCTTACATATGGTACTACCTCCAACTTAATATTAGGTTAACATTTACACCTCAGAAAGTCACATGATATATGAGTACATAGTAGTTCTTTAATCCATTATTTTCTATAATACTTGATTAACCATAACAAAATAAAAGAATCCAAATACATTAAATGTAGCTTCAGAACTATTCTGAATATTGTTAAAGAGAATACAAACCTTTTGGCTTTAAAATGTGAGAAATTACTTTTCAAATACCTGAGTGATGAAAATATTAAACAAAGTCTGATCATTATTACTATTAATTTCAACAAGCATTTTCTTTCATCTTTAATTGCATTTTTTAAAAATTGCAATACACTCAAGTATGATAGCAAGGATCAGGAATAATAAATAAGATCTTAGTTATCTTCCACAAACCAAAAAACTCTTCATAGCTCAGTAAAATAGTTGGTGCATTTAACAAGTCAGATTTCCTCTGAGGTAAGAGAGCTAAGAGTTCAAATCTTACCAAGAGTTTATCTGTTATTTAACACTGGCACTATTTCTTGCTGTTGTAGATAGACTGGTGACTTGAGTGAGATGCAATAAAAAACATATCTAAAAATTACAAATGAAAGAAAATACTAGTGAAAATTAATAATAATAATGCTTGACAATACTATATCTAAAAATAAAAGGTCTGATAATCAGAAAAAAATGAAAGAAGTTACACGATACATGAAAGGACCATGGATTTTATATTTGTATTGAACGATTATAAAATCAACAAATTATGAAAAGAAAAGTTAATAAATTTAAACCAAAATATCGTATTTTAATACGGCAACCAAGAAAAAAGATTTTAAAAAATAAATAAGAGAAACAACTCCAATCAAATTGATTTAAAATGGATCCATTGCAAAAGGATAGATTTTCAGAATACACTGTCATGGTGAAGACTTAAATGTTTAACATTTTATTTAAAAAATTTTTTTTTTCAAATGACCATTCTCTAACTATTGGCTAGAATATTATTTCTTCAGTTTTTAAAATGAAAATTCTTTTTAGAATAGCTCTATTTATTTTGAATTTAGATAAATAAAATTATTCATTGATAAAGTTTATTAATGAATAATTTTATCAATTTAAATTCAAAACAAATAGCTACTGTCTTAAATGATATATTCCATTTTTTATTCTATTTTTACTAAAATTGTGCTTCAGTTAATCCTGTCTCTAATCAATAATGTGAGTCAGGTGGAATGTCATTGGGATATAACATATGATAAAAGCAAACAATTTCTTAAAATCAAGAAGAATTATCCTAAGAGAAATTACAATCATGTTACCACATGACATCAGGTAGTGTGTGTTATGTGAAAATCTGTTCTTTTGACATTAACCAATTTTTGGCCTACTCAGTTGGACTTGTGCAACAAAAAAATTTTTCACTCCTAGATTACATGAGAGGACCTTGGTGTTCACATATACTTTTGTTTTTACTTTACAACCCCCCCCAAAAAATAAAGGTGGCTTTAATAGAGTAATATTAAACAAACTGATCTCACAAGCCATTGCTTATGACTTCTTTGACTATACTAAGATAAACTCAGGAGTATATAAGGTGGGCTACCTCACTCCTTTTCCTGGAATGCAGTTTTAAAGAAAACTGGAGCAAACTGGAGCAAACTTTAAATTATGTAACTTCAGCATCCATTGGCAATTTTTGAAGAAAAATTGAACATTCTCATTTATCAACTAATTTCTTTAAAAGAAAAATAAACCAGATTAAGTTACCTGTGTGTGTATATATATATATATATATATATATATATATATATATATATATCCTGAATGCAATTAGGTTATTTCATATCAAAAACCTTCAATTTTATCATTTTTTTATATCTGCTATTTTTGATCATAAGACAATGTTAGGGATATCATAGTTAAAGAGACTGCAGAAACAAACTTGATCCTTTTTGTACTACAAGGGGGATAATCTTGGAGGAACAAAGTCATGAGAAACTTGAGGCTTAAACTTTTAATAGATTGTTGAATAGTCAATTAGCTGATATAGTATGAGTATCCAAAAAAATCAAAGGTGCCATATGTATATTTCAATAAGACTTTGTGGGGATGAGAGGAAATATGGTGAAGGAAGAAAATGAAAAGAAAAAAAAAATATGACGAGGTTGGGTGTGAATGAAAAGATGTAGAGTAAAGATCAGAGGGGGGAATCAAAGTTGGATCAATTATATAGACCTGGATAAACTTAGTGAATATCTAGGAAAAAAAAAGGAAAAATTGGAAGAACATTTCAGTCTCTTAAGGTGTTCTGAATAGCATTAATGTTGGTAGAATGTATTTAGGAAAAAAAAAGCAATATCACCAAATTGTATATAAAGAAAAAAGAAGATATTTCAAGTGTGTGACATCATTACAGTATTTTATGGTTGTGAATGCACAAAGATGGTATGAATGAAGAAAATGGAGAAACAGTTTTAGAGAAATGAGATGTGAATATTTTTACCATTCTGAAATGTAGAATACCGGTAAAAGTAGCATTGCAAAAATAGTTAATAAGTTTCCATTATTTATATTTATCATAATTCCACAAAGTTCACAGTCTGATTTGTGTTGCAGTCACTATCAGATCATCTCATCTGTCAACTCCATAGATTTTTTTTCCTTTAAACCCACTTAAGGATTTGTTTAGTGTCAGCGTTTTAATAAAAGGATATAAATACCCATCGTTACACATGACAAAGCAACAGGTATGTGAAGCCGAACACCAATCACAGAAGCTGAAAAAAAGAAAAAAGTGATTTTAAATTAAATTTTTAAAAGGAATATAGCTTGCTTTCTACAGATAAAAAGATTTTAAACCTCAAAAATAACTTAAGATTTGGTTCAGATAAGTTTGTCATTTCTATAGAAAAAAAATGCTTTCTTTCCTTAAGTTTTGAGTCTTTGAATCAATAAGACCTTCTACCCACCAGAGCTGGATGCAGTTTATGGTTAAGACAAAGTAAGGAAAGACTTTGATGTTATGGCAACACAACACTATATAAAAATAAATGTAAATATGTTTGCTAATTTTTTAAAAAAATGTTTAAGTTTAAAAAAAAAAAAAGCCTTCACCTCATAAAAATTTCTAAAATATCAAAAAACACAGAAACTTATCTAAGGAAAAAAAGGCATAGTGTGTAGTTGAATTATCATTGACCAAGTTTATTTGTGCCAAAGAGACAAAAATATAGGAGCATCTACTGAAAATAAAAATCACTAGTACTGATCAGTTAGTTTAGCTTGCTAGCCATTACACTAAACAAAGTGCCTACAAGAAGCTTACATTTGTCACAAGGTCATAGGGCACCTAGTCAGTAGTAATTGATCTGCAAGACTAGCCAGCTAACTATTACACTATGACAAGGTGCCTCTATAACTAATCTTTTTTGGCTAAATAAAACCTGACTATTTTGCATATCTACACTTGTAAAATATATCAAGATTTCTTTTTTCATGTAAGTTGTTACAAATAAAAAGAGTTCCATATAGGTATAATTTGTATGATTCCATCCTCAAGGCTCATTTTTAGCTTGACTTTATTTTGTCTTGAGATTAAATTTCATATTCCCCATGTGTTGAACATTTATTACAAGTATAATGCAACTGCAAAATTATTCAAATACAGCCATTATTTTCAGTACAAGTCAAGTAGTAAATACCAATATGCAATAAAACTTCAAAATTATTCATTGATGAATATGGAAAGTTCTGGTGATGTATTAGAAATAGAATTTCTTGGTATTTTAATCATGAAAAATAAAAGGCTATAATTTGTCTTCAATTAGTTTTAACTCTCATATAAATTTAGGGCAAGAATAATGTTATTGATATAATTATTGATACAATCCTAAAATGATTGAAACTATATATATATATATACAGGTTTTAAGATGATCACTGATATTCATAAAGTACTTTCATTTATTTATGCCTAACATGCATTTCACTTTCAAAATCTGATATTAGTGTCATTACTCTCAGATCTACACTGAGCCATGATATCATAAAATGGAGTAAAAAAAAAAACTTGTAAGAAACTACACAAAACAATGTACATTATTCTGTAACTGCTAGACATGCAATAACCCCAATAGGTTGACACACCATTAAAAATCAATCAATCTGATATCACAAATATTTTCATCATGAAAGAACCTCTGAATAGACAACATTGCTTCATGGCATCTCCTGATTTCCAATTCTGTTTATAGCTAAATAAAGAAAATGTAACTTCTTAGGTCATCATCATCATCATCATATCACGCTGGTAGCACGGATATCCCGGACCCTCTCTCGCCACTCCTCCCAATCGTTCATCGCCCTAGGTAGGTCTTCAGGACAGCATCCCGTATCCTCACATAGCTGCTGAATGTATGTTCGTGCTGGTCGTCCTGCTTTTGCACGGCCATGTATGGGGGTCCATAAGAGTACATCTCTTATGAGTTCATCCCTGCTTCTCCAGCAGTGTTCTGCATGTCTGGTTCGTCTAACTTGAATAGTTTTCATGATAGGGGGCAGGTGGCCGTACAGTTGGTGTCTTGTGGGGTGCTGCCGCCAGGACTTGTTTAAGATTGCACGTAGCAATCTTGTGTAATTGCCGTCTAGCTTCTTCTCCAGTCGTTTTGTTAGCGTCCATGTAGTGCAGCCATATAGCAGTATCGATGTGACCGCTGCCTGGAAGAAACTGCATTTCATTTTATCGGTTAGGTCTGATTTCCATATAATCGATAGCCTATTGATAGCTATCCATGCTTTCGTTAACCTGGTTTTGATGTCCTTTTTGGTTGATTCGACGCTGCTTCCTAGGTATGTGAATTTGTCTACTAGTTTAAGAGGGGTTCCTTCTAGAGTGGAGATATCCCCCGTTTGATTATAGCACATATATTCCGTTTTGTGTGCATTAACATAGAGGCCTATGCTTGCTGCTGCTCGTTCCAAACTATGCAGTAGTGTTTCGGCTTGGTCAGGTGTATTTGCCAGTATCGCTATGTCATCGGCATAGTCAGCGTCGGTAATTGTTGTTGCGGGGTATCTTCTGCTTCTTTTCTTCGTCAGTTCGAAGCCATTCTCTCTGATTTTGTCAATCGATGTTCTAAGTACATAGTCTAGACAAATGATAAAGAGGTACGGGGCCAGCGTGTCCCCTTGTAGTACTCCTGCTACAATGTCAAAGTATTCCGTGTCTCCATCTGGTGATCGTACTTTTACTTTAGTGTTTCTATAGAGAATCGTTATTGCCGCTATGGTTTCTTTAGGTATGCCGTACGCTAGTAGGATTTGTTCCATCTTTCCTCTGTGAATGGAATCGAAAGCCTTGATAAAGTCAACAAATATTAATGTCGCTTGTAGGTTTTTTGCCCGTACACCTTCAAGGATTCTACGGATGGTTAATATTTGTGAGGTCATGGATCTATTTCTTCAGAAGCCATTTTGGTTTTTTCTAAGTATGTTGTCGATTTTGGGTTCTATGCGGTTTCGTAGTAGGGCATTGTAGATTTTGGCTGCTATGGATGTAAGTGTTATCCCTCGGTAGTTTTTGGCTAATCCGAGGTCCCCCTTTTTAGGGAAGGGGAGTATGCATCCCTTCATCCATCTATCTATCAGATTTTGATTGTATACTGCGTTGCAGTGTCGGAGCAGTATGTCGTTGAATTGTCTGGTCTTCCATACTTCCGGGGGAATTTCGTCCAGTCCTGCAGCTTTCCTATTTTTAATTTTTCTGAGAACCAAGTCGAGTTCTTCTTGTGTGAACGGTCCTAGTTTAATGTCTAATTGTTTGCTAATTATTCTGGTGATTGGTTCATGTGTTATTTTCAGTGGGTTTCCTAGTAAGTTTTCGAAGTGCTGTTTCCACGGTTTTATTCTTTCTTGTTGGTTTGCTGCTTTCAGTTTTGCTTTGGCTGTGTTCTTTCTTCTACTCACTTCGTTTATTGTTTGCCAGGCTATCCTAGATTGTCTATCTTCCACCAAGTCTCTAATCTTATCTATCTGATTTTGAATGTATTCTGTCTGTTTCTTTATATATATGCCTGCTAATTGATATTGTGCCATTTTTAGTTTTAGGGCATTTGTGTTTGTTGGGTTTTTTCGATAGTTTTTGGAGGCTGTTTTCACTAGTGCACGTTTGTCTCTCACCGCTAAAGTTTCCCATGGGACTCTATATTTAGTTTTGAGTTTTGTTGGAATGCATTTCGCTGCTGCCTCGAGGTGTGCATTGACGAAATTTTCATATTCGTCGTTTGGTGTACTTTTTTCTGTCTTTTCTTGTAGTATTTCGAATCTGTTTCTTAATTCTAATACGTATTTATCTCTTATATCTCTGTTGTTCAATAGGGCCCAGTCATAGTGTTTGGTGGTCGCTGTTCATTTGGCGTTTTTTCGTAGGCTTAATCGTATTTTCGCCGTGACTATTCGGTGATCGGTGGACACACCCTCAAAAGAGGAGTATGCCTCGCAATTCATTGCACTATTTTTCCATTTCTTGTTTATAAGGACGTAGTCTATCTGCACTTTAGTATTGTTTGCGTACGTGTATGTCCATAGTTTGCCCTTCCTTTTTTGGTAGTTTGTATTGAGGCATGCTAATCTATTTTCTATCATGAAATCTGTTAGATGTTGCCCATTCCTATTTGACGCGTTGTGGAGGCTGTATTTGTTGTTTCCGTTTTTCCCGATTTGGGCATTCATGTCTCCGCCAATGACTAACATGTTGTGTTTCGGGATGCTACGCACTAATGAGGATAGTTCATCGTAGAAGGTGACTAGTTCAGTTTCTTCACTAACATTGGTAGGGCACATACACAAACCGCATCGCTCTTCGTGCGGGTAAAAAAGGGGCGCGTCCTGCTGAGGTTGGAGCCCTGGCCTCAGTGTTCGAAAAATCAGCTACAGAGCTCAAACAATCAAAACTACTAAAATGCAAGCTAACACTACAAATAGCCACATTTAACGTAAGAACCTTAAATAGAATAGGACAACTACCAGAGCTAATTGCATCGGCCGAAGAACATAAGATTGACATAATATGCATACAAGAACACAGATACACGCACACCGAAGATATCAAATATCACGAAACTGGCAATGGATGGTCGCTCGTCACTGTATCCGCATGGAAAAACTCTGTCAACGCCGCAGTAGGAGGGGTAGGATTACTTATAGGACCTAGAGCATTAAAAACACTAAATAGCATTGAGAAAAAAAAACTTCTTAGGTAGATGCTAACAATTCTTGAAAGTTTAGTGGAAACTGGGCCCAAAATGCTGGAGCCTTAATAGATGGATGAACATTTGGTGAACTGTATGAAGATATTGCCATCATTTTTTTACATGAATAAACTATTAACTAAATTATGTGTTAAATGGACCAAATTACACATTTAAAATTTTAAAAAACTTTTTATATTGCACATTAAAAAAATAAAGGATGATAATGACAATTTCTTCCAAAATTCAACAGCTATGTATTAGGTTTTCATTTTTTGATCTTGTTCACCCCTCTGAAATTAACAAATTGAAACATGAATATTAAAAAAGGGAATGTTATGAAGCATACCAACCTTTATAAAAGACACCAAAGAATCCTTTTTTTTCTGACAAAAACCAGTTTTTGAGACGAGGCACTCGACTCATGTATGCACATGTACATATCACTAATAAACCAAAAACCATGAGGCCATCAAAAGAATACACTGTAAAAATAAGAAAAATGAAGAGTTTGAAGTTTTCTAAGTAGCAGTATCTACAGAAATATCACTTTTTATAAATTTTTTTTATTTTGACACAAAATTTACAAAGAAAATTTTATTAAAATACACCCTTTAAATTACATACTTATGTAATAATTTTTGTGGAGATTAATTTATAGACTATCCTTTTTTATCTGTTTATGTTATTCATTAGTTGCTTCCTTGAAAATAAACAAATAAGAGTAATTATACCAGTTTGGTTTTAACATTTCTTTTTATCTGTTAATGAAGAAGTACAGGGTGTTTCAGAAAAATTGATATTTCATAATCTAATAACTTGACCAATTCTCAATCAAATAATCTCAAATTTTAACAGTATGTATAGAAACAACTCAAAATTCTATGTTTTATGTTTTTGTTTTTTTTCAGGCACAGATATGTCATTCACTCAAAGAAAAAAAAAGGTTTTTAAAGATAGAAAATTTGGAGATAATTTGAACAAGAGTTGGTCAAGTTATTTGATTACAAAATTATATCAGTTTTTCTAAAACATTTAGTACATTTCAAATGATATAAAAATTTTTGAAATACATTGTATCAAAAATTAAAAAAAAAATTAAACTATTTGTCGACTTTCAGAAGATTTTATCATTATGAAATATCACAATTTTTTATGCTTAAAATAAACTTCGAAAACAAGTTTTCAAAATAAGTGTTCTTCATTTCTTCCTTTTATCCCTTTCTTTCTCTCTCTTCCTCTTCAGTTTCTTTATCTTCTATTATTTTCTTTAATTATTACTTCTTTCCATTCAAGCAGGTAAGCATCTGATATATAGCATTATTGATTCCTCTCTCTCTCTCTCTCTTTTCCCCATTATATTTGTTTTCTTTTTCTTCTATTTCTTTATTCATGATCAAAACAGAATGGTTCTTTCTTCATCAAAAATGACAAGAGGACATAACATTCGACCATATATGTTCATGTCACCAGATTTGATTGACCATCTAAGTAGTAGTAGGGACTGGCTGGATACTGCTGCCCGTGAAAGGCAGAAGTGGAGGTGAGGTATTCAGTGAATACTAATAAAAGACAATGGGATTCTTAATTTGACTTCTTTTGGTGGTTGAAATATAGAAGACAAGTGCTTGTAAGTGAACCTATCAAAAATACAGAAAGAGCCAGTTCCAAGAACAAAGAAGATACCCTGCATATTGTGTCCAAAATCCATTTCCATCTGCTACCATGGTCTCAGAGACTGAACAGAGAGAATAAAGCAATAGGGGTCCTAAAGCTTGAGGCAAGTTGAGTTTTTGTGTTTCTTCTCTGGTGATTAGCCATCACTGACATCATGAGTCATTGGTAACTATGATACAGACAGTATTTAACTGCCTTAGCGACTACAGCTTCAGTCTAAAAGAAAGAAAACTCTAAATTCAAATCTCTGCTGCCTTACAATCAGACCCACTTATGGGAATAGTTTCAGAAGATTCCATAAATTGATGGAACATCTACTGCTACATCTAGGAGCAACAAGCATATTAAAAACATAACTTGGAAAGTGTCAGTCAGTACTCAACACCAAAACAGATTGTCACATTAATTGATACAGTTCAATTAGTTACCTTGAATAAGTGGTTATATTGTTTGCTAATTTTGTTTTCTAAAGCATTTAAAATAAATGAAAGCAAAGTAACTCCTATAATGTAATCAGGAATGTGAGTAATGTACACACCTGACACAATTTATTTCACTTGCTAACAGTAGAACCTATTCATTGTTAATATCACATTTTAATATAAACATTTTTTAATGTTTATTTCATACAACTTAAATCAGTTTTAGCTTATTTTATACAACTTTTATAAAAAAATTGTTTAATAACAAATTGAAACAAAATTCAAGGGTTTAGAGAAGTTTGGTCACATAGTAATACAGGGTACAGCCTGTTATATCGTCATCTACAGCATCATAACGACACAATAATAAAGACGCAGGAAGACTTCTTTAACTAAATATTTACCTCTCACTTTATTGCAAGGGTTCAAAAAGGGTTACTCAAGGTTTGCGTGTGAGAGGGAGCTGGAGACCGAACAGAACTGAAATATTTTGACCCCCACTCTTATGGCCATCAACATTGTGTCTTTCTCATTTTCCTGATGCTCAACCAGAGGCCCTGGGTGCTGGCTTTCTTTACTGCATCTTATCAGCAACTTCTCTGGTCCCCAAACTCCATCGGGGTTCCTGAGGGCCCTCTCGGCCGGGTATGGCTTTCCCTACCACATCTCGTCTATAACTCCGTTTCCAACTGTAACTGCAACTGTCACTTGACTTCTGTCTTGACTGAGTTATATAATAGTTCAACGCCCACTCGATCTTTGGAATGGCATGATTGATTGTCGTCCAGCGGAAATAACTGTCATGCAGTTCACAGGTCACTCTCTTCCGGTGCATCAGTCTATGAGTGTATCATGGGCTTTACCTTGTCCCATTTAATCAGCCAAATCCACCCACGCGATCTCTTTCGATTACTAGCCATTGGAATGTGTCACTTCCTTCCGGTGCATCACTTTGTAATGGCATGTTTGCTCGGGCCGAAGGTCAAAATACAACACAGCTGAAATACCTCCTGCATTTTAAAGTGTCACCTGTGTAGTGAAAGTGAACTTAGGCAAGTGGTAATGGTAGCTCTATCAACCTAATGTCTCACCATTTATTTTAGTTACAATCATGGCTAGGACTGGTGCACAGTGTGTTTGCTGTTGAAATGTTTTTTTTTAAGAATGGTGAATCTGTAATTGCTCATTTCATGTTACATTGGAATGATGCTGTTCTAGATAAGAAATCACTACAACTATAGGTTCAAAATTTCAGAGCCACAGGTACAGTGATTTAATATCCAGACTGTAAAACTATTGCACAATCTCCTACATATTCAATCCATAAACATGCTTCTGCTTTGGGATTGTCTGATTAAACAAAAATAGTAATACATTAGCTAGATAGAGCTACCATTGCCACTTGCCTAAGTTCACTTTGCACAATACAATTGAAATTCTCTTAATTGTAGAATAAAACAATTTCCATTTAATAATGATAGAATGGGATTTTTAATACAAAATATATCTGTTTAATTTTTTTTTAGGGAAATAATTCCTGGTGTATCAAATACTAAATATAGACTAATTTACTTCATTGATTTATTTGCAAGGAAATTTCTGTATTATAATAGACTGATTTCTGTGGAGTTTTTCTTGTGAAATAGAAAATTAAAAACAAAACAACGAAAACAGGCACATTTTAGTGAATTTTTTTAATTATCTCTAACTTGAAAAATAAATCAATTTCTAATCCAATAAGCAACAATAATATGTCTAAGCGGAGTGGATCTGCACTCATAATCCTTTTTATCAAGGGAAATAACTCGAGGCGTATAAAATTCAAGAGTAGTTTTCTCTTATTAAAAATGTTTGTGGACAATGAATGTGTAATTTTTAAGCTAAGACATAGGTCAGATATTTTTGTGTTAAAACAATTCAATTAACATAGATTTTTACTTGTTTATCTATTTCTAAAATTCTCTCTCTTTAAAAAAAAAAAAATTAATGTGTATGTATGTGTTTGGTTCCCTACGAGGCTAAACTGTGACACAAAGTCGGTTTAATGTGGGTGTACTCTATAGAGATCGAAACTTCCGCGAGATGGATACAAACATTGTTTAGTTCTGTTGGTATCGCCATACAGATGTGCCTCAGAAACCAAGCAATAAAATCTAGCCCTTACTATGTATGTAATCGCAATCCAGCAAAAAGAAAAAAACACACACATCAAATTGAGGTTTTTATTAGTGATAATGCTCTTAGGGAATAAAGCAGTTTCCTGTCCAATTTGTGACTGAATGAAATTTTGTGGGGTCTACATTCGCAATGAAAGTTTTTTCAATAATATACAACGGAGATAACTGTGAAATTCCAATTAGAATACTTCACTCCATAACTATGAGCATCAATATCACGTTACAGAATGTGATTATAATGGGAACTCAAAGAATTCACAAGTCGTTTGATATTTTAAGCAAAGTTATCAAATTGATTTTCTTCGTTTTTTAAGCAAAATTATTATCCTATAAATACGAAGTCACTTGTCATGTACTTAAATAGCTGCCGATGTCGACCGTTAGTATTAAATATTAGTTTGTTGCGTGATTAATGTTATTTTTAGCCAAGTTATTGGGTGGATATTTTGTGTTCAGTTTGATAAGTGAATCATTTAACATAAGTTTTTATTTAGTTATTAATACTGAGTATTTATCTCACTCTAGCAGTTGCTATAAAACGCAACCAACTAAATAAGGTGAGAGAGTATTCAAATAGTATTGTTTATTTGTTTAGGTTGTTTAAAAAAGGAAAAATCGTTCATAAAGACAACGGGTATGGAAAGAAAAGTACTACAAAACAAAAATGCTTTTAAATAAATATTTAAAAAAAATGTTCAGAGTATTCAGTAAAGTTCAGAATTTCAGAATCAATTCTAAATTAAATTTTAATTTGATTTGTCATTGGCACAGAAATATAATTTAAATATCGCACCCATCACTGTTAAAGAATTATTTTAACACCAAAAAGGAAAACTAAATAAGGAAGATTAAATTTAAATATTATACCTACCATATTTATATAAAAAATAAATATATACTGTTAATTGTAGAAAAATAATTCTAACTTTTAAAATTCGGTATAAAAATTAGGTTTTTTTTGTTTTTAATTAGAGACAGTTACGAGCGATTAAGCATTTTTTGCAATCAATTTTATTTCTACATTAATAAATATAAATTATAATGGTGTCAAAACTATGTAGCGAACAAGAATATCCTTTAATTGCTTCTCGGTGACTTGGTATAACACATTCTTGTGGAGTTGGGTAGGTGAAAACGTGAAGCATTTTTTAAGCTTTGAATTTGGAGGTTTTGTTCGATTCGTTTGTCTAAATACTTAATAATCTTTTTTTTAAATATCAAATAAATAAGAAAAAATATTGGATACATTTTTAAAAAATCATTTTAACAAATAAAAAATGAACTGAACTAGACGAGAGAGAAACAACTTAAAAATCAAAATTACAAAATAGTTGAGGGAGAAAAAGTTAAAACTCAAATATGTTTAGAATAAATGATGAATTTTTTTAAAACAACTTTTTATAACAATAAGAAACTAAAACATAAGTTTAAAAAATAAACTTAAAACTTTTCAGATGTGTTTTGTCTGGACATGACTGACACGGTAACTTAAGTCAGTGGGTGTGATTTTACATTTCTTTTAACCGATTTATTGCTTATTCCAAAGAAAAACGGTGAACAACTTTTCCAGATTTAATTAAATTTAACAGAAATATAACTAATTTTGTTCTTACCGTTGGTCATGATTGCAAATCAGAAAAAAACGATACACTTTATGTAAGCTACCAAAAATACTGTCAACAGTGACGCGTGTCAACACCAACGCTCACAAAATGGCTACTGCGCATGACAATTGGATTGAATTATTCCCCTTGGACATCTTTTTTACTTTTTTTTTTTTTATCCCTAATATGTCATTTCGTTACTTGTTTGTCATTCAATAGACCGTTTGTGCAAGGGTGAACTCAGACATTAAAAAAATTACGTATGTTTATTTCTCTTAATATAAATACAGACGGACTATAAAGTCATTAAGAAGCTTAATAACTTTTCTTAAAACAAAATACTAAATTGTTTCATAGAGGGATTGTTTTTTCTGTATGTTTTATTTGTTTCTCGAATTATCAGTCCCACACACGCTAAAGTTATTTTCTAAGTTCAGCTTAGTCTAGCACGCAGGCCTCGGGTTGCTTATAATACATGCTATTCATAAGTGTTCATCCATCTCAGAAGTGATCAGACGAATTGTTACTTAATTTTGTCGATCATCTTTGGAATTTCTTAAGTTTTGTAAAAAAAAATTTCGGAGAAGGACATGTTCCCTGAGGGAAGAGCAACGGTTTGCTATTCAGAGTAGCGGATTGTAAAAGTTTTTTTGGTTTACTCACTTAGTGGGTTGCAGAAAGGGACAAGGCTGTTCTTATTGGCATCGGATTGGTCAAAACGGTGGGGTTGCAGCAGATATTGTGGTCGGGGAAGAGTCTAGGCTTCTTTTTTTGAAAGTGGATGAAGGAAGTAAAATTTCGGTCTCTTTTCTCGATAACACATCGAAGGATCAAGTCGGCCTGGAGATGACTTTTGCAAAAAGTTTATTTTAAATGGCCTAATAGAGAAACAGGTAGTTTCTGAGAGATGCAGGCCTGGAGATTTTTTAGTAGAAATATTGGAAATTTATTACTTTTCAGGATGGTACATTGCGTGTCCCTTTTTTTATTATTATTATTATTATCTTGTTTGCATCCTTTCTTTGAGTTGAATGCCCTTTTAATCTCTGGAATAAAGCCCTTGTTCGTACTTTGGTACAAAAATACGCGAAAGGAAAAGGTCCGGTGGTTGACTCCGGAGCGTGGCCCTGGAAAAGGAACAATGGCAGACTTGGGGCCTTTAATTAGGCACCTAGTTTCGACTAGGCTACCTTCGGGTGGGCGAGCTGCATTTTTATCTCCTTTGTCCCCCTTGTACGGCACTAGACCATGCGTCTAGTTTAAGCCGCAAACTGGCATACGTGCCCGGACCCACATTTGGGTTCGTGAAACTGCTTGCCTCATCAGGCTCACATTGCACTAAGTGAGCCAATGAGCAGCACAGACAAGCAGGGTTCGAGTCTCGGCTCCTTCCCGACCTTCCCCTCCCCTTTATACCCACTTTAATCGGCCTTCGGGCTTTTGACCTTGTGTCAAGTCGTGTCTGGTGGGAGGCAGCGACAAATACTTGACTCCGTACGCGGGTCGACCACGTGGGGCAAAAGCTTTCTGCCCTTTCTGTCCCTTTTGGATTCTTGGCATGGTAGGGAGCAGTCATGCCTACTATGGCTCTGCCTAAATTTACTGACTTCAGGACTTTGAATTTCAATTTCGAAAAGTTGAATTCGTTTATTTTCTTCTCAACAGCCAATGAGAGTGGTTGCTTGCTATGAAAACTCAGGCCATAAAGTATATGCTTTGGACATAGTAATTCAACTTTGAAAAGTTGAATTCTCCTTTTTTGACTTCTCGGCTGGATAGAGAGCCTACACAGGCTTTGCCCTACAGTTAACAGACTTTAACACTTTGACTTTCAACTTCGAAAAGTTGAACTCATTTTTTTCTACTTCTTAACGGCCGCTGAGAGTGGCTGCTTGCTATAAATGTTATATTTTGACCTTCGAACCGGCCCAAAAATGCTATTCCAAGGTGATACACCGGAAGGAAGTGACACATTCCAATGGCCAGTAATCGAAAGAGATCGCGTGGGCGGATTAAGGCTTATGATATGGGACAAGGTGAAGGTCCCATTGTGCCACTACAGTGATGCACCGGAAGAGAGTAACCTCTGAACTGCATGACAGTTATTTCCGCTTAATGACGATTAAAACATTCGATTTCAAAGATCCAGTGGGCGATCGTGTGGGCGTTGAATTATTATATAATTGAGTTGAGTTGGGTGCCAAAGCAGCTGCCAGTAGAATTCCAGACAGCCAGAAACCAGATGTGGTAGGGAAGGCCACACCCGACCGAGGGGTCCTCGGAAAACCCCCGATGGAGTTGACCCCAACATCAAGAGAACAAGAAAGACACAACGTGACGGTCATAACAGTGGGGTCAAAATATGAAGTTTATGTTCAGTCTCCAGCACCCTCTCACATGCAAACCTTGAACAACCTTTTCGAACCCTTGCAATAAAGTGAGAGGTAAATATAATTGTAAAGAAGTCTTCGTGCGTCTTCCTTCATGCGTCTTCCTTCCTGCGTCCTTTATTTGTGCGTCTGTCTTTATTATGGTGTCGTTGTGATGCTGTAGATGACTATATAACATAAAGGCTCTGACTCAGAAGTATATGCTTTGGACGTTATAATTCAGCTTTGAAAAGTTTAATTCTCCTATTTACTTCACGACAGGAGAGAGCAGGCGTGCTTAATGTAACTGGAACTGAAATTGACTTGTGACTTTGTGGTTTAACTTCGAAAGGTTGAATTTGCGTATTCGTCTTAATCCCAGCATATGCAACATATGCCAGGGGAAAATGTGTGCTTTAGTGGAGTCTAGAGGAAGAAGTTTTTCAAACAAGCAGTTCTTTACACTTGTTCTCCAACCTGGATTGTAACAGGAAGAAAAGAAAAGACATTCCCACCTGCATTGCAGACTACTGAAAGAAACGGAAATTAAAATTTCGAAGAGGAAAAAACATGACAAAAGCTTGAAGTCTTTTCAAGAACTACAGCGACTCTGCAAGTGGACTGCTTGTTTTGCTTTGTACAAATTCCTGTGGGCTAATTTTGTTTGTAAAACCCTGTATGAGTAAGCGTATTTCTTTATTTCTTTCTCTGTTGTACTAATATTTTCATGGGTTAATTTTGTTTGTGGAAACACATCCCGTAGCAACTGTTTATATTGTTTTATTTTGTAACTAGGCGTCTATGTTTTTTTTTTTAAATATTGTGACACCTGCATATGGGAAAATATATGCAACTTTGCTGTAAATACATTTTTCGTGTAGCAACCAAACAAGACCATTTGTGTTTTCATCCTGTTTTTCCCTCCCCATTTTATTTCAGACGCGGGCTAAGGTCGAATTTATCTATATGAGGATAAATTTCTGACTGAAACTCACTTTTATGGTCAAGCTGAAAAATGAGTAATTCTCTGAGACGAACTGACTAGAAATCACCAATTTGTTTACAAGCTATCTCGCAGAAAAACAAACCGGAATAAAGAACACGAAGATTCAGAACAGAAAGAAAGAAGAAACTAAAGAAAAGCAGAAGAGGTCGCCGACAAAACTTCAAACTTTCTCCACAGACAAAAACGAAAGAGAAAGAAAGAAAAAAAGTAAAGAGTAAAGAAAAGAAAGAAAAAGAAGACTCCAACTAAACTACAAACTTTCCCCACAGACAACAAGAAAGAGAAAAATAGAAAGAAAAAAAAAAGAGTAAAGAAACGAACGAAAAAAGAATAAGACGTCGCCTTCTAAACCACAAACCCTCCCACAGACAAAAACGAAAGAAAAAGGAGAGAATGAAAAAAAAAAAGAAAGAAAAAAAGGAAGCCGGTTTCAGCCGCTTACAGGGAAATAAGATACATATAATTTTAGATACTATAATTAATGTAACCCGAGTTTTATGTTTTGTTAATGAATGTAAGAGATATGTAATTTTTGATAATGTTTTAATGTTGCCTTTTTTATATTTTGTTAATGAATTATTTCCTGCATAGGGACTGATATTCAGCCGACTAGCTGTAGTCTGTTTTTGTCCACTTTAAAGAATAAAGCATTTATAACTGGTGTAATAAGTGTCTCGTTTGTTTTTAGCTCCGACTTTTATTTTTAGCACTGGAACCTTTACGTCCAGTAATTTTTTGTTTGGTTGATTTGTTTTAAAATCGGTTTTTGGTAACGATCCTCAGGATTCCGACAGTTTTACTAATTCTGACCGAGGACATACATTCTTTACAGTACCAGCTATTATCAAGTATATTACAGCTTAGCTTCGATTATCTAGTGGGACTAAACTTTGTAATGTTGGAATTCAATAACTTTTTAAAGTCTGGCACGCAAGTCCCAGGTTGTTTACATTACCTGCTTTTATTAAGAAGTTACTCGTCTAAGTACTGAGAGGTCTCATCATTACTGAACTTTGCTGATTCAGTGGGAACCATTGTTTACAGCGTGACTTGAAAGTTAAGTGAGACGTTGTTGTAATTCATATGTTGTGGTAAGCTGACGATTAACGTTAAACGCAAACTTCTTCAACCAGAATTTAAACTCAGTTTGCCAATTCTACTTTATGTGCTTATAACCTTTAGATCAATTCCTTACAGACAAGTAATATATTCTTTGAGCTAGCGCTGGGTAGCCTGAAAAAGAAGGTAAAATTAAATTATCCAGTTTTCGTCAATGATCTCACAATAGCACTCACTTGCTGCTACAACTATGGAACTATTTTCTACTGCTTCTAAAAAAAGTCAATATCACAATTGATCTTTCTCCTTTTTTTTCTAATTTATAGCTAATTTGGTTTTGGATATCTGTAGGGGATTCAATAATAAATAAATATGATAACAATGAAATAATAAAATAAAGCCAGATAAAAACAAACAAAAAATACAAAATAAAATAAGTACAAAAGAAATAACAATCTCCTGGGAGGCCTCTGACAGAAAGAACAATCTGAGCATGCTCGGAAAAAGAAGGGGCTTTTTGACACAAACAAAAGAAGGTCTGGAAGAAAGAACTCACACCTCGGCTTCGAAGGTAGCTATTTCATTGAAGGTGGAGGTCATCCTCTTTCAAATTTTAGTTGTTAACTTCCAGTGTAATAAAGTTGTGTCTTAAGAGCTTCACTCGTCTCTTTGTATCTCCTTCCTTCCTGTCTTCCTTCCTTCATTCCATTTCAGCTAACGCAACTAGCAAAAGAAAGAAAAAACACGTATTGGGGTTCGAAAGAAGAAATGATCAACCACCAACCAGTAACATCCAAAAAACCCTAACCCTATATATAATTGTAGGTTAACATGTTTTTCTTTTTAATTTTGTAATTAGCGAAATTAGTCATTTATATTTCTCCCTTTTCTCAAATAAAAATTTACTCTAAGCTAATTTCCAGTACACATCTAAAGATTACAAGGGAATTACACCTTCCAAATCAACAACTCAAAAAGTCAGTTCCAAATGAAAATCCAAAAAGACAATAAAATAATTTTCTTCCTCAGAGAATTGATATGCTGTAGATTTGGCTTGGTTTGGTTTGATTTTATGGCACATCAATCATTGTAGGTCATTAATGCCAGATCTATTTTATGCATATAGACAGTTCTATTTCAAACAATTCAGTTTAGTATAAGTACACAGTTTCAATGTCAAATTTCTATTTCTAACAATTCAGTTTAGCATAAGTACACAGTTTCAATGTCAAAAACAGTTCTATTACAAACAATTCAGTTTAGCGTAAGTACACAGTTTAGTTTTATTTGACCCATAGATAAGACCCTATCAAGTGCTATCACTCTGGGCCAGATTGGACCTGGGAGCGATGGCAATGAAGAGGTACTCCACATTCCCCAAATCTCCGGCATTACATGCTCGTAGGGTGTCTCATGAAAATCTCAGAAACATATTCTTGATCTGACGCAGTCGACTGGAGCTGCATCTCTGCAGAGGGGTAAGACTCCTCCAATGAGTGTCCTGGATATGACACTAAACAATCCGATGGTGATGCTGGTGCTTTGGGGAATGCGGACTACCTCCTTATTGTCATTGCTCCCAGGTCCACTCCGGTCTGGAGTGGTAGCACCTGATAGGGTCCTATCTAAATTGAGTGCTTATGCTAAACTGAATTGTTTGAAATAGAACTGTTTATATGTATGAAATAGATCTTACATTAATAACCTGCAATGGTTGATGTGTCATAAAACCAAACCAAACCAAACCATTCTTGACTTTTTTTTACTCTATAATTCGAACAATAGATACATTATCTTTGATTCGATTAGAAATCTGTAAGGCCACATGGCTAAATAACTATACTTGTTAAGTAAGTCTTTCCTCAATTTTGTACCCTTTTCTACATGCTGCTTGTTCATGGAACAATATGCGTATGCTTCTAATATGGGGCTCGTTTGTGTATCATTTCCTTGTAATGCCACCTGCAGGAATATTGTGCATATAAAATATTAGAAGTTCTTGTACGTGTAAATGAACTCGTTTTTCCTTCCTCTATGTTTATTGTTAGAATATAATAGATACACTCTGGCTAATATTGGTCCTTGGTGAGAGGGGGCTCGACTAAATATCCTCCTTGCCACAAACCATTCCAATGAATAAAGAAAAGTCAGTTAGTATTAGAAATGCATAATCAAATAAACAGATCAACAAATAATAAAATCGGTCATAAATTTTGAATCAGACGCTCGACCGTTAAGTTTAGGAGTACCAAACGCAGATGAATCGCCAAGAGCTGATATATATGACTGCCGGTAATACACACAGACGTAGTCAAGATAAAGTCACATGACAATTTACTATTTATTTGTTCGTTTTAAAAACGAGTCAAGCCGACCTCCAGCAATATATGTCAAAAGTTCAGGGATGCCAGTTGCGACAGAGATGTTAGTGTTGAAAGGAGGTTAAGAAACTGAATGTTATGGAGGATAAAATGTCGGTGGTAATTACTTGTAGGGGTGATGAGTCTGTTCTCACGAGGTTTTGTTAGAAACAAAACCTCAGAGAGTTGGTTCTACAATTTACAATACGAAGAATGGGAACAACGCAGACAAAAGAAATTTAACAACAATGAGAATGCTAAACAAACATTTTTTTTATAAAACAAAACAAACAAGGAAAAATTAATACAAAGCAGCAACGTGCAAATATGGTTGTTATGTATTTAAGCGTGATGGGTTTATAATACAAATATGTTAGCTGAAATGGCTGTGAGTGTTGTTTGAAATATGTGTGTGCACATGTGTTCTTCGTCAAGACAAAAAGAGTAAAAATGTGAACAACTCCTATTTACACACACACACACACACACACACACACACACACACACACACACACACACACACACACACACACACATATATATATATATATATATATATGTGTGTGTGTGTGTGTGTGTGTGTGAACTAACAAGTAGATAGCAGTGCAGTATGTGTCTATCCGCTGGCTGAATGTGTGTGTCTCTATGAGAGAGGTGATGTTGACGCCCATGAGAAGTTTAGTATATTGAAGGATGGTAAATATACCGATTTCATTCGGGATATGAATGTATTTTTGTTGGCTGTATGCTCTCCCATTTTCGACTGCGTGTCTGATGCTGTGTGTGGCGAACCAGAGAGCGAGTGAGAGCGAAGAAGCGAAAAGAGCAAAAGAGAAAGTTATTTTCGACGGCGTGAAATATGTAGGTTTCCTCGTCCTGTGACCGACTCCAAACGCAAGATTTATTTCTACGTGGGACAAGTTCATTTGGAATTTTTTATAAGATTTACACTTCTATATTTTTAGACCAGGCAGCGAAGAGCATATAGAACGGAAAATTCTGGAAAAATAGGATCCAAAACTCACTTAAAAAAAAAACTTGTTCCTAAACCAAAAATAGAACCCTAACAGATACTACTTCTCCAGGTCAGAGTGGGGCTGGGAGTAATGCACACTCCACATTCTCCAAAGCTCCAGGACTGTAACCTCACCATCAGATGCAGTTTAGTGTCATATCTAGGACATTCGTGGTTGGATATACTCCTCTGCAGAGATGCAGTCAGCGTATTCTACAGCCCCGTAGACTAGGCTAATCAAGGTAGTTGGCGACTGTAGTCGAGGGTGACCCGAAGGCTCCCTCTACGTCTGGTATTCTGGTCAGGATTTGGCGATCCGTTTGAATTTCAAGGTCTAATGAGAATATTTTACGTCTCATTTTCGAAGACATATTCTGGGTTGTACATATACCATTTGTCAAAAGGAAGCGAACTAAGTGTCACCGTTATCGTCATAGGAAATAGAACTGGCGGCCCGAGTTCTCACCCTTGATAAAGCTGTTTGTGTTTCATTTTGCGCTAATGCCCTTGGGAAAGGCATGAATCCATCTCTTCTCGCTAAAGCCATGGGCAAGTAGTTGGTCAGATTGGGTTCTTTAGCCTTGGTATAGCAACCAGCCTGAGGAAGAGAAACTCTGAATTCAAACCCGATTTACTCCCCTTAAAGATTGACCTTGTATCCATGGTAGAGAAGTTGGGTTAATACATATTCTATTTGTCAGCATGGCCACATTTTAATCTCTTGCACTATTCCCTGTGGATCACTTTTCCTACTCAGGTATCCATACTTTTGTGATCGTTTCGTGCCAGTTGGCTGCAGTCGCATATTATGTGATTAACTGTTTCATCTCTATCACCACTTGCCATTATTCTGAGTATTATCAATTTTTGATGAGCCACAATTAGTTTTAATTGCATTATTTCGTGCTGCTATTAAAAGATAATCAGTTTCTTTCTTCAGGTTTCTCTTTCTTAGCCGTTTTTATCTTTTTTACTATGAAATAGTGAGTGAAACACTCGTGGTGCAATGGTTATCGTCATAGCAAGTGGATATACTAAAAGTGGACTCGGCTACTCGAGTTCAAATCTTGAACTTGAAAAGGACCACAGCGCCCGAAACATGTATCGAGAAGAGAAAATAAACCCCTTAAATAGTAAGTAAAAGCTTTTCCTCAGAGTTTTGTTATAGTCTATATCGTGCAACCATAGAATAGTACCGACACAGCTACTGCTTGGAAGAATTCTTGTTTTATATATATATATAAAGTCAAAGTAAAGTTGGCGACCATACTCGGGTGACCCGAAGGCTGCCTTTTCAATAGCTACTACACCAAGGTGTAGGGGAGGGCACTACTCCTTTCCCTGGATTGCTCCACTTAACCCTTGATACGTACCTTATATTGCTGAGTGTTAAGCCAGGAGGTATCAAGTACCATTTTTTAAAGTCTTTGGTATGACGCTACCTGGGATTGAACCCAGGTCCCCCGGACCATTGGCGAACATTCTACCCATTAAGCCAATGAGCCGGTGAGGATGATAATATTAGAGGATTCACATCACTTATTTTATTGTAATTGTATATATAATGTTATGATAAATAAAATAGTCAATTTTGGAAATATACAGTTTAGATTGTGAGCTTTACATCCTTCACTTGTTATAATTAGATTTAACGTTGCATTCATAACTTTGTTTTTTTATTTTTAAAAAAGTTACCGACAAACTATTCGCTTACAAATCACACACACACACACACACACATATATATATATATATATATATATATATATATATATGGGGAAACAAGATTTCTTTTTTGCTTAGGTGGGTGTCTGGTAGAGCAGGAAGGATTTTTCTGCGGGTAAAATTTTTTTTTTTTTTTGGCACCACCGGATCCAGGGCTACCAGAATATGCCAAGGAAGATTAATTCTTGGAGGAGGGGGTGATGCAATTCTCTCTTAGTTCATAGCCTACTGCTGTTTATCTTGTCCCTTTGTATCACTAACCACACACACACACACACACACACACACACACACACACATATATATATATATATATATAAGTGCCGTTTGATAAATAAGGCCAATTTTACAATATAACGATTCACATTTCACCCAAGAAAAAGGTTTTGCTCCTCATTCCTTAAAATACACTTTTCCATCGAAAAACATGCTCGTGTATTCCCTTAGCATAGAAATCTTTGAACTGAGTTTTAGCCAGTTGCTCACGGTGCTCTTCACCTCATCATCGCTTGAAAACTTTGTTTCGTATAAAAATTCCCAGAGAGGGCCAAACAAGTGGACATTAGAGGAGGCCAAATCTGAAGAGTAAGGGCCAGAGAGATTTAGCTGAGCATACCAAGCGAACTTGGTGTCTCACAGTCCAGGGTGATTTGTCACCCCCTTGACCTTGTTGAAAGCATTTGGAACTGCCGAATTATACTTTACGTTACTAAAATATTGCAAAACTCGGTATATAGTTTGGTTTGATTTGGTTTGGTTTCATGGCATATCAATCATTGTTGGTTATTTAATGCTAAAGCCTGTTTTTTTTACATATATATTAAATATATGATTTGTAAACACATTTTAACACACTGTTAAAAGTCCAACAGTTCTATTTCTAACAATTCAATTGAGCATAAGTAGACATATGTATAACTAACAATTCAATTAAACGTCAGTCATTTGTTTACACTCAGTTAAATGATCGAACAGGTCTATTTCTAACAATTCAATTTAACATAAGTCATTTGCTTCCACTCAGTTTAAATATCAAACAATTCTATTTGACCCATAGATAGAAGCCTATCAGGCACTACCAGTACAGACCGGAGAGGACCTGGAAGCGATGGCAATGAAGGGGTACTCCGCATTCGTCAAAGCTCCATCAGATTGTTTAGTGCCATATCCAGAATACTCGTTGGGGGAATCTTACCCTTCTGCAAAGATGCCGTCGGTGTATTCTACAGCCTCAGCCGACTGGGTTTACTTAGCATATAACGAGATGAAGAAAAGTGGTTAGACAAATTGGAATGTTTCTTTATGGTTATTTATTTTTTAATTGTTCTTAACTAGCTTTGAACTGAGGTCATCGTCAAGAGAGATCTTTGTGAAGAAGATTTTTTCAAAAAGTTTTTGTGTCACACATACACACACACACATGAACTGGTAATGTGACATATCCATTCGTTGAGTGAAAATTTTTTGATATCCAAGAATTTTGAACTGGTGATATATATATATATATATATATATATATATATATATATATATTACAACAGTTTTTGTTTGTCACGATCTCACTTGGCGGGTTAGTGGTAGACCAAATGTGGTATAATTTGGAGAGTGCTCAATATCTTAGATGAGCAATTATATGATATAATAATGAATAAATATATACTAGTTTTTATATATATATAATAGCATGGATGCTTATTTGCGATTACCGGTTTCATGAATATGAAAATATGAATAGTCATTAAAATGACTATTCATATTTTCAACTTTCTATTAAAATAATTTCTATCACATTTTCTGTCTATGATTTCATTATATCCGGTTCATGTTCATATGTAATCGCACTTGGTTTACTTATAATAATTTGCATTCAATAATAAAAGTTTCAAGTAACTAATCCTGTCTAATAATTGTAAGCATTTGTTATATGGTTTCAAATATTTTTTCTAGTATTAATAATATTCAAACAGATCAATTTGACTCCTCGAAAGGATCTTAACAAATACGACTACTTCGGAGCAGAATAGACCTGGGAGTAATGGCAATGAAGAAATGACTCCACACTCCTCAGAGCTCAAGAATCGGAACCTCATTACGAGATGTACGAGGATCATTAAATAAGTTTCAGGACTGTTTTCGTATGGGCACCTTTATTGATAGTACACACATGAAACTCTAGTCCCCTTTGATGTAATCTCCTCCGGCTGCAATGAACTTGTTGTACCGTTCCAACAACTTCTGGAAGGCCCCATGGAAGTCCTCTTGTGTGAGCGTGTCAGTGACCTTCGTCACAGCCTCTTTCATCTCCTCAATTGTCTCATAACGAGAGCCTCTGAGCTTAGGGAATAACCAAAAGTCACAGGGAGCAAGATCTCAACTATAGGGAGGGTGGGGAACTGTCTTGATGCCCATCTTGATCAAATAGTCAAGGATGGAGTTGTGGACTGATATATTGTCCTGGTGGAAATGCCACTGACCCGATTTGAAGAGCGCTGGCCTCTTCCCTAGGAATCTCTTCCTGAACTCCCTTAAAACCTCAACATAGTAACCATAACCCTAACCCTTTGGCCAATCAACTCTGGTGTATTGACTTTCTTACTCCTTCCGCACCTCTCATCATCCCTCACAGACTCCCTGCCTTCCTTGAATCTCTTATGCCACTCAAAAACTGATGCTCAATTCATGCAAGATGGTCGAAAAGCAGTCTGAAGCATTCCATACATTTCTATGGCATCATTTTTTCCAAGTTTAAAACAGAATTTTATTGCATATCGCTCTTCTAAAGTGTCCTCACGTCGAGATTGCATTTTTGAAATTCACCAGATGTGACAATCAGGCTTTAGTAGGGTGTATTCCAATTCCTACTGTCGCTGTTCATTTCAATCTGAAATCATAAAAATTGGTCAGTCATCTCATAAGATGTATAGCAATAACATAGTGAATTTTCAAGAGTCTACGACAATTTTAAATGCCTGTACAAAATAAGTCTGGAAACTTATTGAAGGCAACACGTAGTTTAATATCCCACCCAGGACATCCTTTTTGGTGGGGGTCTTACAGTCAGCGTCTACTGACAAGGAGTAATTATTTTAAAAAAAATGAAAAAAGCAAGCGTTGGCAGTAAAATCAGGGTTCGAATGCCCATGAGAAGAGCATTAAAAAGTAAAAATGATTATATATATATATATATATATAGCGCTGATTTCTTTAACCAAACTAATCTGCTGGGGCTGTAGAATACACTGACTGCTTCTCTGCAGAGGAGTACCCCCCCAAAAAGTGTCCTGGATATGACACTAAACAATCTGATGGTAAGGCTTCTGTGATGCCGGAGCTTTGAGGAATGCAGAGTACTTTTCATTGCCATCGCTTCCAGGTCCACTCCGGTCCGGAATGGTTGCACCTGATAGAGTCCTATCTATAGATCAAAAAGAACTGTTTGATATTTAATCTGAATGCCAACAAATGACTTAGACTAAATTGAATAATTTGAAATAGAAATGTTTGATTATCTGTGTGTAAACAAATGACGTATGTTTAATTGAATTGTTAGTAATACGCTACAATACTTAGAACCATTTTACTTTGTTGACTCATGCTAAATTGAATTATTAGAAATACAACAGTTAGATCATTTAACTGTGTGTATCTACAAAATGTGTTTACAAATCATATATTTAAAATACATGTAAAAACAGGCTTTGGCATTAAATAGCTAACAATGTTTGATATGCCATAAAACCAAAGCAAACCAAGTAAACAATTTTTTCTCATGCTTTGCCATTTTTAAGTGAAAATTTGTTTTGTATTTATAATGACAAAAAGTTTAAATATTTTCCATGCTTAAATGGCGAATGAATTGTTACGATATAAAATCAAAGACAATGTCAAGTTTTGTAAAACTTCGTTTTCGTTATACGACCTAATTCAAAGGCACGTGAGCGTTTAACATCGAGTTGATGAGACTTAAAAGGACTTAATTGGCTGTTGAGTCAGTGGTTAAGATTTTTTTCCTTCCTGTTGGAAGGATTATAAAAACGTTCTTCTGTCAACACGACAACAAACTACACATTCCATAAAAAGAAAGAAAATGAGACCAAAGGAGAAATTTGAGAAATAAAGAGGTATATAATAATAAAAAGAAAGAAAGAAACGAAAGAAACTAAAAAATAGAAAAAAAAGAAAAAAGATAAATAAAAGGAAAAGAAAGAAAGAAAGAAAGAAAGAAAGAAAGAAAGAATGAAAGAAAGAAAGAAAGAAAAACAAATAAACAAAAATGAAGATGAGAAATAAAGAGGAACATAAGAACAGAAAGAAAGAAAGAAAGAAAGAAAGAAAGAATGTATAAAAAGAAAGATGATAAATGAAACGGTAATAAGAATAAAGTAAAATGAATGAATGAATGAAGGAAGGAAAAACAACTGAATAAACAAAGGGTGAAGACGAGAATTAAAGAGATACTAATCGTTTTATTTGCACCCAGTTAAATAGTTTCAAGTATTGCTATCTCACACAAACACTAATACTTTTATTTTTAATTAACAGTTTTAAGTATTGTTATTTAACTCTAGTAATTCTATTCAACATCATTCGTTTGCACACAGTTAAATGGTTTTGAATATACTCAATGATTAAACAGTTCAATTTAACCAATAGATGAGGCCGTAACAGGTACTACTACTTCAGAACAGAGTAGACCTTGGAGTAATGCTAATGAAGAAGTATTCCACATTCCTAAGAGCGCCAGGACTAGAGCCTCAACATCAGAGAGCTTAGTGATATATTCAGGACACTCGTTGAGAGGGGTCTTACAACTCTGTAGAGATGCAGTTAGCGTATTCTAAAGCTCTAGCTGATGGGACTGGAAAATGAAAGAAAGAAAGAATAAAAGAAAAAGTGAAAAGACAGAATATATAAAAAAAAAGGTTAATAATGAAAAGAAAAGAACGACAAAAGAGCAGAAAGAAGCGTGTTGGAAAAGAATAAAGAAAGAAATATCCGCAGAAAAGAAAGAAAGAAAGAAAGAAAGAATAAGAAAAAGTTAATAAATGAAAATAAAGAAAAAACAAAAAGATCGACGGAAAGAAATAGCTGAAGAAGAAAAATAAGAAAAAATGAAAGAAAGAAGAAAGCAAACGAATAAATTATCAAAAAGAAAGATGAAAAATAAGGCGGTACGTAAGAAAGAAAGAAAGAAAGAGTTAATAAATAAAAATAAAAAATAAAAAGACAAAAAAGAAACGAGTTTGAAACATAAGAAAATGACCGGGGAAGAAAGAAAAAAATCTGAAAGAAAGAAAGAAAGAAAGAAAGAGTTAATAAATAAAAAGAAAAAACAAAAAGACAAAAAGAATAGAATTTGAAACATAAGAAAATGACCGAAGAAGAAAGAAAGAAAGAAAGAAAGAAAGGGAAAAGAGAAAATGAATAATAAAAAAGGTTAATAGATGAAAAGAAAAGAAAAACAAAAAGACAGAAAGAAGCGAGTTTAAAAAAAAAAAAATGGCCGAAAAAGAAAGAGAAGAAATATAAGAAATAAAAAAAAAAGAAGAAAGAAATAAGTAAATTCAAACTCCTGCAGAGCAATTGCTTGTCCGTTTTTTTGTAATGGTTACAAATTAATCTGTAGACACCGGAAGCGGTTAAGAGAGAAGTGATTTGAAAGGACAACAATTATGATAAAGCAAGCCGGCCGTTGACACCGGAAGTGTGAAATGATCCATCATCCATAGAGCGGTTTCAAGCAGTCACGCGCCGCCTTTTCGGAATCACCCACCTGGGAACCATTTCGACTGACCCGCCACAGTCAAAAGGATAAAAAGAACAAAAAGCGTGTAAGTGGTCTGTTCTCCTAGTGACACCGACAATACCACTTACACACAAATCAGCCATGCTTGTCAGCTGCGATGCTGAACATAATGCGATCCCCTCGCCAAGTCACACTCCACGTACGGCACAAGGGTGATATGTGTCCAACCGTTTGCACGTATCGAATTGTGATTTTGCATTAAAAAATGCAAGTAATGAGATGCTACCACTATACATGAATTTGAAGGAAGAAAGAAAATATAATGGCAGAAAGACAATATAATACGACAAGAACAAAATCGCCCATAAATAAGTACACCCTTTAATAAAAAGAAATAATTTTCTTCTAAACCAAAGATACAGGAGATATCGGGATTAAAAAAGAAACAAAAACAAAAAAAAAGAAACAAAAAAAAAAAAAAACGGCAGTCCTGCCAACAAAATTTTCATCGTGTGATAGCTCTGGTCTCAGGCATTGTTTCGACACGCACACATTTATATATATATATAATTCATGGAATTTAGACTGCGACCTCTGGGTTTCATGGAGTTTTTTGCAAAACAACAATCATCAGGCAGTTAACAAAATGAAATGAATCGAAAAACGAAAAAATGCAGTAAAAAAACTGTTGGGATTTTGCACTTGGTTCGACACAAACCCACAAAGTGATTTAGTGACAACTAACACTGTTATAATATATATATATATATATATATATATATATATATATATATATATATATATATATGACAGAAATATGAGGAAAGTTGGATAAATCAGAGATTTAACTCAGATTGAGTTGTGTGATATTTCGTTCGGGTTTTATTTCATCTTCACAAACTTCTTCAAGATAGAGAATATTTTCTGAGTTTTCTCACATGCTTTTAAATAGAAAAACTCAGAAAACAGTCTTTGTCTTGAAGAAGTTCGTGAAGATGAAATAAAGCCCGAATGAAATACCACACATCTAAATCTGAGTATATATATATATATATATATATATATATATATATATATATATATATATTATTGTTCGGGAGCACTGTGTCAGTGATGCTTTGCTCCCGAAACAATGCCTGATTACAGAGTTATCATTTGACGAAGGCTTTGTTAGCGAGCTATTTTTATTCTTGCATGAAATGCTTATATTGATAAACTTTGTGTGTGTGTGTGTGTGTGTGTATGTGTGTGTGTGTGGTGAGAGAGAGAGAGAGAGACAAAGAGAATGTTGAAAGTATTCAGCACAACGAAAGTATATATATATATATATATATATATATATATATATATATATATATATATATATATATATAAAAGAAGAAACAAGGTATTCACAGGAGGAGTTAATTTATTATTGAATATTCTGCCAATGTTGAATTTTCGATTTTTCCGTGAAAGCATCACCAATGCAATGTCAATATCTAATGTTCAAATTCAAATGTAATTCAGAAGATACAACATTATTTATTAACATTATCCTGGTAATGGTGTGATAAAAAAAAGTCAAATATCTAACGTTGGCAAAATATTAAAAGTTAAAATTAAACTCATCCTAATAACGTTCATTTTCGGACTAATGCATTTGGGAATGATATAAATCCCCTTATCGCTTAGCTGTAGTACTATTGCTGTTCTTATACAAGGATGGGTTTGGCATTAAATAACCCACGAAGTTTCACATGTTATTTAATAAAAAAACAGACCTAAACAATCGTCCCATGATTACTTTGTTTTGTTAAATATTTTTATATTTACATACCGTCTGGTTGATTTCAATTTTCTTCGATATATATATATATATATATATATAGATGTAATCGTTTTTGTTTGTGGGTTTGTCGTAGACTTTAAAAGAAACCTACCGCAAACTCACAAACAAAAACGATTACATATATTTCTACTCCCACTACAACAGCAATATATATATATATATATATATATATATATATATATATATATATATATATATAGTATTATTCGGTCCAGTTTAACCGGAGTTGGGAGTAATTCCATCAGGACAAAAAAAACATTCAACAGTGAACATTTAAATTTTCCTGGCAAAGAGCTCAATGTAACTGACATTACAGAGCAATAATTTCTTAAAAAAAAAAAACCGGTCACATTAGGATTATAAATTTATTTCCATCCTGTTATGGGTTATAGTATAAATCAAAAACACACAAAAAAAAAATAGATCTGAAGTCCTGTTAGTTTTCTTTTTTTTGTTGTTTTTTTTTTATTATTTATATCAAAACCCATAACAGGATGGAAATAAATTTATAATCCTAAAGTGACCGGTTTTTGTTTTTTCCTAAAGAAATATATATATATATATATATATATGGAAAAAATAGTATTTTATCACTGAAATGTTGCTTATTCCAACAGTGTTATTTCCCTCTTTGTATTCGTTGTAGTTTCAGTGGAAACAATTACCTGGCTTCACTATCGAAGTACACCTCGTATAAATAACCACTGACAGAGCGGGCACACTTGACAAGTAATAAAATAATAATGAGGGGCGTCTGTGTGTTGCCTCCTTGTCAATGTCAATGCATTGAAAAATTACTTTCGAAATGTAGTTAGAAAACGCCGCTCTTTTCGGTAAACGCTGACCGCAAGGTATTAATTGGTAATGTAAAAGGGTTTTAAATCAGAAAAAAAAAGTTAAAAACAAAACAAAACAAAACAAAAAAAAAAAACGAAACAAATCTTGTCTGTCCTAGTTAGTCGAGCCATATTAAGACATTGTCTCTGGAGGCTAGAATCCATGCATAGGCTTCTGCTAACTATCAAGGGGTCTGGGGATGAATTTTTTTAAATGCAAAATCAAAGTATTATTTGTTACTTGTAGATAATTCTGCAACTGGGATGATCATTCTAATTCGCGCTGAACGTCATTCATCTTATTCAAATTCTCTATATAATGGCGAAAACTAAACTAAACTTCATGAAAAATTGTCAGAGTTGCATTTATTTATGGCCAATTATATATATATATATATATATATATATATATATATATATATATATATATATATATATATATATCAAAAACAAAAAAAAAAGATCTGAAGAAGTCCTGTTAGTTTTTTTTGTGTGTGTGTGTTTTTGAATTATATCAAAACTCATAACAGGATGGAAATAAATTTATAATCCTAATTTGACCTAATGTGATATATATATATATATATATATATATATATATATATATATATATATATATCACAACAGTAACAACTATCATCTTCCGAAGTAAGGAAGATTCTCACAGATAATACAATAATTATATATAAAAACAATAATAAAAGATGATTACAAATCCTAGAAGCAATATACATAAAAAATAAAAAAAAAACGAACATAAATAAAATAGCATTTAACACCGGCACCAACATAGTAAATATTTTTAATAGCTAAAACTCACTAACTCTATTAATAAAACTTTTTCCAACTGAACGTTTTAAAACAAAACGCTGAAAACGTTCCAACCGACAACTTCAAAACAGAACGTTACAAATTATTAAAAGAGTAAAATTTAACGGTCAATTCACAACTACAATACCCCTGATGACGACCAAAATTATAGTCAAAAGCGCTTGGGCAGAAAATATGGGACAATTCCTTTACCATCTAGATCCCGACACTAGAAAAATAACCAGGAGTCTCGAAAAAATAAAATTAGAATAATAAAGTGTTCCATCGTCTTTAACAAAACTTGCTTGAGTAATAACTTGCTGCCTAAATATACACTCTTTTATATATATATATATATATATATATATATATATATATATATATATATATATATATATATATATATATATATATATATATATATATATATATATATATATATATATATATAGGAAAGTAAATAATGGAAATAAATCAGACAGTATGAAAAAAATAGAAAAACAAAGTAATCCAAAAGTGATGAATTTATTATGATGGAAAGTCAACGTTAAAACGTCCCGGTTTTAATAAACTTTGAACAGCGATGGATGTTTTATTAAGATGATAAAATTATAAATTATTTAATAAAAACATCCATGACTGTTCAAGCAACATTTTGCACATCAATATTGCCATTGTTTCTATATAGTTAAATGGTTTCAATTACAAACATTTCTATTTAATAATAATCAATTGTTTATACGCAGTAAAGTACTTTCAAGTATTGCTATTTAACTCTATTTATTCTATTCATCATAATTCATTCATTTAATTGCACAAAGTTAATTTGGTTTGGTTTCTTTGTTTAATGGCATATCAACCTTTGTAGGTTATTTAATGCCAAAGCTATTCTCCTCCAAGAACAATAGTGGTACTATTTAACTCATAGCTGGGGGGATAAGGGGGTTCATACCTATCCCAAAGGTATTTGCCCGAAAGTGAACGTAATAGCGCGACTGGAGTACGAACTCGCTTACTACAATTCCGCAGTCAATCGCTTTAACCATTACACCGCGAAGAAAACCCCCCACAAAGTTAAATGGTTCCAAGTATTGCTATGTAATACCAATAATTCTATTTTACATACAGGTAAACAGTATTCTGCACAAGTAGTTTTATTTGCACAGTTTGATGGTCGCAAGTATTGCTATGTATCACTAACAATTAACAGTTAAATAGTCAAACAGTTATATTTCTAACAATTCAAATTAACGTAATTTATTTGTTTGCATATAGTTTAAATGTCAAACATTTCTATTCGACCCATGAATAATATCCTATTAGGTGCTACCATTCCGGATAAGAGTGGATTTGGAATCAAGGGTAATGAACGGGTACTGCATATTTCCCAAAACTCTAGTTGATTGGTTGTTTGGTTGGATTTTTTGGCATATCAGCCATTATAGATTATTTAATGCCAAAGCCAGTTTAAATATCAAAACAGTTCTATTTCAAGTAGTTCAGTTTAGCATAAGTACGCCTTTTAGTTCTATTTGATCCATAGATAAGACCCTATCAGGTGCTACTACTCCGGGCCAAAGTGAACATGGGAACGATGGCAATGAAGGGTTACTCCGCATTCTGGAAAGTTCTATCATTACTGGAACCTCAGCATCAGATTGCTTAGTGTCATATACAGGACACTGGTTGAGAGGGCGTCTTACTCCACTGCAGAGATATAGTCGGTGTACTCTGCAGCCCCAGCCGACTGGATCACCAAAGCTCCAGAGCTGGAGCCTCACCATCCAATGGACACTCGTTGTGGTGTGGAGTCTTTCCCTTTGACAGAGATGCAACTGACTGAGCTTGCATGGTTTTAGAACCGAAGCATCATTATCATTAACACGAAGCAGCCCTGCAAATTTCCAGACTGTATATCTTTGTTAGTTTCCCAGTAATATATATATATATATATATGTGTGTGTGTGTGTGTGTGTGTGTGTGTGTATACACACACACATATATATATAGTGTAATGGTTATCGTCGTAGGAAATGGACACGGTGACACGAGTTCAAATCCTGGACGATACTGATTGCATTTCACATAGCACTAATACCCTTGGGAAAGGTATGAATCCAATTATTCTCCCTCCAGCTATGGGTAAATAGTAGGGTAGACTGGTTTCTTCAGCCTTGGTGAGGCAATTAGTCCAGGAGAAGGATAACTCTGAATTCAAACCTGTTAAACTCTGCTAAAAAATTGACCTTGTGTCATATCCTGCCCGAGTGGAGGGGTTGGTAAATATGATATATATATAAAAAGTAAAGTAATGGGGGTCCTCGTAGTAGAATGGTTATTCTTGTCGGAAAGGAACAAAGTGAACCGAGTTCAAAACCTGGTCGGGTGTTGACATTTCGTGAAAAAAAGGTACAATCCATCAATTCTCTCTTCAACAATGAGTAAATAGTAGGGTAGCCTGGACTATAACCTTGGAATGGCAACTGGTCTAGGAGAAGGAAAATCCTGAATTCAAAACTGTTAAACTCCGCTTAAAAAATTAAACTTATATTGCATCCTGGTCTTGTCAATATATATATATATATATATATATATATATATATATATATATATATATATATATATAAAGTAAATGTGTTATGTAGAATGTATATAAATATTTTTGACATCTATATTTCATTTGCAGTCAACGAGGTTTTGTGACTGAGTTTCATGCCTATGCAATCATCGGACTAAGCGCCGATATCCCTTTGCTTACCCTATTCTAACATAAATACATATATTCTACCATTAATACCGAGTACTCTTCATAAATATCGCAAAAGATATTATCTATTATCTATCTATGGAGTATCAGCCATTGTAGGATCCCATCAAGGAAAGAATTGGATAAAAAAGCATTGGAAAATATCAGTGATAATAGAAACACACGAGAAAAAAAGGTTAAAACGTCTTTAAACAAAAATTTATATTAGATCTTGTCAAGGTTAACATTGAGCGTTGCTCCTACTGTATGAATTGATAAATAATTCTAACGAAGTGGTTTTCCCACTCGTCTTTTGTTAACCATCATTACCTCTTGGAGACTAGACATTTTCTCCAATATGCTAATGTGACATGAGAATTCATATTTTTCCCGAGAGCAATGTATCATGAACTGGAACAGCGTCAGTTTGAATTCAAACTAAATTCATTGATTGTATTTTCATTGTATACAACACATCTAAAAAAAGAGAGAGACAGTTTATGTAGGGATTGGCACTTTTTCCTCGGATCAGAATCAGTGCTTAGAATCAGAGAATTAATATCTGGCAGTTCTGGCAAGGTGAGTGACAGCGTGGGCTCTAAAAAGTGTTTCACACCCACACACTCCCACACAATGTATATATATATATAGTTTGCAATGTTTATGAATAAAGAGAGTTCAATATCATTGATAAAGCATATATATTTTAATCAGACTAGCATAAACAGAGTCAACGGTGCTAGGTAACAGTCAGTTTCTCGTGTATGCTTTCGTCAGACTAATATATATATATATATATAGAGAGAGAGAGAGTAGAAACTCTTAGTTGTACATGACACAAGTGTCTAACAAAGGCAATTACATCGTAGATTCGAGTAAGTCTGTCACACACATACACACACACACCCACACATGCTGCTAGCCAAAAGGGAATTTGATATTTCTAAAAATGTATCTTAACGTCTAGTTTCCCACGGTTTACTTGAAAGAAATTCCGTAGTATTTACCGAGCCCCATCGCCATGGACCGGATGTGACACAAGGTCAGGTTCTAAAAGGAAGTCCTCCTATACACCAATGCATAAGATATGTAGACAGTGATCTCAAGGGTCGTGGCAAAAGTACGATCCCCATCGGTTTGCGCGCGTTGTCCATACTTGTACTTTTGGGTACTTATATTTACTCTGTAAATTCACAGAATGTAGGCCGATGGGAGGATTAGGGCAGAGGCAGGTCTTTTGTTGGGTATCCCGCTGATAGTTAAATCCTTTCAGGGCTATACATTCACTATCTCTCCTCACACCAAAATAATTCATCTGTCAATCACTGTATTGTCCATGGACGCGGGTGTTTGCATTTTGCATAGCGCTAATATCCTTGGGAAAGGTATGAATTCTCCATCTTGCTAAGGGTAAATGTTAGGGTTGACTGGGCTCTTTCTTCTTGGTGTGGCAACCGGTTTAGAAGAAGGAAAATTATGAATTCAAATCAGAAAAATCCGCTTTAGATTGACATTGTGTCACATCCTGCTCGTGGCGGAGGAGTTGAAAAAATACATTTCGTATTTGTTTTATGGATCTAAAATATCTCTCCAACTTAATATAAACAAATCGAATAGTATATATATATATATATATAGAGAGAGAGAGAGAGAAAAGATATATATTTTTGGTAGATCTGACTAGATGAAAAATAAATGGAATAGGGGACAAACTAATAACACAAACAACAGATTCAGTTAAGAATATTTCGTTCTTTATTTACTGAAAAGAACTTTTTCAAAAAAAAAAAAATGTTTCTAAAGTTTAGCAAAAAGAGGAAATAGATAAAGGTGTATAAACGTGAATATGAAAAGGGGGTAGGGTCTAAAGACAAAAGACAGAAAAAAGAAAAAGGAATAGATCTGGGATAAAGTGATGATGGTAGTGGTTGTTGGTTTTAACTTAATTTCATTGAGAAAGAGAGAGATATAATATGAGGAAGAGGGAGGCCTTGAGAGGGAGGAATAGAAGAGTAGTAAAAGGGGGAATGGTGACATACACGCTGGGATGGTGGAGATGGAGGCCCAGGCACATCCTGTCTAGTCAAAAATTTTCTGACTAGATTGGAATATCTAATTGAAAAAGAAAATTAAAAATATATCGAGGCACTAAAAGGAAAAATATATGGAGGCGCTGTAGGAGAAGAGAAAAATTGTCTTGGTTTTTTGTTGAAATTTTTTATCCATTTTCTGTTTTGATATTATTTTCATGTAGGATGATGTTTGCTCAATTGGGTGAAATCTGGTAAAATCCAGGTCTTTGTGGGATATTGTTGCTTATGAAAATGACTGCAGATTCTCACAATCTGCTAGACCTTTTGTAATGTATGGGTTTAATTAGAGTGGCTTGGGAAAAATTAAAAGTGTGTTTGAGATCTAACATGGGAGAAAAGGGCATTTCGATCGTCATTTAATTTAATTGATCGTTTGTGTTCGTAAATTCTTTTTTCTAGACTGCGTTGGGTTTCTCCGATGTAATGTTTGTCTCAATTTTTGCATGGAACAGAATATATGTCTCCGTGAGAAGTAATTACGTTGTAATTACGTTTGGACAGAGAGAGAGAGGGAGGAGAGAGAGGACACCCCCCCACACACACACACACAATCAAATCTATGATTTATGATAACGATTTCAATAGACATGCAAAGTTCACCATCAAAGAAAGACTTGACCCCCACAAAAAAGGAAAAAAGAACCATTGCAAAATACCAAGTTCTATCCATGGGCTAAATAGAATTATTTTATTTTCTAAACTTGGAAACATTTAACTACGCGCATACAAATAAATAATGAATAGAATTACTCGTGTTAAATAGCAATACTTGGAACCATTTAACTGTATGCAAACAAATGACTTTTAAATTGAATTATTAATATAACATAATAATACGTGGAACCATTTAATTATGTAAGCGAATGAATTATGTTCAATAGAATTACTCGTGTTAAATAGCAATTCTTAAAACCAATTAACTGCGTGTAGACAAATGAGATCTGGCTTGTTTAAGAATTGTTACCTACAAACTATTCGTTTACAAATCCTGCATATCTAATATGTATGTATAAGTAGTTTGATTCGGTGTTATGACATATCAACAATTTTAGGTCATTTAATGCCGAATCCTCTTTATACATATATACTAAATATATATGATTTGGTCTAGTTAGGTTTTATGACATATCAACCATTATAGGTTATTTAATGGCAAATCCTCTTTAGATATATATATATTAAATATATATGATTTGGTTTAGTTGGGTTTTATGACATATCAACCATTGTAGGTTATTTAATGGCAAATCCTTTTTATACATATATACTAAATATATATGATTTGTTAACACATTTTATTGATAACGTTTTTAAACGAGCCTAAGCTCATTCTTTTGCACACAGTTAAATGGTTCCAAATATTGCAATGTATCACTAACAATTCATTTAAACATCAATCATTTGTTAACACACAATTAAATGATTAAACAGTTTTAATGCTATTCAATTTTGCATAAATCGTTTGTTTGCACTCAGTTTAAATATCAAATCGTTCTATTTGTCTCATATATAAGACTTTTCAGGTGCTTTCACTTCGGGCCAGAGTGGACCCGGGAGTGATGTCAATGAAGGGGTTCTCCGCTTACCCTAAAACTCCAACATTACTTGAACCTCACTATCAGATTGTTTAATGTCATATCCAGAACACTCATTGGTGGTGGTGGGGTCTTCTTCTCAGTAGAGATGCAGTCGGTGTATTCTACAGCCCCAGACGATTGGGCTGGTATGAGTTGTATTTCGCAGTGAAAACACAACCAACCACCAACCAACCAACCAATATTTATGCTTCTTTTTCTTTATTCTTTTATTTTACAAAGTATGGTGGTAATTTTAAAACCTATGTGAATGAAACTTGGGGAAAAGTTTGCTCGGCATCAAGTTTACAAATTAGGTCTGTGCAAATCTATTTTTCTTTTTCATTGGCACCTTAACCTGGTTTGGTCGTAGAAGAGAGGGGTGCTACTCATGAAGCGTGCTTTGAGTAGCGGAGCCCATCCCTCTCCAGATCTAAGACAGGTTTGAATTTAGAGTTTTCTTTTCCTTGACCAATAGCAAAACCAAAATTATAGAACTCAGTCTTTCCTACTATTTACCAATTTCTGGAGGGAGAATAGATTGGATTCGTACCTTAGTTTTAGTATTAGTAGGGTATTAGTATCATGTGAATTGCCAGCAGCTTCGTTCAGGATTCGAACTCGGGTCACCAAATCCACTTCCGACGACGATAACTATTACCCCACGGCACACTTGTTGATAAATGTATAAAATCCTATTCAAATACTAAATTAGATTATTAACAAGCTAAAGCTCGAATCTTGCTGGTTTCATTTTGTTTTTAATTAAAAAATGATATCAAATCATTCTTTTGTCTATATTTCTGAAATGAGCCGTTGTTCTCTACACACTCCTATACTTATCTTGGTTGCTATAATCATAATATTTCAGCCGCTATACTCTCCGGCCTTCTTCAAGTGCCTTTTGTGGTACTCAGTAACCCTGCTGGAATTAACCTTTTATTTTAATCATTAGGGTAGACTGTTCTCATTCTGTTGTCCATGCTTTGAGGATATCTCGCACCAACCACATTTTTGCCTTTTCCCCGCTATTGAAATTAAACTTGTTGTCTTCAGGATTCAAGGATATTTGACTTGACGTGTTAACCCTTCTGCCATATGTCCAATCATGTTTTGTTTTTGTTTTTTTCAATTCTTTGATCCATTCCATCTCCACCAACAAAAGAATTATATTCATCTTGATTCCTATCCATACAAAAATCAAAGGCAATGAGAGAACAGATAAAATTATTAAACAAGCATAAAGCCTAGATCTTAATTATTACCAATTCTCTTACACCGACTAAAAACCTCAAATCAGAAAACATACAAAATCAATGGCAGAAACTAAGGAGCAATAAAACACTGAATAAATTATATACAATCCAAAGGATCTTTAGAGATCATTCTCATCATCAAGTCACGCTGACAGCTCGGATTTCCCTAACTTCTCTCTCTCTCTCTCTCTCTCTCTCTTTTTCTCTCTTTTTCTTTCTCTCTTTTTTTCTTTCTTTCTCTCTCTCTTTCTCTCTCTCTTTCTCTCTCCATCGATCCCTATCACTCATCGCTCCCGGTAGGTCTTCCAAACTATATCCCGTGTCCGCACAGAGTTGATATGACTAAGTTCTTGCTGGTCGATCGACACTGACACGTTGATGTGTAGGCCGTGTTTGTTTCTGCCTCCCACCAGATAGGATTTGACATAAGGTCTTTATAGTGGGGGTTTAGAGAGAGGGAGATCGGGCCCTGCTGGGCATATACTGGTCACTGACTCCTTTAGTACAAATGTGAGTCAGATGAGTTTCCTGCTGGACTTGGACTCCCTCGATATTTTACGTGAGCCCAGCACGTACGCCTGCTCATAGCTTGAACTAGACCAAAGAGTCTAGTGCTATGCAATGCGTGTAGGCGTCCATAGAAGAACATCACTTATGAGTTTGTCTTTGCTTCTCCAATAATGTCCGACATAAGACGAACAAGACATTCCGGATCCTTCTAGAACGCAACCTCAATTACGGAAAAACTTGAAGGGAGGAGGTCACTATAACACGACTATGTATTGGCTGCGCTAAAATCACACATTTTTTAAATATTAAAACAAAAAGAGCAATCAAGATGTACAAGCCAAGCCCCATATATAAGTAAAAGTAAATTTGGTGACCGTAGTCGAGGGTGACCAGAAGACTCCCTTTTCAATAGCTACTATACCGAGGTATAGGGGAGGGCACTACTCCTTTCCCTGGATTGCTCCACTTTACCCTCGATACGTACCTTATATTGCTGAGTGTTAAGCTAGGAGGTATCAAGTACCATTTTTAAAGTCTTTGGTATGACGCGACCTGGGATTGAACCCAGGTCTCCCGGATCATTGGCGAACACTCTTCCCACTAGGCCAATGAGCTGATTGAATGCCCCCAAAAGATACAAACTCTTCAAAACAAACAGCTTTAGAGAATTATTGGAAAATATCAAAACAAATAGAATAATATTCTTTCTTGAATCAGTTGATCTATATCTGAAAACATAACAACGCTAAATAATTCCTAAAACTTCGGAAGAATAAAGAAAAAAAGAAAGAAGAGGGGAAAACCATCTTGTGCCCTCTAAATAATATTCACTAAAATAAATCGGTTTTCGGCTGTAAATGACTCTTAAGAGTTGACATGCCGTAAACATCTATTAAACTAAACTTTAATCAAGATGCATCAGTACACTAATCAACCTCGACAAGACATTACAATGTTTAAATTACAGATACACAGAATTTCGTTCTTATTTCATGGATATTGTATTACAAAGAGAAACGGAGATTGACTGTCCGTCATTAATAAGAAAAGAATTAATTGAATAAGAATCGTATGATGACCAGAGGTTGCTCGTCAGTTTTCCCTGTCCATCCTCCTATCAGCAGGTCAATTAATCATACTCCCACCCCGATCACAATAGTCTTTTTTTCTTCTTTCTTAATGTTTGTCGATCTTGCCTTGATCCAGTGGTTGTGAGAAATCAAACGACACTGTCAAGGCAGGACGAACAGCGTCCGATCAAAAGCAAGCAAGAGAGGACGATCAAAAGCAAAAGAAAGAAAGAAAGAAAGAAAGAAAGAAAGAAAAATAAAAATAAATTAAGACAGAAAGAAAGGAAGAAATAAATGAAAATGAATTAAGAAGGAAGTAAGAAAGAAAGAAAGAAAGAACAAACGAAAGAAAGAAAGAAAGAAAGAAAGGCTTTTGTTTAGAAGCATCGGACAAAACCAGAGATATGCTTTATCACAGATACTTCGTGGCTAAGATTCATGCGTCAGGAAACTAGATATCTCCAACCATTTTTATCAGGTTCGTTGCTGGGAAGATCTACACTCCACTTTTATGGGGTCATTCTGGTGGCTGTGTTTGGTGTTCAATTAAAAACCTACTCAAAGTCACAGACGCATTTATAAATGAATAAATAAATACCAGGACAGCATCTAAAGTAGCAAAGATATAGCTTAATGGTTAGAGCATTGAACCTGAAGCAAGACTTTGGATGTTCAATCAAAACTCCTTATCAACATTTACATTACATTACATTTACATTAGCGGGTTCAAAGGATTTTATAAGTATTTGAATCCGTTTTATGCTATTTTGTCGACTTATTCACTTTTTGCTTAATATGTACCTAGCTCAGAGAAAGCATAACGGGGTTTAGAATACGCTGACTGTATCCTCTGCCCAGGGATAAGGCCATCCCCCAAAAGGAATAAAACTAAACAGCATCTGATGGTGATACTGTTCCAGTTCTGGGGATCTGCGGAATGTGGAGTACCCTCTTCATTGCCATGACTCCAAGGTACATTCTGACCTGTTTGGATCTCATCCATGGGTTAAATAGATCTGTTTAAAGATTATTCGTATTCTAAAGGAATACTAGGTGCCGTAAATTGTTTGTATTAAGCATAGTTACTTGAAGATATAATCATTTACTAAAGATTATTATTAGTTACTGGAAACCATATAACTGTGTGTAAGCAAATGACTATCTTTAAATTGAAATAATTACTTGAAACTTTATAATTATTAGTATTCGATAGGAATACTTGAAATCATAAAACTATGTGCAAATTATTTGTATTAGATAGAAATACTTGATAATTATACAAAAACCTTTCTAGAAACAAATACACAAAAATGCAAATATAAATGTACAATGAACGTAATTCTATAACCTCTATGCCTAAAATAACCCAAGACAGGTTGACATGCCGTTAAAGTCAATCAACCATAAATCAAAGCTTAGACATGGTGACATAATTCAAAGCTTGGACACGGTGACACGAGTTCAAATCCTGGACGATACTGATTGCATTTCACATAGCACTAATACCCTTGGGAAAGGTGTGAATCCAATTATTCTCCCTCCAGCTATGGGTAAATAGTAGGACAGGCTACGTTCTTCAGCCTTGGTGAGGCAACTAGTCTAGGAGAAGGAAAACTTTGACTTCAAACCTGTTAAACTCCGCTTAAAAATATTGACCTTGTGTCATATCCTGCCCGAGCGGAGGGGTTGGTAAATATGATAAATCAAAGCTTAGCTTAGTTGTGGCGCGAGGCCAGTAGCTATTTATCGGTGGGACTAGCATACTATGATGAAGCGTCCTGCCTGGCTCAAAGTTATAGATTCTCTAAAAATGCTGATAACTGTAGTCATTAGTGAATTCTCTGAAACCCGTACACTTTGTGCAATGGAAGATGAATTTCCAGATCCAATGCTGTTGTAGGGACACAATAGATGATTATCTTCCTTTGAGAATTGATATGTCCATTGCCCAGTTGGCTGGGGCTGTAGAATACACCGACTGCTTCTCTGCAGAGGGGTAACACCCCTCCAACGAGTGTCTTGGATATGACACTAAGCAATCTGATGGTGAAGTTCCCGTAATGCTGGAACTTTGAGGAATGCACAGTACCCCTTTATTGCCATCGCTCCCAGGTCCACTCTGGCCCGGAATGGTAGCACCTGATGGGCCCTATCTATGGGTTAAATAGAACTAACTGCATACTTATGCTAAACTGAATTGTTTGAATTAGAACTGTTTGACTAAACTAAATAGCTTGAAGTAGAAATGTTTTTGACAATCAAACTGTGTACTTACATTTATATTGTGTACTTATGCTAAACTTAATTGTTTGAAATGGAACTATTTTTGGTATTGAAACTGTACTTACAGTAAACTGAATTGTTTAATATAGAACTGTTTTGGCATTTAACTGTGTGTAAACAAAATCTGTACGTATACTAAACTGAATTAGCTGAATTAGAAATGTTTGACTAAACTGAATAGCTTAAAAATAGAAATGTTTTCACAATTAAACTATGTACTCATGCTAAACTGAGTTGTTTGAAATAGAACTATTTGCATAAAAATGGATTTGGCGTTAAATAACCAACAAAGGTTGATATGCCATAAAACCCAAACAACCATCCAACCAACCAACCGACTTATTATGTCCGTTAGGAACGTTGTAGGGTGTCACATGGTAGTCTAGAAACCCATTCTCGACCGTTTTTCCTGATTCTTTGAACAGTAAAGACGTTGTCTCTGACCCTGTTAGGGCGCGGTAAAGCCGCATGGCTATATTACCTAAACTTGTCAAGAAAACTTTTTCTTCCATTTTGTATTCTTTTCCCAAACTGCTTGTTCATGGACCAATGCGTATATAATTCTACCATGGGACACGTTTATGATTTCATTGAAGTTAAGAAGCGATGAGGCTGCTCACTACTTAGATGGGTGACCACCTAGTAGCAGTAGGTAATAGAAGCAAGCAGAGGCCTGTGTGCCAAACTAGCTCAAGCACCGTTTTGTATGTTCCTTCCTGTTGTAATGTTGATACTTTACTTTCTTCTTTGTTTTTAATCTCATATCAACCTTCGAGGATTATTTAATACCAAAGCCATCCTTGTAGAGTAGAAGGACAACAGTGGTACTATTTAACCCGTAGCTGGGGGGGGGATAAAGGAGATTCATACCTTTCCCAAGGGTATCAATTCGAAAGTGAACGTCATAGTATAACAGACCTACCTGGCCCATAGATGGGACCCAAACAGATATTACTGGAAGGATTGATGAACTAATGAAGACAAAAGAAGAAAACAAATAATAAAATGCGTAAATGAAATAGAATATCTCACAATTCAACTTCCGCTGACAGTTAAATTTTGGGGGCCAAATGAAGAACAGTCTCTTTTGGTGTTTTGTCAGCCCACTGGATACACGTGCGTAGCCGACGTCTTTAAAGAAGCAATCCATACTATATATTTCTAACAATATTAGTTTGGTTTGATTTCTTTGTTTAATGGGATATCAACCTTCGTGGCTTATTTGATACCAAAAACATCCTTGTAGAAGGACAGTGGCAGTACTATTTTGCCCATAGCCAGGGGGATAAGGGGTTTCATGCCTTTCACAAAGTTATTAGTCTGTAAGTAAACGTAATAGCCCAACTGCAGTTCGAACTCTTCTGCTACGATTCTGGTTTTGGTTTCTTTGTTTAATGGCATATCAACCTTTGTAGGTTATTTAATGCCAAAGCTATTCTTCTAGGAGAACAGTAGTGGTACTATTTAACCCATAGCTGGGAGGATAAGAGGGTTCATACCTTTCCCAAGGGTATTTGCCCGAAAGTGAACGTAATAGCGCGACTGGAGTACGAACTCGCGTACTACGATTCCGCAGTCCATCACTTTAACTATTACACCACGAGGACACCTCCTCTCATGCTACGATGTCGCAATCCAGCACTTTAGCCATAACGCCACGGGGATTCCCCGAAACCTGCTGTTGATTAAAAAGATACAAAGAACTTGCCATGTAGCGGATTTTGCCGTTCTGGTGGACCACAGAATGAAAATGAAAGAAAGCGAAAAGATAGAAAAATACTCGGACCTTGCTAGAGAATTAAAAAAGTTGTGAAAAATGAGGGTGACAGTGATATTAATTGTTGTTGATGTTCTTGGATCGATCTGTAAAAGATTGGAAAAGAGACTGGAGGAATTGGAAATCAGTAGGAGAATCGAGACCATCCAGACTACAGCAGTGTTAAGATCAGCATGAATACTCAGCAGAGTCCTGGGGACCTGTCATTTAGAAACCAATGAAAGATCATCAGCTTAGATACCAATGAAAGATCACCAGCTTAAATACCAATGAAAGAACACCAGCTTAGATACCAATGAAAGATTACCAGCTTAGATACCAATGAAAGATCACCAACTTAGATACCAATGAAAGATCACCAGCTTAGATACCAATGAAAGATTACCAGCTTAGATACCAATGAAAGATTACCAGCTTAGATATCAATGAAAGATCACCAGCTTAGATACCAGTGAAAGATTACCAGCTTAGATAACGATGAAAGATCACCAGCTTAGATACCAGTGAAAGATTACCAGCTTAGATACCAATGAAAGATTACCAGCTTAGATACCACTGAAAGATCACCAGCTTAGATACCAATGAAAGATTACCACCTAACGCAAGTGTAAGGAAAAAAACTCGCATGAAGAACTATTTAACCAATAGATGTGGGGATAAGGTGGTTCATGCCTTTACTAAGTGTATTAGTCCAACGTAATAGTCTAACTGGAGTTTGAACTAGCTTACTACTACAGCACGTTGCCACTACGTCACTGTTTACACTTTAATCAAGCTGTTTGTTATGTTATATGGTAATATCTATCTTACAAAAAGAAACTATGTTTTATGAAACGTGTTTATCCGTAGATTATATAAATTTCTTAACATTAGTTTCACCATAACAGAAAAGACAATAAAAAGAACAATGCTAACATTGCTCGTAATTGCAGGGTAACCTAAGCTATCCAATATAAAAAAGATAAATCCACATATTGACAGATGGTTTGTTTTTTAATGCTGGCGTTTTGTCGTCAGGTTTCCATTAAAGGGCGCCATCTTGCGAACTGGATTTATTGATTACAACGTGGACGAATTTACGGATACAAAATATATCTCTTGGGATGGGCAACGGAATAAGAACAATCTAACCTTAGGGATTGGATAAAGGATTTGGTTTAAAATATCTTGGTTACTGAATATGACAAATACATGAAGATTGAAAATACTCTATTCCAGCAAATTAGATAAAGTGGTCATTTTGAAATATCTATGAGTATTGAATGCAACAGAACCCTAAAATCTGAAAACTCTCTAACCTTGTAGATTGGATAAAGGGTTCGGTTTGAAATATCTTGAAGATTACTGAACAAGATAAACGCCAAAAGCTCGAGAACTCTCAAACCTTGTGGTTTGGATAAAGGATTCGATTTAAAATATCAAGAAGATTACGGAACAAGGTTGACGCCTAAATGCTGAGAACTAGTTTCAGAGGATGAAAACTGAATTCCAACCAGTTGCACTGGAGTCATATCCACTTTGAGTGGCAAACCATCTCCTGGCAAGCCCCTGAAATTAGTAAACCAGTTCACATACCTCGGCAGCAATATCTCATCTACTGAAAGTGATTTCAACATGCATATTGAGAAGGTTGTTGATCATATGGAAATCTGATCTCTGATAAGATAAATCAGGATTTCTTCTGAGCTGTCACCGTGTCAGGACTATTGTATGAATGCACCATCTGGACTCAAATGAAACAATTGGAGAAAAAGGTTGATGGAGACTACACAAAAACAAGACCAAATCCTGGAAGTAACACACGATAAAACAGTGGCTGTACGGCCACTTACCTCCCATCTCACAAATCATCCACGTAAGACATGTAAGACTGCTGGAGAAGTAAGTAGGAACTCATAAGTGACATTTTCTTATAGACTCACGCACAGACATACAATGTTGGCCTACCAGCAAAGAATTACATACATTAGCTCTGTGCGGATACTAGATGCTGTCTAGAGGACCTGCGAGGAGTAATTGAGAATTGGGACCGATGTCGAGAGAGAGTTACAACTTCATGGTTATGATGATAATTTGTAAGCAACTATTTTCAACTGTTACCACAAAAACATCCTGGTGTGGAATTTGTAACTCTTGACCTCTCCTCGTTGTGGATTTCTGTGGGCTGCGTGGACAACTAGCACGAACATACTCCAACTGTTTTTGTTTTGTCTTTTTTTATATTGGCGGTTTCTTTTACCTTTACACAAACATCCAGTATTTTCAACTTTCATGTACCAATCGTGGATGGACTATCTTAGACTGCGGTGACTTCCTAAAAGGTACTTTAAATTTCATAGCATGCCAATAACAGAATTGGTTTTCCTCAATTCAAGCACACAAAATGCCTTCTCAACAGCTATATTTTTTCGTACCCTGATCGGCAATGGAACACCAGGTGCAACCGAAAGCCTGAACAATAAACCTCTAGCGTCTTCCCAACGAAACTGTATCGTCCGAGCGAAACTTTCACCTGCTGAGGCACTAAAGCTATATGAAATCTGAGGCCCTTCTCTAAAAAATTGGGTTAAAAGGATGACAAAGAATATATATATATATATATATATATATATGTGTGTGTGTGTGTGTGTGTGTGTGTGTGTGTGTGTGTGAAGAAAAATTGACAAGTAATCCAAATAGAAAGGGGAGATTTATTGAGAAACAAAGTCGACACTATAGCGTTTCGGTTCTGCTGAACCATCATCAGGGCTATGAAGGGTTATATTAGTGATGTTAAGTATAGATGGATGTATAAAAAGTGTAAAAATATATAAAAGTTTGGAAAAGTTGTATAACAAGAAAAGTTGGCTGTTTATGACAAGAAATTTTTTTTGGATTACATAAGTCTGTGCCTTGAAGCTTATATTCATATTTTAGGGTTTTCCTTGGCATATACATTAATATAAAAAATACAGATTTATATGATTTGAATTTCGTCGAAAACGAGGAATGATTCGAAATCTCTCGATGAACTAACGGAACGTGGATTCTGCACAATGTTTCTAATGTCAGATGACGTATTTTAAAGAAACGAACGCTGATTCATTGATCAAACGGCCAATTTTTCTTGTCATAAACAGCCAACTTTTCTTCAATCCCACTTCAAGTCATACCAAAGATTAAAAAAACGGTACTTGATGCCTCTTTTCTTAACACTCGGTATTATAAGGTACGGATCAAAGGTAAGTGGAGCAATCCTAGGAAAGGAATTGCGCCCTCCCCTCCACCTTGGTGAAGTAGATATTGAAAAAGGAGCCTTCGGGTCAGCCTACTTACTTAACTTATACATATATTTTTCTTTTCTTTTTTTCAAGCACACACATATATATATATATATATATATATATATATATGTGTGTGTGTGTGTGTGTGTGTGTGTGTGTGTGTGTGTGTGTGTGTGTGTGTGTGTGTGTGTGTGTGATAATTAGGCATAATGTAACCTGCTTGAAAAAAATGAGGAAAAAAAACAAACTATTCAAAACTTTCTCATGCACATGCACACTCATAAATACACATACAAATCATATGCACACACGAACGCACACACTCATACACACACACAGACACAGACACACACACACACACACACACACACACACTCATACAAGCAAATGCATAAACGTACTTCTGCATACACTCAATGCAGAAGCAGTAAAGTGGGAGGAAAGTCGCGGTGGTAATGCATTCATTCCTCGTAATGGATTTGGACTGCGTCAATGTCACCTAGCCTATTATATTAAACATTTTGGACATTATTAATTCAAGCGTTTTTTGTTTTTTTTATCCTTTCCTCTTTCCCAGATAAATCCATATGGAGAACCTGAGTCATGTCCATTTTATCTTGCGTGCAATGGCACCAAAGAGAAAGGATAAAATTGTCTTTCTTTTCAAGAGAGAGAGAGAGAGAGAGAGAGAGAGAGAGAGAGAGAGAGAGAGAGAGAGAGATTGTTTTCAGAACAAAGCCATTTTTAAATCCATAAAATGAATATCAGTCCTCGCAAATCTCTGGACGATTTTATTTTATTTTTTTATTTTTATGTTTATTATTTTTATGTTTATTATTTTTTTTATTTTCATTTATTTTTTTCTTCTAGAATTTGAATCAGAAAAAAAAAAACTAAACTAAACTAAAAAAACAAGGAAAAACAAACAAACAAACAAAAAAAATTAAGAAATGAATAAAGAAATAGATGAATAAAAAATGTAAAAGAATAAAAATAAATAATCTACAGATCAGAAACGCTACAATCCAACCAGCAATTAAATATGAAAGCACAATAAGTTTCCGGCTAAGAGGTTCCGCGTCCCCTATACACGCACATACACAGGCACGTATTTCTATTATGCACACGGTCCAAGAGCCATACAATAACGCAACCAAATACAATGTCAGCTTTACGGGCTCCGATTTGTGCGCGTGCCACAGGTGGTAAGCGAAAAGGATACTATAACTGACCCCTTCCCATCACCACTTTAGTTCTCCACCATTGTTGCTATTGTGAAACAAAGGATAAATCTTCTCTTCATAATAGGCTCTTCCTCCCTTATTTTTCTCTGTCTTTCCCCAACACTCTCTTTCTAACTTCCTCTTTTTTTTCTCTTTACTTTCTTTCAGAGAATTAACGCAGGAATTAAAGTGCTTGGGTTTAGGGCAGGGGAAACGTGGCGTGGGTGGAGTCTGATGAGCAATTAGTGGACACTCTCCTGACAAAAGAGGTTGAGCAAATTCTGGGTCTCTTGGATGAGAAACATTTCGTTTCTTCTTCTTCCGCCATCTTTAATGTGTGAGCACAAGAACGGAAACCCAGCGCCTTCCGATGACTAAGCATAGATCAGTCTGGCACTAAGCCAAAAAAGCAGTGCATTATTTGAGAACTGATTTTACTATCCATGGCTTGCGAGATAAGCTAGCCGACCATCGCCGGGAACTCATTTATTTTTAAGCCTGTTGGTCTATCCTCTGCGGAGGTGTAAGACAGCTTGGAGCACTATTTCATTGCCATTACTACTAGGTCCAATCTAACCTGTTAGAGGCTCATCCGTGGGTTAATTAGCTCTGCCATAAAATTATTTGTATTCGATTGGACCATGTGCAAAAAAACAGAAAAAAAAACTACGCAAAAAATTTAGATATAGACGTACAACGAAAATGATTCCCTAACCTCTAAGCATAAAATAACCCTATAGGGATTGACATGTCGGTAAAATCTATTGGATTTTTCAGGCAAGCTGGCATTTCACCATTTAAAAATTTACCATCATCTCAAAGAATTATTGGTAGATTTGCCTTCAATAAAATAAGAACTTAACAAAATATTGTGTACTTCGTAAAAAGAATGGACTCAATATTTTGTTAAGTCTGATAAATATCCCCTCGAGTTTTCCGAGGGAATCTCCAGGCGTTTGTGCCGGGTGGGTGTTATCGAGTTGGTCGACTCTTCCCAGGGAGCCTCCTCCCCAAATACAAGCTGAATAGCATAGGGATAAGTTTATCGCTTGGCACCTGAAGAGCCCTTAAAGGGAAATGCCGAGTGGATCAAGCTTTTTTTTTGTGTGTGAAGGTCCCCACATTAAAATGACCATGTGTTCAATCTGGCCTAGCGGGAAATCGGATAAATCTTTTAATAACGTTAGCTGTTTTGAGGCAAATCAAATTCAGTTTGACTTTAATAGAGATGATTAATGAATAAGATGCTAATAAGGATTGAATAATGATTATTTAATAATCATTGAGAATATAACGAAAATATCTAAGGGAATTGTGACGTTGGTGATGATGTAATTTCAATTTCAGACAGATAATCTCCATTATAATAAGATTAATTTCAAATGATTAGTTTAGTATGATACTAAATTACATCTGTTGGTGACGCTCCAGTTTCTAGAGCTCTGGAGAATGTAGAAATACCTCTTCATTGTCATTACTCCCGGGCCAACTCTGACACGTAACAGGGTCTCATCAGTGGTTTAACTAAATCTGTTTGAGATGTTTAGGATGATTTTGAATTAAATTTATATTGTAACTAAGTGTTTACCTACTTAAAACGATTGAGAAGTATATTGCAATAAGTAATCGGGTGTAACCTTATTTTACGATTACCTTCCAGGAAAACTTTTTTGTTAAGTACCTAACTATAAAATCTCACTACACATGTATCAGTTGTTATAAGCTGAATAAAGCTTTCTCAAGCCTTACTGTTGTTCACGTTTGTCCTGACGTATATTTAATCGCTTGCAATTAGTTTTTAATAAGCCGAAAGAAAAAGGAAAGAAAGGAAAATAAAACCTAACACGATAACGATTATATTTTCTCCTCTTCTTCACGCACGAATATAAAATGGACGTCAAGAAAACGTCATTGTTTGAAGAATATCATATTTACCCAACCCCTCCGCTCGAGCAGGATATGACACAAGGTCAATATTTTTAAGCGGAGTTTAACAGGTTTGAAGTCAAAGTTTTCCTTCTCCTAGACTAGTTGCCTCACCAAGGCTGAAGAACCTAGTCTGTCCTACTATTTACCCATAGCTGGAGGGAGAATAATTGGATTCACACCTTTCCCAAGGGTATTAGTGCTATGTGAAATGCAATCAGTCCAGGATTTGAACTCGTGTTGCCGTGTCCAATTCCTGCGACGATAACCATTACACCACGGGCACCTCTTGTTTGAAGAATATGTTGAGGTGGTCCCTCTGCGTGAACAAATTGAGTCGGTCGAGGGCTTAACCTCAGTAGATCGTTGTTTGGTGGCTGTTCTGTGATACTCCCAACCCGAAGTCCAGCATCGGCAGGGATAATTGTCACGATATAATTATATACAACTTATTTGTATCAGAATATATTGATTGATTTAATTCAATAGCTTTTCAACTTGTCAAGGGTTATTTTATACAAAGAGGTTAGAGAATTGCATACATTGTACGTTTATATTTACATATTTTGTGTAGTTTCTAGACTTTTTTTGTACCCGGCAATATGCTATCAAGTATACCTATCTGATATGATTAATTTGGAAACAGATTTATTTGACACGTAGATGGGACCGTAACAGTTTTCACCACACCGATCAAAATAGACCTAGGAGTTATGACAATGAAGGGGTAATCCACACTTGCTAGAGCTCCAGAACTGGAGCTTTACCACTAGATGCAGTTTAGCGTCCTGTCCAGGAAACCCCCTTTTTACTGGGGGTGGTCTTTTCCCTCAGTAACCGATACAGTCATTCCTGCCAACAAGACGGTGTATTAAGAATTGTAAGTTGACGCTATGATTGTTTACAAATTAACATTAAATAGGACTAGTTACTTGAAACCATATACTTATTGGCAACAAAAGAAACGAAAGAGTGACTTTGACTTTAAATAACCCAGTATAGGTTGACATGCCGTAAAACCAATCACTCAATCCAAGTCTTCAACCGATACCACTTACCATTCGTTTATCAGAAACTATTGTGTGTATTAACTCAGCCTCTGTGCCACATAAGGTTATTTTTAAGCTGAGTATTTCTTCAATCGTCTCCTTGTCTAGCTTGGTCGTGAAGACACTACTCATATTGCATGTCCAGGGCAGGAGTAGCCTGGTAGAGCCTGTCCCTTTTAAGGTTTACAACTGGTTTGAATTCAGAGTTTTCCTTCAACAGTGAGTGGGTAGAGTGTTCGCCAATGGCCCGGAAGACATGGGTTCAATCCCAGGTCGCATCATACCAAAGACTCAAAAAATGGTACATGATACCTCCTTGCTTAACACTCAGCAAAAAAAGGTACGTATCAAGGGTTAAGTGGAGCAATCCAGGGAAAAGAGTAGTGCCCTCCCCTACACCTTGGTGTAGTAGCTATTGAAAAGGCAGCCTTCGGGTCACCCGAGTATGGTCGCCAACTTTACTTTGACTTTATATATATATATATATATAACAAGAATTCTTCCAAGCTGTAGCTGTGTCGGTACTGTTCTATGGCTGCACGACATAGACTTTAACAAAACTCTCAGGAAAAGGGGTTTAAGGGGTTTATTTTCTCTTCTCGATACATGTTTCGGACGCCGTGGTCCTTTTCAAGTTCAAAATTTGAACTCGAGTAGCCGAGTCCACTTTTAGTATATCCACTTGCTATGACGATAACCATTGCACCACGAGTGTTTCACTCACTATTTCATAGTAAAAAAGATAAAAACGGCTAAGAAAGAGAAACCTGAAGAAATAATCTGAATATCTTTTAATAGCAGCACGAAATAATGCAATTAAAACTAATTGTGGCTCATCAAAAATTGATAATACTCAGAATAATGGCAAGTGGTGATAGAGATGAAACAGTTAATCACATAATATGCGACTGCAGTCAACTGGCACGAAACGATCACAAAAGTATGGATACCTGAGTAGGAAAAGTGATCCACAGGGAATAGTGCAAGAGATTAAAATGTGGCCATGCTGACAAATAGAATATGTATTAACCCAACTTCTCCACCATGGACACAAAGTCAATCTTTAAGGGGAGTAAATCGGGTTTGAATTCAGAGTTTCTCTTCCTCAGGCTGGTTGCTATACCAAGGCTAAAGAACCCAATCTGACCAACTACTTGCCCATGGCTTTAGCGAGAAGAGATGGATTCATGCCTTTCCCAAGGGCATTAGCGCAAAATGAAACACAAACAGCTTTATCAAGGGTGAGAACTCGGGCCGCCAGTTCTATTTCCTATGACGATAACGGTGACACTTAGTTCGCTTCCTTTTGACAAATGGTATATGTACAACCCAGAGTATGTCTTCGAAAATGAGACGCAAAATATTCTCATTAGACCTTGAAATGCAAACGGATCGCCAAATCCTGACCAGAATACCAGACGTAGATTTAATTGACAAGAAGAAAAGAACTTATCAACATGTGGATTATACTGTTTCAGCGAACCATTGAGTGGAAGAAAGAAAGAAAGAAAGAAAGAAAGAAAGAAAGAAAGAAGACGTCAGGAATTGAAACTGACTCTCTCTTTGGAACTATATTTTGAGTTTTAAAAAAAGCTCACTGTTATATATTGACCCTCGACCGAGCCGTCAATCAAGAGATGAACCGGTGTAAATAAGTGGAAGGACAACGGAAGCAGGTGAAAATAATATAACCAGGTGCCCTGGCGGTTCGAGTCAGTTGGAGACAGGATGCCGAAGTGAGAACCAGCTCCAGACAGAGGGCTTTGGGCCCTTAGTAACTCCCAGTTGAGCAACCCAAGTCAAGATGCGAAAGAGGTGCTGCTATGGTCGAGAGGAAGAACTTGGGTCAATGTGGCTGCCCGTCTCTGTTTCCACTCATTTCTCTCACACAACAAACATCACCCTATCGAAAATAAAGCGTGAGAGATTTTATTTTTATCATATTTATATCATATTTACCAACCCCTCCGCTCGGGCAGGATATGACACAAGGTCAATTTTTTAAGCGGAGTTTAACAGGTTTGAATTCAGAGTTTTCCTTCTCCTAGACTAGTTGCCTCACCAAGGCTGAAGAACCTAATCTGTCCTACTATTTACCTATAGCTGGAGGGAGAATAATTGGATTCATACCTTTCCCATGGGTATTAGTGCTATGTGAAATGCAATCAGTCTCGTCCAGGATTTGAACTCGTATCGTCGTGTTCAATTCCTACGACGATAACCATTACACCACGGGAGATTTTGTTTTTATAAAGAAGTGTATTTGTTCGTTATTGAAGTCGTCATTACAGTTGATTATGTTCCGCTAATATTTGTATACGCGTAGTATACTATACAACAATTGGGCACCAAATGAGACTCGAATTCACTCGTGAAAGTTTGCTTGTCTAGATTGATAACCATTACACAACAAGAGGCACCCATCCTGAGTACAATATTGTATATGAGGTCTCTTTCGGGTTTTATATATTTTTGAAACATTAACCTCTCTTGAAATATAATTTCTCACCATCCAGCCAATCATTTAATCTACTCTCGATACAATGGAAAATATGATTATCAGCTTTAAATGTATCATCAATGCCGACACCTTGATCTAATTCCTCATTTACTTTTTAATTTCCTCGTTGATTAATTTATATTAAACTTCTATGTTTTGGTTCCAATAAGTAGTATTTTACATTTTTCTATATCAAATCTTAGTTTCCAAATATCTTCCCAATATGACAATTTATTTAAATCCATCAGTGTTCTTTCTTTTGAGAATGTATTATATATAATTTCACCCTTTCGAAAATAAAGTGTGAGAGATTTATATTTTTATAAAGAAGTGTATTCGTTCGTTATTGAAGTCGTCATTACAGTTGATAATGTTACCGTGTATATTTGTATACGTGCTGTTGTATTCTGGATATACAATATCATCATGAAGATAAGAATTGTTGTATTATCATAAGTTGTCCAGAGTGACTTTCAAATGGTAATGAGTTACTGAAAGTTACAGTTCCTAAAAGACAGTCGGTGTGAATCGATTATGAAGTGTTCAATCAAATCCAGTTCAAATGGAGTCAGATGTTTGCTTTAAAGCTCAGCAAAGGTGAAAAATCTACACGTCAAATCGGCGGGAAAAATGAGGAATATAAAGGAAATATATTTCCCACGAAATAGATAAACAAAACAAAGAGCAACGCTACATTCCCACTAAAAGAATGAACTTTTTTTTTTTGATTGATAATAAATCTGCGAGAGAAAATAGATCCTGAACAACAAATTAAAGTGATTACACCAGGCAATTTACAGACGAAGTTTTTTCTATGTTGTTTAGTAGATACACGCAAATCCTTTGAGCTAATGCGGTCTATGATGATACTAGTGTTTCTATTGCGGTTTTAATTTGTGCGACACTTTTAGAGCATGCATCTCGTTGTGGTGTAACTGTTTGCAACTTAGTCTTGCAGATCAATTTGTAGAGAGTTCAATCCCTACGTGGAGCCTCATACTTATGGCCTTGTGTCAAATCTAAGGTATTGCTAAATTGTGGTTCTCTCTTATAGTTGACCTCTTAAAAAGTTGACCAAGGCGAAGAAACAATGAAAAGGTTGTCACTTGATCCCGGCGACAAAAGAACGGACAAATACTAATGAACTGTATGATTCCCACAAATGTCAATAATTCTGGCCGGCCATTCTTCGTGGGGGTAGTCCACTATGGCAGGATTCGACAAAAGGTCATTTTTTAAGCGAAGTAAAGCTGGTTTGAATTCAGTTTTTCTTCTCCAAGATTGGTTGCCTCACGAAGGCTAAAGAACCCAGTCTACCTTACAATTTACTCATAGCTGGGGGAGAAGTGTCTGATTCGCGCTTTTCCCAATGTACATATATATATATATATATATATATATGCGCGCGCGCGTGTGTGTGCAATTATGAAAAAATTACCCTAACACCTACTTTCTATCAACCCTCCTAAGTGCTCTATAATTTTAACCTTGTGCCAGTAAATGATTGGTTTATATTGATTCTATATCTATTCTACGATCTCACTATGGGTACAGTTCAACAAGGTTAAAAACAAACGTCTGTACAAGATTCAGTACCCTAGATTTGGAGGCAAATAAAAGCACGAAAAGAAAAATATGGATAGAAAATTAAGTAGCTTATTTCTTGTGGGAAGGAGTTTGGGATATGTATGGAGTATTCGGTAAACGCTAAGTAACTGATAGATGAACAGCGTGGAAGAGTATATATATATATATATATATATGTGTGTGTGTGTGTGTGTGTGTGTGTGTGAAAATTTATGTGTGTGTGTGTACGTGTATATATATGTGTATGTGTGCGTATGTGTATATATGTATATGCATATATGTGTATGAGTGTGTATGTCTGTTCAAGAAAAATTTCGTAAGATTTAACATTTAATATTAATTGTATATTGCTCTATTTAGAGTATCGGGCATTTTTTTAGTTTTTACTTTGTAATTTTATAATCTAATAACGCACACACACACACACACACACACACACACACACACACACACACACACTCACTCACATATATACACATATATGGGATTCATCATTAGGAAAAAGGTCATCTGAACGAAAGCAGAGGTTAGATTCTTACGCCAACATTATGAACATGATCTCCTCTATCAACCTTCTTTAAAAATTGTCATCTAATTTTATCTTATAAGAACAACCAACAATTTAGAGACAAAAGGGTTGACCTAGAAAGCTTGAATCAAATTCCGCCCATCCGGCTGGGACTGTAGAATACACCGATTGCGCCTAAGCAGACGAGTTAGACACCACCCACAACAAATGTCCTCGGAATTACACTAAACTGCATCTGATGGTGAAGCTCTAACCCTGGAGCTTTGGGGAATGTGGAGTACTCCTTCATTGCCATTATTCTAAGATCCTAACCTAACCTTGAATCAAGTTCATGCATTTCTTCAGATTTTCTAATATATATATCTATATATATTGTCATCCACAGACAGACTGTTTTAGTTGTATCACAACTCTTCACTGTGGCTAGACACGTACGACGCTTGAACCCGGGATCGAAACCTGCCCAACTTTACGTTAGACTTAGTATCTGACCGCTCGGCCAACAAGCGTACCACGTTGGCTACGGGATTATAAGGTATTATGTAGCAACAACAGCAGTATATATATATATATATATATATATATATATATATATATATATATATATATTGTTAGATTTATCAAACAGATTTATATATATATATATATATATGGATCTTTTCTAATAGATGGGTTGGCGCATTCTTTTAGGGTGAATGGTTGGGTTAGTTATTGAATATGTTTAATATTCTAATACCTGTGTTGAATGCTATTTCATTTGTAGTAGGTCTTTTATTTTTCATAGTTATTGCATCGAAGATTTGTAAACGGTTTTTATTGCTATTTTTATATATTATTTTTTTTATTGTTAATTAGGATCTTTCTTATACCCGGAAATTTGAGTTTGTCGGTGTTTTTGTTATGCTTTGACATTAGATGCTGTTTTATGGCGCTTACGTCAGAGAGGTGGTGCGTGAGGCGACAAGAGAGTGTGGTTGTTGCATGACCAATGTAGGTATTAGCTTTTATGTTATTTTCCGAGGGACACTCTCGAAATGGACATATAAATTTATACACTACATTAGTTTGAGTTAGTAAAGTTTGGGGAAATTTGTGTTGTTTGGTTTGTGAGGTTTGGCGTTTTAAATTTAGTGTAGTAGATAATGCGTTTTATTTGTTTGTGATGTTCGATGGGTTTAATGTGTCTATGTATAATGTTTGTTATTATTTGCTCATCAAGTTTGTAGTTTTTATGCATTTGATTCTTGTAATATAAGTTAAAGCTGTTAGTATTATTATTGTTGTTATGGTTATTTTCATGGATGTTATCGCGATATAATTTTACCACCCACTCTAACAGAATGAGCCAGCCCCATCTATTAAAAAACACTCCATGTATATATACTCAAATAAGATTAAAATTACGATTTTATTGAAATAAAACGCTTTAAGCTTTTTTTTTATCCGTAAAATATTTATAGTGCTCTATGCACTAAAATGCAGAGCAATATCACAATGTTTTTCAAGTATAGAAGAGGATGCTTATAAAACAAGATAAAAATTCTTAACTCAGAATTTCACGTTATCAATTCTCAGGGGAATTAGTTTTCGACACGGCTGACACACACACACACACACACACACATATATATATATATATATGTGTGTGTGTGTGAGTTAGGATAGTGTAGACATAGAATCACTGTCCCTTGGTCACTATCACTTTTTCACCGATACGTTTATCAGAACATAGGCGAAAAACTGACCGTCACCAAGTGCTGTTAACTCCATGCCAATCCTAACTTTGATATATATGCTCCATCACTGATATTGAGCATTCTTTATATATAAATATAGCAAACTATATTATTGATATATATATATATATATATATATGTGTGTGTGTGTGTGTGTGTGTGTATTCAGCAATATAATTTATACTCAATCAAATCAGATTTTTGGCAAAACATTTTCTAAGATGTTCTTCTAGAAAAAAAAGGAAATTTTTAGAATTATAGGATACCAACTTCTGAGGATCTCCGACACGCAAGAGACAATAACTCTCTAAGCAATATTGGGGTGAGTCCCCGAGGTGTAGAGGCTAACGAGCTGGACTGTGGCATCGTAGTAAACTAGGTCGAACTCCAGTCGCGCTATTTCGTTCTCTTTCGAACTATCATCTTTTGGGAAAGGTATGAACACGCCTTAAAATAGTACCACTACTATCCTTCTAAAGGATTTCTTCGGCATTACATAACCTATGAAAGTTGATTTGCCATTGAATAAAGAGATCAAACCAAACCTAAATAATATTGTTGATAAACTTTAATATCAATAGTAACATTTTCTTCCGAACTTGAACACTCTCTCGTAAAAAAACAAAAAACAAAAAGAGAAATAAAAAAAGGAAAACAAATAAATATAAGTTATCAAAAGAGGTTGAAATGTTGAATAAAAATTCAAGGTTTTAAGCCTGAGGAAAATCGTTGGTTGTACTTAAAAGATTAACTTAGATTAGGATTTGAAAAAAAAAGGAAAGAAAAGCTGATGATGGTAGATCATGTTCATAAGGTTGGTGCTGAGAAGGACTGTAGAATACACCGATTGAACCTAAACAGAAGAGTAAGACACCTGCCCACAACAAGTGTCCTCGGAATGACACTAAACTGCATCTGATGGTGAGGCTCCAATCTTGGAGCTTCGGGGAATGTGGAGTACTCCTTCATTGCCATTACTCTAAGATCCACTCAGATCAAGAGATTTAGGGTCCCATGAATGAGTAAAAAAAATTATTTATACTTGTAACTATTTAACTGTGTGCAAACAAATTCTTAATATTAAATAGGATTATTAGTATTAGATAGTAATACTTGAAACCGCTTAACTGTGTGCAAATAAATAAGCTCTAACACATTTAAAAATAAAGTTACCCATAAACTATTCACTAACAAATCATATATAATATATGTATAAACAGGATTTAGCATTAAATAACTATCAAGAGTTGATATGCCATTAAACCAAATATCCTAACCTAACTTTAAGATGAATAGTAACATTTTCTTCCGAACTTGAACACTCGCGTAAAAAAAAAAAAAAGAAAAAAAAAAAGAAAAGAAATGTTAACTAAAAATTCAAGGTTTTAAGCCTGAGGAATATCATTGGTTATACTTAAAAGATTAACTTAGATTAAGATTTGAAAAAAAAAAAGGAAAGAAAAGCTGATGACGGTAGATCACGTTCATAATGTTGGCGCTGAGAATGTATATTACCCCGGCAGATATTATAGAATTTTCAGATGTAGAGAACGTTCACCTTGTTTTTTTGTTTTCTTTTTTGTTTATTTGTTTGTTTTGCCACTGAAATTAGTACACCAGCTCACATACCTCAGCAGCAATATCTCATCTACTGAAAGCAATGTCAGCATACGTATAGGAAATAGGATCATGTGGAAATCTGATCTCTCTGATAAAATAAAATGGAAAATCTTTTATGTTATAATCGTACCAGTACTGCTGTATGGCTGAACCACCTGGACTCAAACGAAACCCTTGGCAAAAAAAGTTAGATGGGAATTACACAAGGATACTGGGTACCGTTTTGCCCCCCCCCCCAAACAGCAGCTGTACGACCACTAACTTCCCATCTCACAAACGATCCA
>OY757935.1:26496485-26778985 GCA_963585895.1 Sepioteuthis lessoniana
ATCCAAGTAAGTCGAAGAAGACATGCTGGATACTTATGGTTGGCGGGGACGAATTAATAAGTGACGTTCTCCTGTGAACTCATACATATAGACATACCAGTGTTAGCCGACCAACAAGACTTATATACATCAGGACTGTGCGGACACTGGATGCAGTCTAGAGAACCTGCCAAGAGAGATAGCCGAAATACACTAATGATATATAGGACGCAAAATATTTTTCAACAATCTTGCCACATTAAATATGCCTTAAACAAACTAGATTAGATTATTTGAATTAATGGTATCATTTTTTCTTTTTCCTTTTCTTTTTCTTTTTTTCTTTTTCTTCAACTATTATACTTCGCTTAGAAAAAATTTTGGAATTGGAACACTTGGAGGATGTTCACTGAAGTTTTTTTTATATTATCAATTATATAAACAAGCAGCTCCATTTAACAATAAGATATGGTTGGATGGTTGGTTGTGTTTTATGGCATATCAACTCTTATGTTATCTAATGCCAAATCCTGTTTATATATATATATATATATATATATATATATATATATATATATATATATATATATATATATACACACCAGTGGGTTGAGCACCAGAGCGAGGAATTTGCCGGCTGCCACATAAGCTGAAACGCAATAGCTCTTCTGATGAAGTGCGTACTCTGGTAGCCGATAACGTATATATGTAAAGAGATATACTTAAAATTTTCCTTCACTTACCCTACGAATAACAATGACTCAGGGGTAAGATTGCCGGCTGATTTTACGTCAGTCAGGTTTCTATCTCGGCTTGTAATATCTCGCGGCTCTTGCTACACTGAAAAGTTGTGATACAACGAAACAGTCTCTCTGTGAATGACAATATGTATATATATAATTTGTAAACAAATAGTTTTTATTAATATCGTTTTTAACGAGCTCATTTATCTGGACACAGTTAAATGGTTTCAAGTGTTACTATCTAACACTTGTAGCAGAAGGAATTTTGGTTTGGCGCGTAACTTAATTCGGGCAGCAGAAATTGGGTAAGCTGCCAAACGCACTCTCTTTCGCTGAACAACGCCGTCCAGTGCAGACGTCTCACTGGCGGTTCTTCAATAGTAGCAGCAGCATCGACACATGAGGGAACCTATCTAATTTATGGATTCCTTGCGTCTATCTCTTAGACCAAGGAATCCCAGTTGAATATGGATTAGATACATTCAATATGTCACACACAGGAACAATTTTATGTCACCCCCAAAATTGGCTAAGTCGATGCGATGCCTCATCCCGCTCCCGGCACCTAGCTTTCATTTCACCTGTGGGCAACCTTAATGGAGACACGCACGCCTCTCCCCAAAACCACCAGACACACAAAACTCACGGTAACTCCAAAGTTTATTTCCTCCAACGGCAAACAAGACTTTCGCTAAACTACGGCGAACACAATTCCTTGCACGTCCAACGATACGCACTGCTTTCTCAACTTTCTCAAAACTCCATTTCGTCTCTCTACATCTAACTTTTTCCACGAGGCTTGCAGCACAAATACAAACAACATTTTCCATGCTTCAAATAAAAACTATTCCTAAAAACATTTCGACTTCGTACATCTTGGAAATTCTCCCTTTATATACCTAACAACAATTAGCGAGGGACCTTACAAACTTAGCGAGGAAACAACTCAACGTAAACACACTCACGTTAGAACTCTTCCTCGCTAATAAAAATAATAATAATTTCACCTCACGCTAGACACTAATAGTTTTATTAGTATACAATTAAATGGTTTCAAGTGTTCCTATCTAACACTAATAGTTTTATTAGTATACAATTAAATGGTTTCAAGTGTTCCTATCTAACACTAATAGTTTTATTCGGATACAATTAAATGGTTTCAAGTATTGCTATTGTGTATAATTAATTTTATTTATCAAGTACTTTTATTTATCTACTCCACATTCCCTGAAACTTAAGAATTGGAGCCTCAGGATCAGTTTTGTGCCATATCCAGGACACTCGTTGGGGCGAGGTGAGGGGGGGGGTCTCTCCGCTCTGTCGTCATGCAGTCTACAGCCTCAGCCAACTGTGCTTTTTGAATAAATCAAGAACAACAAAGCATCACAGCCGTAAAAGCATGGGGAACTTTTTCCATTCTTTTCAAAACAAATTGCCCTTCTTAACTTTTTATCAATGAAAGAAGCTTGTAAATAATTTTTTATATTAATTTCTCTCTCTCGCTCTCTCTATCCGTATATATATATATATATATGTCTCTTGAAAAAGAACCACGGCGTCCGAAACACGTGTCGAGAAGAGAAAATAACCTCCTTAAATAGTAAGTAAAAGTAAAGTAAAGTTGGCGACCATACTCGAGAGTGACCCGAAGGCTCCCTTTTTAATAGCTACTACACTGAGGTGTAGGGGAGGGCGCTACTCCATTCCCAGGATTGGTCCTCTTTACTCTTGATCCTTTCCTTATAATGCTGAATGTTAAGCAAGGCGGCATCAAGTACCATTTTTTGAGTCTTTGGTATGACTTGACCTGGGATTGAACCCCGGTCTCCGGGACCATTGGCAAACATTCTACTCTGCGAACCTATTCATTTTGAGATATATATATATATATATATAGTAAAATAATTGGTTTAGTTAAGTAATATATGTGGGGGTGTCCTCGTGGTGTAATGGTTAAAGAGATGGACTGCAGAATCGTACTCCAGTCGCGCTATCACATTCACTTTCGGGCAAATACCCTTGGGAAAGGTATGAACCCCCTTATCCTAACAGCTATGGGTTAAATAGTACCACTACTGTTCTTCTAGGAAAATGGCTTTGGCATTAAATAACCTACAAAGGTTGATATGCCATTAAACAGAGAAACCAACGTAATATGTATATATGTTTTACTTAACCAAGCCAATTATTTCACTTCAATTGTTTACTTTCACCACTTTCGTCAACTTGGAAATTTACTAAGCTAGATGTGGCACAAGGCCATATGAAAGGGGCACCCAATGAGACTCGAACTCACTCGTGTAGGTTTGCTAGTCGAGCTTGCTAACCATTACACCACCAGAGGCGCCTGGGTGGCATCTATTTCTCATGCGTATGGGTGCTTGGTAAATATTTATGTTAATTACAAATTTCCAAGAAGACCATTAAATTTTGGAAGAGTAATTTACATGTAATAATTACCTTATCTGACGAACGTATCAAATATATTGCTTTTTGGAGACTGAGAAAAACAATTGGTTCCCTGCGGGCGAAAAATCTTAGAAAGTATTTTTCAATAAGACACAATTATTCTTTTTTTTTTTCTTTAAAAAATTACGAAAGCAAAGAAAAGCAATGAGTCGAAATTATATTAATTCAGTGATTTCGATTCTGAGCAAGTTGAATATAGTTTTATTCATCTAATTTAATATCATTTTTTGTTGTTGTTTTTTTTTTTTTTTTTGTGAATATTATCAAAAGAATATAATTCGTGGTCAGTTTATTGTAACTTTTTTTCTTAATCTAAAACCGCAAAATAGACAAACGCAAACCCACCGAATAGAAGATCAGATTTTAAATTAAAAAATATTGAGTATACACGTGCAGGCGACACATGCACTGATTAAAATCTCAAAAAAAAAAAAAACCCCAAAAAAACTTCAAAGGGCATTTTGAAGACGTCAACCGCTTGTGCAGACGAATATTTCTTTGTTTAAATACGCAGATGTCATGGTAATGCGGTTTGTTCGATCTTTTTAATCCCATATTTACTTTAAAATTCTTTTCTTTGATTCCATGTTTTTTAATTTAAATTTTTTTTTTTTTTTTTTGTTTTCTCTATAAGCAGAAATCCTGAAAAATGAATTCAGCGTTTCGAAAAGGAACCAAACGCGATTAAAAAGAAATTATTTTAGTATTTTTAAAATATATAATCAAATTTATTTAATCTAATTACATATTAAAATGTATGAAAAGTATTTTCGTTTTTTCCCAGAGTTTTCCTCCAAAGATTCTTTCATATACACCTACAAAGACTTTATATTTCACCACTACACTATTAATATCATTATGATTATATATATATATATATATTAGGGTATATAGATTAGACGTATGAAAATGGCCTATCCGAAAGCCTTGCAACAGAGTTGGAAAAAATTTACAACAACTACTACTACTACTACTAATAATAATAATAATAATGATAATAATAATAATAATAAAGTTCATCAGATTAATAATAAAATAGAATAATACCAAAATCAGCTAGAATACTAGGAAAAGTCCTGGAGACCTAAAGAGACTTGCTGTCTCTTGGACTTCGGCGAAAAACTACAAGTTAAAACAGGTGTAAAAATGTCGCAATAATAATGATAGAAATGAATAATGAATAAGAAAGGGAAATCTAACGAAACTAAATCTAAGAAACTAAATCTCAACTAACAGCAGTACAAAACAATGCAATAAGGACTAATTACGTTAAAGCGAAAATCGATACGCAAAAGAATAGCATGTGTAGATTATGTGGAGAAAGAGACGAAGCGATTAATGACATCGTAAGTGAATGCAGCCCAAAAAGGAGTACAAGACTAGGCACCACTGGTTTGGAAAGGTGATCCATCGAGAATTATGCAAGAGACTGAATTTTGATCTTACTTCCAAATGGTATATAGCACAAACTAGAATCCGTCCAAGAAAATGAGACTCATAAGATTCTCTGGGATTTGGAGATACAAACGGATCACCTAATTCCAGCTAAAAGAACTAAGTGCTAATTAGAGAGAGAGAGAGAGAGAGAGAGAGAGAGAGAGAATTTGTCATCTAGGGGATTTTGCCGTTCAGACGGACCATAGAGTGAAAATCAAAAAAAAGCGAATAGATAGACAAATACTTGAACCTTACTAGAGAACTAAAAAAGCCGTGAAGTATGAGGCTGAAGGTAATAACAAGTGCACTTGGTGCGTTTGGAACGGTCTCTATGGGCTTGGGGTAAAGGAACTGGAAGAATAGGAAATCAGAGGAAGAATTGAGACCGTCCAGACTACAGTATTGTTGAGAATGGACAGTATACTGAGAAGAGCCCTGGAGACCTGAGGAGACTTGCTGTCATTCAGACTCCAAAGAAAGACCACCAGAATAGTAGATTTGATAAAAATTTACATACGAGATTTGATAAAAATTTACATACGAGATACAAATTCCAAAAAGCTAACCAACAGGATTGAAGATTATTAATGAAAATAATAACTGATAAAAATCAGCTAGAATACTTAGCAGAGTCCTGGCGGTGATCAGAAGAACTCAGTAACAAATCACCACTTTAAACTGGCTTGAAAAATTACACAAGTAATAATAATAATAATAATCAGGAAGAAGAAGAAGAAGAAGAAGAAGAAGAAGAAGAAGAAGAAGAAGAAGAAGAAGAAGAAGAAGAAGAAGAAGAAGAAGAAGCATCTAATTTATGCTGGAACAAAAGTAACAATTGATATGCTCGCAAACCCGAAAAAGAATCCAAAAAGGAACACAGAAACAAAAAGAGGACGGAAAATAAGACTTAAGAAACAATATATATATATATATATATATATATATATATAAAGTAAAGTTGGTGACCTTTGTCGAGGGTGACCCGAAGGTTCCCAATCCAATAGCTACTACACCAAGTTGTATGAGAGGGCGCGACTCCATTCACTGGATTGTTCCACTTTACCCTTGATCCTTACCTTATAATGCTGAGTGTTAAGCAAGGCAGCTTCAAGTTCCATTTTTTGAGTCTTTGGTATTACTTGACCTAGGATTGAACCTCGGTCTTCCAGACCATTGGCGAACACTCATTCATATATATATTTCTCGGTTTCTCATTCTTGTGTAGGATTAACCTGGACAATATTGTTCTTCTAGTTTCATGTGTAGACTTGTTGAAAACGAAGTTTACTATTTCTTTAAGTGAGCTTCGAGTAAACCACCGCTTCCTCCTTCTAGAGATGAATATCTATTTCGGATTTTCTTCTGTTGAGTGTATGGAGTCATTTACCAAATCTATTGACTGAGCCAACGCTTCTCTTGTCGGCAAAAGTCCAATAGTTCCGCCTCTAGACCTTAGACTCAACTTTCTTTTGAATGGGACAGCATACCAAAACCATAATTAGCCTGCAATAGGCTTACTGCTCCAAAATGCATTAAAAAAACCCTGTAAGGAAAAGTGACTATTGGCCTATTTATGCCTTCCAATTGATATGTCACAGCCAACAGATAATATCATATCAGTCAAAGAGTATAATAAAGTAAATACAAAAACCTGGAAATAGAAAATGAAAAGGTGGCACCTTTAAATTATCACCGTGCCAGTAATTGTGGTATTCCTGGGCAAACCAAGAAAGGGACAGATAAACACATAACAAGATACCTGGCAGTGCAGCCTTAGCAGAACTGCTCCTCTCCTTCAGGTGAAGTTTCACTGATCAACGTAAGGAAAATAGTAAGTAAAGTTAGCGACCATAGTCGAGGGTGACCCGTAGGCTCCCTTTTCGATAGCTACTACACCAAGGTGTAGGGGAGGGCGCTACTCCATTCCCAGGATTGCTCCACTTTACCCTTGAACCGCACCTTATAATGCTGAGTGTTAAGCAAGGTGGTATCAAGTTCCATTTTTAAAGTCTTTGGTATGACTCGACCTGGGATTGAACCCAGGTCTCCCGGGCCATTGGCGAACACTCTAACCGCTGGGCCAATTACTACTTAAATATATTATATATTTTTATTTTAGAATTATCTATATTCAAAATGAACAAAAGGTAAGTTATCTAAATTAAGGTTATTAAAGAATATAATTCAATATATGTAAATAGAGATTTAGTGAAATATATATATATTATATTTAGTGAACACACACACACACACACACACACACACGCGCGCGCGCATATATACATATATATATATATATATATATAATCCTCAAAAGACTTTTTTTCATATTCGTACATTTTCAGATATTCATATATATATATATATATATATGAAAATGTACGAATATGAAAAAACACAGTCTTTTGAGGATTATATATATATATATATATATATACATATATATATATATATATATATGTGTGTGTGTGTGTGTGTGTGTGTGTGTGTGTGTGTGTGTGGAGAAACTCAATATATTTAAGTACAGTATCGCCCATAAATAAGAACATAACTTACAAATTTTCCCCCAAACATTAATTTTCTTTAAAACTAGACAGCTGAATTTTATTATTTTGAGTTGAACATTATACAATTAAAATGGATATTATAAGATAGAGTATCACCAATGAATAAGTACTCTCCGTACAATTTGTTTAAATAAAAAGTTATTTTTCTTATTAAACAAAGATACCTATATTTCATTTTATCAAATGGAATATTATACAATCAATATTATTTATTATCAAAATATACAGAATTGAAACTCTGTGACCAGAAATATGAATATGTTGCAGTCCAAAAATAAGTACAACCCTACGTAAATCGAAATAGGTATATTTTAAAATCAAACTTTTTTTACTTGTCTTTAATTGGAATCATTTTGAGATGAGGATTCTTAATCTGAGCATTAATTTTTATTTATTGCGGACTTTTCGTCCTTATCTTGGTAGTTTTTTTTTTTTTCGCGGTAAATCACCTGAAGAAGGCCAGAGGTGAAATTTGGCCGAAACGTAGTAAAAGAAGAAACAACACAAAAAAAAAATCCTACCAAGATGAGGACAAAAAGTCCGCAATAAATAAAAATTAATTCTCAAACTTTTTTTTTCCTTGGTTACAGAGTTTTAATTTTACAGCGCTTGGTTATGTGTAATACCTAATGATATGGGTTTTGAATAGTATTCCATTAGGAATAATAAAATTCTGGTACCTTTGATTTTGAAGAAAAGTAACTTTTTATTTGAAAAAAAATATATATATAAACGCGTACTTATTTGTGGATGATAAAGTATAAACGCAGTCATGTGTAAGTGCAACATTTTAAATGCCCCCCCCCCCAAAAAAAAACCCTGACTTCGAAAATGCAGTACCAAAAATCACATAATCAAGACTTTGCGACAAAGGTTGTTCCTGGTGGTTAAGCCTTAAAAATAATGAAAAAAAATGAAAAAGGAACTTTTTATAATAATAATAATAATAATAATGATAATAGCAGCAGCGAAAAGATTGACAAATACTCGTATCTTGCCGGAGAGTAGAAAAAAACTATAGAATATGAAGGTGACGGCGATGCCAATTGTAATTGGGATTCTTAGAACGGTACCCAAAGACCTAGAATTGAGAATGTAAAAACTGGGAATCAAAGGAAGAACTGAGACCATCTAGACCACAGCACAATTGAAATAAAAAGTTATTAGAAGAGTCTTGGAAACCTGAGGAGACTTGCTGTCACTTAGACTTCGGTAAAAAAAATGTTTAAAACTGGCGAGAAAAACTTACATAGAGTGAAGATAATAATACTAATAATAATAATAATAATAATAATAATAATAATAAGAAGAAGAAGAAGAAGAAGAAGAAGAAGATAAGTACCTGGACCTTGCTAGAGAACTGTGGAACATGAAAGTGAGGGTGATACCAATTGTAATTAGTGCTCTTAGTACAGTCACCAAAGGATTGGTAAAAGGACTGGAAGTTTTGCAAATAAGAACACGAGTGGAGACCACCCAAACGACAACACTGTTAAGATCAGCCAGAATGCTGAGAAGAGTCCTGGAGACTCGAGGAGAATTGCTGTCACTCAGACTCCAGTGTAAAACTATCAGCTGATGCTGGTGTAGACAACTCTCAAAAAAGTATATTACAACTACTACTACTACTACTAATAATAATAATAAGTACTTAAACCTTGCCAGAAAACTGAAAAAACTAGGAAACATGAAAATACTTATTGTAATTGGTGCGCTCGGTAGAATCACCAAAGGATTGGTATAGGAACTAGAGGACTTGGAAATAAGAGGATGAGTGGAAACCATCCCAATTACAGCATTGTTGAGATCGGAGAGAATACTAAGAAGAGTCCTGGAGACTTGAGAAGACGTACTGTAACTGAGGCTACAGTGGAAAATCATCAGCAAACGCTGGTGTGGAAAACTCTCAAAAGAGTATAATAATAATAATAATAATAATAATAATAATAATAATAATAATAATAATAATAATAATAGATTAAAATTAGGCTCACAACATGTCACCTAAATTCCGATTCTGGAAGAAAGCCTTTAATTTTTTTTTTTTAATTTGCTTTTTATGAAGACAGGAAAAAGGGCGTCCAAGAAATAACAGACTCAAGAGATTTTCCCACTTCTATCCCTGCCCCACGGCTCGGACAACAAAGCCCCATGGAGACAAGTCTAACAAGTTGTGTGATAAGAGAAGATGTGGAGCGGTGGTGATATCTAGTGTCTTAATGTCAAGAGAGGACGAAAAGGATTTTGGGAATGGGTTTAAGTGGGCTGTCCGAGTTAACACGGCACTCTACTGTCAGCCTCTTGCAGACGGTCAGTTTGTCAACACAACTGGAAGAGAAAGGATTCCCTCAGAACGATTAAAAGTTAGGAAGAAAAGAAGAAAGTTTGCGTGTCCAATCCTGCAACATTGTTTTCTTCTTTTATGTTTTTTTTTTGTTTTTGCTTTCGTTTTTCCACGTTCAACAAAAAAAAAAAAAAAAGAATTCGACGATCTTTGAAAGTTCTACTTCATATAAATAAGGATTATTTATTACATAACTGATATCGGCGTTAACTATCGGTTTACAGGTAAAGTATATTCAATTATTCAATAATTATTTCCCTGTATTCTTTGACATGTTTAGATATATATGTACTTTTCTTTTCTTTCTTTTTTTAATCATGACATTTCGGCCATCTATCCTCTGGTCTTCTGTTGGGTTTATTTAACTTTTGTAAATCTTTTTATTCAATTGAAAAAATTACCTTTTTTCTTTATTTTTTAAAGATTTCTTCCGCACCAATTCTTAATAATAATAATAATAATATACTCGGCCAGAAGACCAGGCCTTATAATAACCAACAAAAAAAGAGAATTTGCCAAATTGTCGACTTTGCTGTCCCAGCTGACCACAGAATAAAACTGAAAGAATGTGAAAAGAAGGATAAGTACCTCGACCTTGCTAGAGAATTGAGAAAAGCTGTGGAACATGAAAGTGACGATAGTACAAATTGTGATTGGTACTTTTGGCACAATATCTAAATGATTATTAAAAGGCCTGGAGGACTTGGAAGTTGGCTGACGAGTAGAGACTAACCAAATGACAGCATTACTGTGAACGGCCAGAATACTGAGAAGAGTCCTGGAGACTTGAAGAGACTTGCTGTCACTCAAACTCCAGTGAAAAACCATCAGCTGATACTGATGTGAAACACTCTAAAGGAGTAAATAATAATAAAAGTTGAGACCATCCAAACTACAGCATTGCTGAGATCGGCCAGAATACTAAGAAGAGTCCTGGAGACTTACGGTGATTTACTGTCACTCAGACTCCAGTGGAAGACCATCAGCTAACACTAGTGTGAAGAACTCTCAAATGAGTGAATAATAATAATAGTTACCATAATATAGTTGTCGTTCTCATTGTTTAATGTTTAATATTTCCAAGAGATTCCCTTGCCATTCTTCCGGCCGATGCATTTTCAAATGGTTCCGTTGTGATTACGTACGGGATTATTTACAGACTTGGATCTCCGTGTTATCTGTCAGTTTACAAGTAAAACTTATTCAATAGTTATTTCTCTAAATTCTTTGACAAATTTATATATATATATATATATATATATATATATAATTCATGGAATTTAATATATATATCTAATATATATATTTATTTATTATTATTATTATATAATAGCTCTATCCTAGATATTGAGCACTCTCCATATTATATTGCACTTGATTCGACACAAACCCACAAAGGGATTTAGTGAAAACCAATACTGCGATAGATAGATAAATAGATAGATACTTTTCTTTTTAAAATGATGACGTTTCTGCCATGTATATATTTACCTAACCTCTACACGAACAGGAGGAGACACTAGGTCAATTTCAACGAGAGTTTAACAAGTTTGAATTCAGACTTTTCCTATTCCTAGATTGGTTGCTATACCGAGGTTGACGAGCCCATTTTGTCCTACTACTGAAGGGGTAATAATTAGATCCATACCTTTCCCAAGAGTATTAGCCTTATGTTAAATGTAAACAGTCTCGCCCAGAATTTGAATTTGGGTCGTTGCGTTCATTTCCTAAGATAGTAACCATTACACCACGAACGCTTCCACCTTTCGGCCATTTATACTCTGGCATTGTATTAGATTTATTCAGCTCTTTTGCAAATATTTTCATTTTATTTTATCTTATACAAAAAAGTCTTTTACCTTTTATTTATATTTCTTCCTCACTAATTCTTATTGTTTGACATTTAATATTTCAAAATTTCTCCTCTGCCATTCTTTGAGGAAACGCATTTTTAAATGTTTCGGCTGAGATAGTATATCTGAAATGAATACCAACCCTTTATCTTTTTAAAAATTGTTTGCTTGATTGTTTAATTGATTTTAACGGCATGTCAACCTGTCTAGTGTCATTATAGGCCTAGACGTTTGGTAATCGCGTTCATTATATTTTCATATATATATTTTTGTATAATTGTTTCTTAAGGGCTTTTTTTTGCACACACTCCTATAGAATACAAATAATGTTTGAATAGATCTATTTGACTTCTAAATGTACCTCTAACAGCTACTACCGCTCCGGGTCAGAGTAGAGCAGAGAGTAAGGGTAATAAAGAAGTATTCCACATTCCCCAAATCTCCAAAACAGGAGCTTCATTATCAGATATAGTTTAGAGTCATACCCAGGACATCCGTTTTTTCTGATGGGCAGGGATCTTACCCTTCTATTTAGGATACAGTCTTCTCAGCCCTGCCGACAAGACTATTTTTAAATTGCGTCATTATTTTCTGATAGAATAAATAATCTTTTAAAGGTTTCAATAAAAATATATGTATACATACATAACATTCTTATTTTACGCCCTGCTTATTGTCCAGATGAACTTTTTTGAACAAAAACAAAACAAAATAAAACAAAACAAAACAACCAACAAACAGACAAGCACTAATAAAAAACAACAACAATAAACAAATAAAATAAATAAATAAAAATTAAATCAGGAGAAAAGTTACATTAAGCTTAAGTTAAGAACTCTACCACAGTTGCTTGATTTTAAAATAATCACCATTTTTTGCGTCATACTGGAAAAAAAAATGAGAACGAGTGCATACAACATAGAAACACACACACACACACACACACACACACATATATATATATATATATGTGTGTGTGTGTGTGTCTGTTTGTGTAAGCACAGTATATATACTGTGCTTATCTCCGTAAAGCCGTTTTGTTCCCGTTACAACATCCGTTCCATGGTTATGTTAATGCTTTTATTTAAGAATTATGAGCATTCCATAGTTATCTCGAATTTGAATGATTTTTTAAAGAAATAATCAGACCTCACTTTTCAGATTGGACTGGAAATTACTTTATTCTCTTGGAACATTTTAGGTGTATTCCTTTAATAAAAGATCTTGCAATGGTGTGACGGTTCTGCTGTGTTACAATTACCATCAATTCCGACGTATGAGAGTCCAACAGTTCCATAACTATACTGTTAAGACCATCCCCTCTAACGATTTATTTACAGTGGTGAGGGTTTGTGTAGAACCAGCGGCACATTTTGATCAACGTTAGCAACGGGTTCTTACAAAATATGTCACAAAACTGCCACCATGAGCCGAAAGATTCCAGCATTTTATTTCAGTCATCTATCTCCAAGACAGCGGGCCAGTCATGGCTTAAAAGCAACCAGTCAACCTATGCATATGTATGTGTGTGTGTGTGTGTGTGTGTGTGTGTGTGTGTGTGTGCATATATATATATATATATATATATATATATATATATAGAGAGAGAGAGAGAGAGAGAGAGAGGGGGTTTGGTTTCTTTATTTAACAATTTTACTAAGCTTTTTTTTGCTTAGATTGGCCACAAGGCTTTATGAAAGAGGTACCTAATTAAACTCGGGCTCACTCGTGAAGGCTTGATAGTCTAGCTTGTTAACCATTATACCACCTGAGGTTTCTTTGTTTCATGGAATATCAACCATCGTGGGTTTTTTAATGTCAAAGCCATCTGTGCAGTGATACTATTTAACTCATAGCTGGAGGAATAAGGGGGGTTTATACCTTTCCCAAGAGTATTAGTCCGAAAGAGAACGTAATACCGCGACTTCGAAGCCGTAGTCTTGCACATTAGCTATTACGCCATGGGTGTTCCCCTACCCCCGAGAAAGAAGGAGAATTTTAGTAATGGATAGATAAGGCGAACATTGTGACTGTGTAGATCAAAATTGTAGCCACAGTGTTGTATACCTTAATTTCCAACAACAAAGCGTTAATCAAATCAATTCACTGGCGAAGTCAGTACACTGAACGTGAAATCCACGTGATAAGTGAAAAAAATCTTAAGAATTGAATCGTTAATTCGATGATCCTCTTCTGAATTATATGACAAGATGTTAATGTCAAATTCATTGGAAAGTCACGATAACGTTCCACGTAGTTCAAATTCATACGACTAATTAAAAAAAACAAAAAAAAAAAAAACAAAACAAAACAAAATAAAATAAAACAAAACAAAAAAAAAACTATAAAAAAAAAATCTGGTAACCCGTATAGATAAACAAAGGAAAATCTCTGTACTGTGGGAAACTTCTGACTTTTGATCTCTTCAAATGATTTACTAGCGAATTCGTTACGTGTAACGCAGCTTCGAGCTAGACACAACGAGCGTCTTGGTAGCTTCGCGACAGGCTCACAACGCTCACACATTTGGCCACTTTGCGAAGGACTCGCATTTCCCGCAACCTCACCGTACAGGATTTGAAATATCGACATATAATCTCATAGATGTTATCCCCTCAAAAAATGCGCAAAGGCATGCCAGGTATTATCATAACTTCAACAAATTATTTTTTCAATATTTTCTATATTCAATCCATATAAAACGATGGTGTAACTCAGCATTGTTGTATAAATAACATTCCTTACAGTCTCTGTTTAATCTGGCTCCTTTTAATAACTATGATATAACGATTGTCTCCACATCTTCTAAGAGCAACGTAACGCTACCAAATTCATATTAACAATTACATTATTTAAGATTCACATATCCTATTGAGCAATATTAACTATTACATTACTACAGGTCAACATCACATATTTCATAATATCAACTATGGCATTATTAGTTTCGCATCATGTATTGCTTAAGAGCAATTGTTACATCATTATATATTCCCGACATATATTGCGCAATATTAACTATTAACTATTAGTTATAAATTAACAAAAGATTCACAATTTTGCCGATTACAATATTCCAGGCTTACATCATATATTACATGATATTAAATATTACATTATTACTATAAATATTACATTATTATAATAAATATTAAATATAACATTATTCATGTAATATATTGCGTCATACATGTTACCAATTTAACTCTTACCTACTATCGTTTACCTGGTGTCTGTTACCTCTTTGACATCGTCCTTTAACTTTACCTTCTTACTTTTTCATTCATCCTCCGTGGATAACCGGACTATTAAAAAGAATGTTACAAAATTTTCCCAGATGAAATAAGCTGCTTCATATATATATATATATATATATATATATGATTTCTGCTCGAACAAACAGTGGAAATTGTTACTTCTAATAGTTTACGTTGACAGAGATTAGATTACTCTATTGATTGATATTGAAGACATTTTTAGTTTTTAAACACTTCTTGACTGTTAATTTGATCAATTCTATTTGGTAGTATATATATATATATATATATATATATATATATAGAGAGAGAGAGAGAGAGTCGAGATTAGGTATCCTGATGAGCCGCTTCAGCAAAAATATAGTAGGTTAGTTCCTGACTCACTAAGTAATTATCGTTATATATATATATATATATATATATATATATATATATATATATATATATATATATATATATATATATATATATATATAAGGCGTTCATGGCATAATGGTTACTGTCATAAGAAATAGACACGGTGACCCGAGCTCAAATTCTGAACGAAGCTGTTAGCATTTCACATTGTACTAATACCCTTGTGAAAGGTATGAATCCCACTATCGATGAATAGTTGGGCAGACTTGGCTCTTTAACCAGTTTAGGAGGAAGAAAACTCTAAATTCAAACCGGTTGAACTCCGCTTTAAATTGACCCCGTGTTGCATCTTCCTCGTGCGGAAGGATTGATATATATATATATATATATATATATGTGTGTGTGTGTGTGTGTGTGTGTGTGTGTGTGTGTGTGTGTGTGTGTGTGTGTGAATTTTATCAATATTTAAATAATTTCCCAATAAGTAAGTAGAGAAAACTTGTGGGGAGGATTCCACGTGACGTAGTGGCTAATGTGCTGGACGGTGACTTATTAGTAAGCAAGTTCAAACTCCAGTCGCGCTATTACGTTCACTTTCGAACGAATACCCTTGGATTAAATAGCGTCACTACTGTCCTTCTACCAGAATGGTTTGGGCATAACAAGTTAAAAATATGCTAAAATTTAGTTAAAAAAATAGGAATATAAAATTTTTATAATTTTCTATTTAATTCAACTTAAAAGTATTTTGTTGGCTCATAATAGACTTTCTCAGTTGTGACACAAGGTCGGGTTTATGGGTGTAAAACTCGAACTCACTGACAATGGTTTGCTTAGTGAGATCGCTAATTCTTAGTTATTTACCAAGCTTAGTTGTAACACAAGACCGAGTGTATAAGGCACCCAGTGAGACTCGAAATCACTAGCAATGGTTTGCTAGTCTAACTTCATTTCACAACGCAAGGTTCCCCTTATAAAACCTTTTTTTAAACACATTATCAGGAAGTTGTTAACTTAATTAATCGTTTCTAAATCTTTTTTAAGAGTAGATGACAGGAAAAGATAGATAAAAAATAAGCTGAACAAGTGGTTATTTTGCCAACTACTTCCTTGTATTAAAAGAAGATAAGATTGGATTAAAATACAAAGAAGATAAAATAGGATTAAAGTATTTTCGAGTGCGGAAGCTTCAGCAATATTCTTGCTGGTTTAAGAAATTAACGTTAAGTTAATTAAATGCAATCCGATTGCTACCTGGTGATTTCTAGTTTCTTTGCTTAATGTTATATCAATCTTCGTGGGTTATTTAATGCCAAAGCCATCCTTATAGAAGAACAGTAGTGGTACGATTTAAACCATTGCTAGAAGGATAAGGAGTTCATACTTTTCCCAAGGGTATTAATCCGAAATAAAACATAATAGCGCAACTGGAGATACCTATTTTATATATATGCTCCCCACCCGAGGGTTAACCCCTCTCGCGAGGAATTACCAGTAGCCACTTGCGTAATGCAAAACTCTTCTAATGAATTGAGCACTCCGGTAGCTTTTTAGTGTATATATAAACAAAAGAAAATAATACATATACGTTAAATTCCCTCGCTTACACTAAGGTTGCCGGTAGTTCTGCGGTAAGATATCCGACTGGCGTAAAGTCAGCCGATTTTCGATCCCAGCTCGAAGCATCACGCGTGTCTAGCCACACGGAGGAGTTGTGATACAACTAAACAGTCTGTCTGTAGATGACAATATATTTTATATATATAAAAATGATATATCGATGAGATTTTTTGTCAAATATGTTTTTACAGAATACTTTTTCTGGAACTTGTATGCATACTAGACGATCCGTGAACACGTTAACGTTCCCGCTGTAAAAGCTGTCCATGATGATATTGATCCTTATATCTAGGAAGCAGTGAAGGATTCTGATAAGTATTTCAGTTATCGTCGTTATCTCAAAAATTTAGATGATTAGAAAAAGAAGTTTGGAGCGAACTGAAACCCCACAAAATTATCTGCGAATAGAACTAGAAATCGTTTATCTTCGTAAAGTCAGACCATTTTATGTTCATTACGCAAATAAAAAAAACAAACAAATCTCTCCGTGAGGCGTCGTTTCTGCTGGGTTACGGTTATATATATATAAAATCATCCACGGGTGCATTGTTTCACAACTCTTCAGTGTGGCTAGACACGCGAGATGGTCGAATCTGGGATCGAAACCTGGCTGACCTTACCGCCAGGTTTCGGATGTTCTACCACACAGCCACAAAGAAAATCAGCATAAACGAAGGGATTTTAACGCATATGTATCACTTTTGTTTTGTTTAAATATATACGGTTAACGGCTACCGAGGGCTCAATTCATTCGAAGAGCTTTGCATTATATGAGTGTCAACTGGTAATTCCTCCTCTAGAGTGCTCAACCCCACGAAGGGGAGGGGCATATATATTGTCATTTACATACAGACTGTTTCGTTATATTACAACTCTTCAATGTAGCTAGACACGCGCATAAGACTTATATAATTTATTATTTAATTCTTAGTTTTCGGTTTCTTAAAATCCTTCACCGGATCTTTACCCAAGACCTAGCATGAGGGAAAGTAGTGATTATATGTAATCTATGCATTTATGTTTTTGCTGCCTCTTTCGGGTGATATTTTTCATTCACATTGATAGTGCTTTCCTATCGAGTTTTTCACTGCAGCTTTAGATGATGGTCTTTCACTGGAGTCTGAAGGACAGCAAGTCTCCTAAAGTCTCCAGGACTCTTCTCAGTATTCTGTTTGATCTCTGTTATGCTGTAGTTTTGAGAGTCTCTGCTCGTCCTCCGATTTCCAACTCTTCCAACTCTCTTATCAAGCCATTAGGGGATCGTTCCCAGCACATCAAGTACAATTGGTATCACCATCACCATGACCATCATGTTCAGCAGCTTTTTTTTTGTTTACTTCTCCGGCATGGTCAAACTTCTTTTTTTCTTTTTGCTTTTTTTGGGTTTTTTTTTCTGTGGTCCACTGGGACGGCAAAGACCACTATTCGCAAGGTTCCCTTTTTTTCTTTTTTTTTTTCTTTTTTTTTTCTGTCAACTATCATTAGGTCTGGTCTTCTAGCTGAGATTAGGTAATCTGTTTGTATCTCAAAATCCCAGAGAATTCTGAGCGTCTTATTATTATTATTATTATTTGTTTGTTTGTTATGCCTCCTTGGACATCTCCCCTTTTTACTATCTTCTCCCATCAACCTTAAAAAATAATCTTTATACAGAACCTATACACTGTTAAAACAATATCTGTATAAAGATCAAATTCTGTTAAGTAATTCATCCGATGGTTCCCCAAAATCTCGGGAGTATCCTCGTGGTGTAATGGTTAAAGCGATGGACTGCAGAATCGTAATAAGCGTATTCGAACTCCAGTCCACTTTCGGACAAATATCCTTGAGAAAGGTATGAGCCCCCTTATCCTCCCAGCAATGCGTTAAATAGCTCCCTACTGTTCTTGGAAAAAATATCAGTATTGCACTCCAATTTCCATGTCTCGACACTGGAGCTCAAGTCTGAGTAGTAATTTACTGAGCTTTTTACTTAGATGTGGCATAAGGCCATATGAACTGGGCACCTAATGAATCTCGAACTCACTAGTGAAAGTTTGCTTGTCTAGATTGATAACCATTACACAACAAGAGGCACCCATCCTGAGTACAATATTGTATATGAGGTCTCTTTCGGGTTTTATATATTTTTGAAACATTAACCTCACTTGAAATATAATTTCTCACCATCCAGCCAATCATTTAATCTACTCTCGATACAAAGGAAAATATGATTATCAGCTTTAAATGTATCATCAATGCCGACACCTTGATCTAATTCCTCATTTACTTTTTAATTTCCTCGTTGATTAATTTATATTAAACTTCTATGTTTTTGGTTCCAATAAGTAGTATTATACATTTTTATATATCAAATCTTAATTTCCAAATATCTTCCTAATATGACAATTTATTTAAATCCATCAGTGTTCTTTCTTTTGAGAATATATTATATATAATTTTTTCTTTATTGCGAGTTTTTCATACCAGTTTTAACTGGTGGTTTTTCACTGAAATCTACGTGACAGCAAGGCTCCTCAGGTCCTCTGGACTTTTCTAAGTTATCTAACTGATATTAAAAAGGCTGTGATCGAGATGGTCTTGATTCTTCCTCTAATATCCAGTTCACCCAGGCTTTTTTTTCTAGGCATTTAGAGACTGTTCCAAGTATACCAACTACAATTGGCATCATCGTCACCTTCATATTCCAGGGATGTCTTTGTGGTGTAATGGTTAAAGCGATGGACTGCAGAATCGTAGTACGCGAGTTCGTACTCCAGTCGCGCTATTACGTTCACTTTCGGGCAAATACCCTTGGGAAAGGTATGAACCCTCTTATCCTCCCAGCTATGGGTTAAATAGTACCACTACTGTTCTTCTAGGAGAATGGCTTTGGCATTAAATAACCTAAAAAGAGTTGATATGCCATTAAACAACCAAACCAAACCTGTTCATATTCCACAGCCTCTTCAGCAAACACTACAATATTGAAACTCTGTAACCAAAAAGAGATTTGGTTTATTTGTCTAATAATATATCAACCTTCACGAGTTATTTAATGATAAAGCCACCCTTGTAGAAAAATAGCAATGATACTTTTTAACACATAGCTGTGGAGACATGGGGGTTCATACCATTTCCAATGATATTAGTTTAAAAGTGACCGCAATAGTACAACTGGAGTTCGAACTCGTTTACTTCGAGGATACAATCCAGCCATTACACTACAGAGTCTCCCTTTCGAAAGAAAGCAAAAAATAATATATAGCAGACCAAACCTCTTATATATATTTATACAATTTGATCTCGGGTACCCCTGGTGGTGTAACGGTTAGCAAGCTAGACTAGCAAACCTACACGAGTGAGTTCGAGTCTCATAGGGCGCCCCATTCATTCGGCCTTGTGCCACATAGCAGCAAAGAGCTTTGTAAATTACTATACAATTTGATTTCGTCTCATTGGGTGCCCCATTCATTCGGCCTTGTGCCACATCGAAGCAAAGAGCTTCGTAAATTACATTGGGTACACCATTCGGCCATGTGCCTCATCGAAGCAAAGAGCTTCTGAAATTACTATACAATTTAATTTTTGGTTACCAAGATGCTAAACTTCATTTTAAAACTGTGTAATTCTGTCAAGTTTGGTAACAAACAAATACCAATTGATAATGATTTTGCTTGTATAATATTCCACAGTAAATAATAAAATCCTGGTATCTTTATATATTTATACAATTTGATTTTTGTGCACCTCTGGTGGTGTAACGGTTAGCAAGCTAGACTAGCAGACCTACACGAGTGTGTTCGAGTCTCATTGGGCGCCCCATTCATTGGGCCTCGAGCCACATCGAAGCAAAGAGCTTTGTAAATTACTATGCAATTTGATTTTTCATTGGGTGCCCCATTCATTCGGCCTTGTGCCACATCGAAGCAAAGAGCTTCTTAAATTACTATACAATTTGTTTTTTCATTGGGTGCCCCATTCATTCGGCCTTGTGCCACATCGAAGCAAAGAGCTTCTTAAATTACTATACAATTTGGTTTTTCATTGGGTGCCCCATTCATTCGGCCTTGTGCCACATCGAAGCAAAGAGCTTCTTAAATTACTATACAATTTAATTTTTGGTTACCAAGATACTAAACTTCATTTTAAAACTGTAATTCTGTCAAGTTTGGTAACAAACAAATGCCAATTGATAATGATTTTGCTTGTATAATATTCCACAGTAAATAATAAAATCCTGGTATCTTTGATTTAGGAGAAAATTAACTTTTTATAAAAAAAAAAAGAAATTGGAAGTCGTGTACTAATTTATAGGCGATAGTTAGTTAGATTTACAGCCTCGTTTTCCCTGATTCACTTATTACTCAGTGGAGCAATCTTCAGATGGTGATTCGGAATCGAACTCACTAACAGTGGTTTGCTTGGCAAAGATCACTAACTCTTAGTTATTTACTAAGCTTTGCTTAGCAGTGACACAAGGCTGGATGTGTAGGATACCGAGTGAGACTCGAACTCAGTAGCATTTGTTTGTTAATCATTTCATCTCACGAGGCACAAAAAAAAGTTTACATTTGTCACAAAGCTGGAAGTATAGGGTGCCCGGTGAGGACCGAACTCACGATTTAGTAGCAATGGATTCGTTTGGCAATTTCGCTACCCCTTACGCTATTTGAATTTTCTTAGAGAATAAGGGCCAGTTCATATTATGCCAATCATTCAAATCAGGGAAAGCTTTTAAAATCAGTATTCAATGTCTTGACTGTTACCTGGGTTCGAACTATAATTACTCCTACCGATGGGAAACAGGAAACAACCTTGATCGTCGAGCAGACTTAAACAAGTTTCCTTTCAATGATTTTTTTATCGGTGTCAATTGTCATTAAAAAAAAAGTGTGACCAATAAGAGAAAAGCCAGGGAAAACTAGGTTTTATGTTTACTCTGATTGGCCAACTTCATTAATTGTTTCTCACCCCCAACACTCGTAACAGGTGGTAAGTAGCTGGCGGATCTAGGACAGGCAGACGATCTAATACATTGAAGGGATTGATGGGTGCGACATATAGTCACCCACACACTTTTGTGACAACTGTGAGTAACCCCTTAATTATAAATGGCCATTGAAACTTTAAAAAAAAACTTGTGGTCAGGACACTTGTAGTGAAATACAAAAGACGAAAGGGTGAGGGAGTCAAATTTGTCTTCTTTCTTCTGGCTACTGTCACGCAGTATTTCATACCTGTCCCGACTATCTCTTATCAGTTTCTCTCTCTACCTGAGCAAGTGGACTACTTACGTATCTCTTCTCGACTCGAGACGTGTTGAACGAAGTGGATTAAATTTGTGCTAACTCAGAGGTAAATAATTGTTTTCATGTTGAAACCATAAGAAAACTTATTTCTTCTAATACATTTGTTCTTGTTTTCTTGTTAAAATGTACATTTTGTTCACGATTTCCCTCTTTTTTTTTCTTTTCTCCAACTGTTGCCTACTTTCATACCTGATTTATATAGCAATCATTTTTAATAATCTTAAATATCTATTTCGAATAGTGTCCAAGTTTTTTGTCGATTCCTTTAGAAGTTTTAATGTGGTAATTCTAGTTGTTGATGTGAATTAGATCGTCTTGATGGTTTCGTTTGGGGGTTGTTTTTTTTGGTCTAGACAACGCCATTTTTCTTAGTCGTAAAGAAAAATAACACGCCATTTTTTTCCTGATCCTAAGAAAGCTATTCATGATTTTTAAAAAATTTTTTTTATTTACAAAAGTTGAGATTCACTGAAAAAAATGGAATATGGGACAGTTTATTTTTAATTCAACAACTTAAAAATTATTTTGTTGGCTTGAAATAATAGACCTTCTCAGTGTTTACTTACGTGATTTTAATGTCGACTTAGTATAAAAATACTTATGACTGATCAGTGAAAAAGGATATCAAACTTTTACCTTTGAGATAAAGCCAGGTATTATGAAAGATGTAGACTGTGCTTCGGTGTTTAATTCCATCCAATTAATAAGTCTACAATATTACTAGTTAACTTCATTAAAGTAGATATTAATAATTACGAAAACCAATCTTCCATTCACTGTCTCTGAATCCCTCATTACTTTCATTCCAGAGGAGCAATTTTCGGATGATGATTGAAAATCGAACTGACTAACAGTGGTCTGCTTGGCGAGATCACTAACCCTTAGTTATTTAGTAAACTTTGCTTTGCTGTGGCACAAGGCCGGATGTATGAGACCTCCAGTAAGACTCGAACTCACTAGCAATCCTTTGCTAATCTAGCTTGCTAACCATTTCACCATGCGAGGTACCCCTAAAAAACTTAACTTTAATCGTTTATCTATCTTTTCTTAAGGGTAGATGATAACAAAAGATAGAAAAAATTATTTTATCAACCTCAAAAAAAAAAAAAGACAGACCGATAGGATTAAAATACGTTCTCGTGTAGAAGCTTCTGTGTATTCTATACGTAAATCTGTTGCTGGCTCAAGAAATTAAGGTTTTGTTAATTCGTTGGTAGCTATAAGATTGTTATTATAATATATAAAGATAGTGATATAAGACATACATAATTTTTTCGTCTTAATTTAAACCTTTGCCCGTAAAAATACGGTATCTTTATTTTAAATGAGTTTTAAAAAAAGCTTATAAGGTTTCCTATAAAAGTACAAACGCAACCTTTTAAAAATTTTAATAGAATTGAAGTATAGTGTGTATAAATGTGTGGCAATTAGTTTATAATTCTTGATTTTAGTATTATATATAATTTTGATTTGACGTTAGGTTGTGTCCAAACGTGTAGTAGACATTAAATTCACCTCATTAAACTTTGTTACTCTAAACACAATAAAAAAAACAACAACTAAATATTAGAAACTAAGTGGTAACTTATATATAAACTTATAATTAAAAAAAATGATCTTTACACTTTAAAATCGTTGCAAACATTTTTTCTTCAAATTCTAGTTGGTTAACTGCTTTATTTGAATTCTATCTAAAAAAAAAAAAAAAAAAATTTAATTCAAAATTTACGCAATTTATCCTTTTGTCGCTATTATTAGTTTTTGTATAAAACCATTTTAGCGCGGAGTTTCTCCGTGGCGCAGTGGCTAAAATACTGGACTGTGAGTTCGGTTTTAGTCGCGCTATTACGTTTACTTTCGGACTAATACCTTTAGGAAAGGTATGAACCCCCTTATACCCCCAAGCAATTGGTTAACTAGCATCACTACTGTTCTTCTTCAAGGAAGGCTTTGGCATTAAATAATCAACGAAATTTGATATGCCATTAAACAAAAAACAACAGGTTTTAGCCCCCAAAATATTACAATGAAATTATTTTTCTGGTAAATAGAAAAGTTTTCTATGTCAACAAAACTGTTTATGAAATATTTGAACACATCCATCTTATTTCCTTTAAAATCAACTGAAGTCGGAATATATATTTGACTTTATGCTTAAAAAATTAACCATTTCACAATCTTAATCATATTTACCAACCCCTCCGCTCGGGCAGGATATGACACAAGGTCGATTTTTAAGCGGAGTTTAATAGGTTTGAATTCAGAGTTTTCCTTCTCCTAGACTAGTTGCCTAACCAAGGCTGAAGAACCTAGTCTGTCCTACTATTTACCCATAGCTGGAGGGAGAATAATTATATTCATACCTTTCCCAAAGGTGCTATGTGAAATGCATTCAGTCAGGTCCAGGATTTGAACTCTATGACGATAACCATTACACCACGGGCACCTCACAATTTTAATTTGCTTTTCTTTTAAGGGTAGATGATGGCAAAAGATTTGAGGGGGGGGGGGAAACGTCGTCATGAATGTATGTATGAGTACATAAAAAAAAGTTGTCAGTTATTTTAAGTACAGAATCTTCCTCATAATCTCGGATAACAACTGGTAGAAAAATATGGAGCGATCTTGTTCATGCACGTCTCTGGCTTGATTGGATATATATATATATATATATTCGTCGTTTATTGTTACAACAAGCAATTGCTAATCTTCGGAATACAAATATTAATAATCACACGTTAAAATCTTTACATATGTGTGCGTGTATATGTATGTAAATTCATCCTTTTACAATAATATAGGATATCATTACATTTCACAATATACTGTAAAGTATATGATTTATGCTATCAATATATCATGACATAATTTGACTTTGTAAATTTAATTATGTCTTTACTTTTAATTTCATTGCTATGGTGTAGGGCCGCATTTCAGCAAGAGAAAAAAAGACTATATTTAAAGTGAGATATTCAATCCTTTTAACATGTTTTACACTTACTGAATTCCAAAATATTCTGTATACAAATCTTAATTATAAAAAAACTTAAAACCTGGTGGCTACTTTTTAGAAATCATAAACTTCAACACCGAAAGGTTTAACATTTTTAGAACCATCTCTATAAACTGACACTCTTGAAAACAAAATGGATTTTGTATGACTTCGTTCCTTGTATCTCCAAGAGAATTCATCAGTTCTTGTTGGTCTAAAAGGCATCATCAGTAGACTTTTTAAATATTGTCCTGTTTATGTTTAATCATTAAGAAATCTTTATTTCTATTTATTTGCATTTTAGATTCTTATATTTGAGATTAATTATTAATCTCTCTCTCTCTCTCTCTCTCATATATCGGTTATGATCTCATAAAATGGATCTTTGTCGAAGCTACAAAATTCAGATAGTTTTCGTACGCACCTATTCAAATATCGGCTTATGAATATATTAGGATTAAAAATGTCGTATATATATATATTTGTGTGTGTGTGTGTGTTTTACACACACACAGTCTCTGAAGAGGAAGTTTCTTAAAAAAAAACAACTTATTTTTTAAAATGTTTTTACTCCAACCTCCTTAGTACAGTATTAAAACTTTTCAACGTTTTAAGATAATTTCTTTTTATCGACCCTGTCATCTTATATATATATATGTGTGTGTGTATTTTCGAGCAGATAATACACGAGAATTTTTTTATGTCTGCGTCTTTTATCCATCATTATGTAAAGAGGAAAAGATACATATTTTTTTTTTTTTTTGCCTTCCTTGTCCAGAAGGCATATTCACTCTCCCCAACATCTGGAAAATATCTATTTGAATCAAATTTTAAGGAATTTGTTTGAAACTTATGAAAGGTTTTTCACACCAGCTCTAACTGATGGTTTTTCACTGGAATCTGAATGACAGTAAGTCTCCTCAAATCTCCAGGACTCTTCTGATTATCCTTGCTAACTTTAATATTGTGGTCTGGTTGATTCAATTCTTCCTCTAATCTCAAATTTACACATTTAAAAAAAAATTTTTATAATTCAATATTTTAAGAATTGAATTTTTCTGATCTCTGGCTGAAACTAGAAGAGGAATCAGATATATTGATGTTCGTCTCCTACTTATATATGCGCTTATTTATTTTATTTTTAGAATAAAAACAATAAGCCAAATTTTTGTTTCTCCAAATTAGTCCGCCTATTCAACATTTGTAGTCATTTACTAAACTAAATTTTATGGTAATTATCCTATTTAAAAGATATCTTATTTGTTTCTTATCGTTTATTTACTTCGGGCTTCTGCAAATGGCATATCAACTTTTGTGGGTTACTTGATGCCAAAGTCATCTTTGCATAAGAACAGTAGTGATGCTATTTAATTCTTAGCTGGGGGATTGGAGGGTTAATACCTTTCCCAAGAATATTAATCTAAAAGTAAACGTAATTGTGAGACTGGAGTTTGGACACGTTTACTAAGATGTCACTGATTAGCACGTTAGCCACTTTGCTTTGGGGACACCTCTCATCGTACTTGGTGTACGGAATATGGTTCGTACGGAGATTTGATAACACGAAAACCTCTGTATACTAATATTTCGAATAAATATATCATTTTTTTCCAAACTCGAAAGTGTAGTATTAACCTAAATTTTAAAAAAGAAGAACAGTGTGTGTGTGTGTGTGTGTGGTAGGGGAAATCGCTGGGATAAAATTCCCTCTTAGCATACCTACACATACCTGCGACAGAGGAACTCAAAGTGCAAATAGGGATGAATCGTCATCAGCGTCTCGTAACGATTACTATGAGAGTGGGTAAGCGCTGTGAGACGGATACCCTTTTCATCAAGTTGAACTAATAGCAAGGAGTTCTGTCTCCACCCATTCCTATCATCTGTCGCTCCTGATAGGTCTTCCTGGCTGCATCCAGTATCCACACAGAGCTAATGTATGCAAGTTTTGCTGGTCGGCCAAACTCTGGCGTATCCCAACGTAGGAGTTCATAAGAGAATGTCGCTTATGAGTTCATTTTTACTACCTCCATCAGTACTCCGCATGTATTGTCCGTATTACTTCGATAGTTTGCGAGATATGATGTAGGTGGCTTCGTGGGGTGCTGCTTCTGGGCTTTGTTCATGACCGTACATAGTATTCTTGTGCAGTTCCCTTCTAGTTTTTTTTTCTGGATTTTGTTAGTATCCACGTGGTGCAACCATACAATAGTATGGTCACAGCTTGGAAGATCTCTTATTTTATCGTATAGATAGAATATTTTTTTATAGATCGATAACCTGTCAATAGCAATACACGCCTTCGCTAGGTGTATGATGAGGTATGGCTGCCGAAATTTGTGAATTGGTCTACTAATTCTAGAGGATTGTCACTTAAAGTGGAGATGGTTCCTTGTTTAAAACATTTGAGCATTTTCATTTGCATCCTTTTTAAATGTAAATTTCTCATGTCATGGGGTTGCATGTCATTTAAAGAACCAGGAAAGATATCAATCATTATTTCAACAATCGATGCACACGTGTACATTTGAAATATTGGATAACTTTCTCATTCCAACGATAGAAATTTGGTTCGGTGATTATGAAGTCATTTTTCAGAATGATAATACACTTGTTACAGAGCAAAGTGGATTAAAATTTTCTTTGGGAAAAGGCGTATAAGAAATTTAATGGTTGAAATCTTTTTAAATGGTTCATGAGTCGGCGCAAAAGTTCTATTAATTACCATTCAGGAAAATTTGAAATAATATCACTTTAGATTTGTAAAATCTATGCCTGAAAAAAATTAGTTTTCATGAAAACTCTAGACGGGAACACTAAATAATAATTCTAATTTTTTTTTTTTTTTTTTTTTTTTTTTTTTTTTTCTTCCTTACAATGAATTCTATAATTTTATTTTCCCTCAATATTGGGTTATTCTATAATATTTTCTCTCGAGTGAGGTCTTGATCCAAATGAAAATAAATGGTGGAAATTAAAAAATAAAATAGTCCACGGGAAATCTCCACCAATCAAAGATCTATTAACAAACTTTCGGAAGAGTTAGAACTCTTTTTATAAAGAATATTTTTTTTTAAGTTGGTGAAATTCATGTCTGAAATAATTTAGTCTGCCATAAAAAGTTCGGAGGTGAGGAGACAAGTAAGAATCTATTCTATTTTGTCAATGAATTCCATACAATTTTTTTACTTTAATATTGGGTTATTCCATAATATTTTCCTCTGCATAGCCTCGGGTGGGGGAATTATGCTATTAACTTAGATAATTTCATCTTGTTGAAGGTATATTTTATGAAACCAGAATGTTCAGTTATTAAATAAAAAAAAAAGTTATCTGTAATTAGTTTATTTACTGCTGAGTAAAAATCGAGGTGAGCATGCTCTAATGTACCATGATTTTTACTAAGGGTAATATGATCTAAGAAGAAAATGAATAACTTTTACTAATCTAACATAAATGCGCTGATAATGATTCATAATTAACTTCCGAGCGTTGTTTTCAAAAGAAAATTTAAGATTAAAAAAAACCATATCATTGAATGAGTATAATTTTTATTCGCATTATAAAAATTTAGGCTAGTTTAATTTTTCTCGACACGTATATATATATATATATATATATATATATATATAATTTTTCTCAACACGCATATATATATATATATATATATATATAATTTTCTTTCTTTAAGAAAAACAACGAAACCGGTCACATAGGATTATAAATTTATTTCAATCTCTGTATTATTGGTACATTGAGCTCTTTACCAGGAAAATTTTAAATATTCATGCTTGAATACCTTCTTGTCCTGATGGAATTACTCCCAACTCCGGTTTAACTGGACCAAAAATATATATATATATATATATATATATATATATATATATATATATATATATATATATATAGTAAGTAAAGTTGGCGACTGTATCGACTACAGAAGGCTCCCTTTTCAATATCTTCTACACCAAGGTATAGGGAAGGGCGCTACTCCTTTCCCTGGATTGCTCCACTTTACCCTTGATACGTACCTTATATTGCTGAGAGTTAAGCAAGTAGGTATCAAGTACTATTTTTAAAGTCTTTGGTATGACGCGGACCATTGGCGAATATTCTACCACTGGGCCAACCAAGGATTATATTATACTATATTATATTTGTGTATGTTTGGATTAGAATCCGTGTTTGAACTTGTAAATTGATATATAATTATCCTGAAAAAAATAAAATCTCCATAATACTAACGGTTTTAATTCCATCAAGTTCCTAGTATTTATTATTATTATTATTATTTTTTATTTTTATTTTTTGCAACGTCCAAACTCTCACAAACATTTCTAGATTAAGAATTGTTGCATTAAAATGAATAACATAATTTTTGGTGATTTCGTAAAAAAAAAAAAAAAAAATCAAATTTTCTGCTAATTAAGAAAATAGAAAATTGCAAGTTTATAGACAAATTTTCAATGATAAACGTTTTATTTAAAATAAACAAGGATTGTCTGATCCTTTATTTCTACTGCACCTTTCTTGCCGTCAATAAAGATTTATATTTATAAAAGAATGTCAGAAGTGTTTACTTCTGATTATGTCTGGTTCAAGTACTCTCAATCCTTGTTGGTTATTATCAATATTAGTTGAAAATCGAAATGTAAAACGTAGTGATTTTTAATTTTTCGATGTTGGTTTTTGTCACGTGATTATAACGTAATTTGCTAACATCACAATTATAAATTTTCTTATGAATAAATTATTTAACCTCCTCTTCTCAGTGCGATCAATTTTGATGGAAGGTCAGTTTAAGAGGCGAGCACACAGGTATGGGCAAGACTATTACCCTGCAACCAGTGATGTATCGAAGTTCAGGTTTTTTTGTTTTTTCTCTATAAAATTAGGGATCGACTTATACGGTAGGGCTAAGATCCAGACATTTATCAATGGTTGTCCACTCTGAAGGAAGATTTGGATTTTGTCCTGCTATATAAATCGCTTCTTCTTAAAATTTAACCGACATTGTTTTTAAAAACTGGTAACCCATATCGACATAGGAATTCTGTGTGCAGTAGGGAAATCCAGACTGGATCCCTTTTATCGATTTACAATCTCTGTATGAGATTGACGCAATTATCGACATTTTTCTGACCTTCCCATCTAGGGAGCATATCCCATTTCTTTATTTTATGGTATATAAACCTTCGTGGGTTATTTAATGTCAAAGCCATCCTTGGTACAATTTAATTTATAATTAGGGGCGGGGAGGATAAAGAGGTTCATATTTTTCTCATCGGTGTTAGTATGAACGTAATTAGCGCGACTGAATTCCGAACCCTCTTACTGCGATGTTGAAGTCCAGCGCGTTAGCCATCACGTGTTGAAGTCTCACCCATCCATTTCTTTGTGATGTAGCGATTGTTTGGTCTTGTGTCATCCGACCTTTCACGGAAGTATGTTGTAAAAATTATATACACCTTCTGTGCAACCAACAAAGCCTTAATTAGATGATGACTCTGGGGTCAGGCATGGTCTCGGAAACGAAGCATCGTATATACATGAGTAGGTGCCCGTGGTGTAATGGTTATCGTCGCAGGATATGTACACGGCGACACGAGTTCAAATCCTGGACCTGACTGATTGCATTTCACATAGCACTAATACCCTTGGGAAAGGAAAGGTATGAATCCAAATATTCTCCCTCCAGCTATGGGTAAATAGTAGGGCAGACTAGGTTCTTCAGCCTTGGTGAGGCAACTAGTCTAGGAGAAGGAAAACTCTGAATTCAAACCTGTTAAACTCCGCTTAAAACTTGACCTTGTGTCATATCCTGCCCGAGCGGAGGGGTAGGTAAATATGGTATATACATGAGGGTGGCGCCGAAAAGTCACCTGATGATGTCATATTTACTGTTAATGACCCCTTTTGTACCAAAGGGAAACAAGCACTGCAACACCTATCGGAGTGTGTGCACCGAAAAGGGGATCGTTGAAAAATAAGTCTTGTTTGGTCACATTCCATAATATGTCATTACACTTTTCAATAAGTCTCTCACTTTATCGTTATGACTTTTTTATCTGGTTGTTTCATTCTCTCACAAAAATACTCCCGTCACTTAGGGAACACAACTTATATATGAAAGAGAGATTACGTGAATTCGGTAGGATGAGCTCAGAACCCAAGGATAATAGAGATAGGTGAATGGTTCATCCTTTTTCTTTTCCTTTGAAAACTAGTGATTCTTTCTACCCGGTGACCTCAATTTTGTTTCCCTGAAAGAAAACTATTGATTAGCTGCTTCCCTTTTATTTATTTATTTTTTTTAACTATTCTTCCCAATAATTGCCAGGAAGTTGTAATTATCAACGATCTTTACATTTCACAGGTAACCATGGTGACAATTCCCTGTTGTAATAACCTAGATTTGAACATTGATTTTTTTTTCCCCCTAACTGGGTGCGCGTTCCTCTTTAAGAAAACGCTTAATATTTAGGGCAAGTGTATATGTTGACATTTTCATAGTTTAGTTGGAAGCATTTCTCCATCGGTGACCTAAGATCTGGATTTTGATTTTTGGTAGGAGGACTCTTCTCAGCTGAGGGAGGAGGCTGTGGTATATTCTTTTGGGCTAATTCGCAGAGAGTGAAGTCCTATGGGACCAATTTTGCGCAGACTTTCTGCATGCCCAGGCCCTAGGTCAAAATGTAGCGAAGAGTCTGATGATTCAAACTTAAATTCATTACCAATCGTTCTCGCCCTCAAGTGCCGATCAGACCTAATGAATCCCCTCTTTTGTAGCATTCTCCTCAGTTCGGGAAGTGACTGGTCGACCAGAACAGACTTCATCTTCCAATCTTTCGGCTATCTAAAAATGCCTGGTGCCACCTAAAAGCCTATCCCCGGGTGGAATTTGATCTCCAAAAGGCTTGTTTTTTTTTAACTTATTTCTGTTGCATTGTTGTGAAGTGTGTGTATATTCCAACTCCTCCACTACACGCAGGATAATGCTCAGTCGGCTGGGGCTGTATAATAGACCGATTGTATCTCTGCAGAGGGGTAAGACCCCCCCTCCCCAACAAGTGTCCTGGATATGACATTAAACAATCTGATGGTGAGTCTCCAGTAATGCTGGAGCTTTAGGAAATGTGGCGTATCCCTTCATTGCCATCACTCTCAGGTCCACTCTGGTCCGAAGTGGTAGCACCTGATAGGGTCCTATCTATGGGTCAAATAGAACTATTTGATCATTTAACTGTATCTACAAAATATGTTTACAAATTGAATATTTAATATAAATGTGAAAACAATTTTGGCATTAAATAACTAAATCAAACGAGCAGGATGGAACATTGTAATTTCTTAAACTGAATTCAAATAGAGTATACTCTGCTTTCTTTCTCTTTGACTAGTTACCATATCAAGGGGGAGAAGATATACTTTCAAGTCTTTCCCAAGGGCGTTAGCACGAAGTGAAATGTAAACAGCCTCGGCCAGGATTTGAACTAGAGTAGCTGCGTTCATTTCCTAGTGCGATAACTGTTACGCTAAGCTCAGTGTCCATTGGACTGATACAGAATTTGATTACATAACGCGGTTAGATATTCTGGAGTTCCTCCCGCAGCAATGGGTAGGATGTGACGTGACACAGGTCAATTTTTTAAGCGGAAAAAAACCTGTTTGAATTCAAATTTCCTTCTCCTAGCTAGGCTAAGGAACCTTGTCTGTCTTCCTATTAAGCGATTAGTGAAACGCATCAACCTCGTCTATGGCCCAGTCGGCTGGGGCTGCCGAATACACAGACTGCTTCTCTGCAGAGAGGTAAAACTCTCCCAACGAGTGTCCTGATATATGACGCTAAACAATTGATGGCGCAGCTCCAGTAATGAAGAACTTGGGAATACGGAGTATCCCTTCATTGCCATCGCTCCAAGGTCCATTCTAGTCCGGAGGTCCTATCTATTGGTCAAATAGATCTGTTTGATATTTAAACTGTACTTATGCTTAACTAGATTGCTTGAAAAAAAACTGTTTGATCATTTACTTGTGCGTAAACAAATAACTGTTTAATTGAGTTGTCTTAGTAATGGGTAGCAATACTTTAAAAAAATTAAACAATGTGCAAACAAAAGATTAATATTAAATAGAATAATTCTTAAGAAATAAGTGAAACCATTTAACTGTGCGAAAAAAAATGAGCTCAGGCTCGTTTTTAAAAATGTTATCTACAAAATGTGTTTAGAAATCATATATTTAATATATACATATAAAAAATGATTTGGCATTAAATTACCTGCAATGGTTGATAATGTCATAAAACCAAACCAGCCTCGTCAAGGATTTGAACGCTGGTCGTAGATCTCATTATCCACGACGATAATCGGAGATTTGTAGAAGAAATGACGCGTTGAAAGTTTGTGAATATTTTTTTGGTTTGGTTTCTTTGTTTAATGGCATATCAACCTTTGTAGGTTATTTAATGCCAAATCTGTTCTCGTAGAAGAACAGTAGTAGTACTATTTAACCCATAGCTTGGAGGATAAGGGGGTTCATACCTTTCCCAAGGGTATTTGCCCGAAAGTGAACGTAATAGCGCGACTGGAGTACGAACTCGCGTACTACGATTCCGCAGTCTATCGCTTTAACCATTACACCACGAGGACACCCCCTGTATATTTTATTGAAGGATATTTGTTGTTTGGATCGCAGAGGGTAAAGTAGTTTCCTCAAAAGAACAATCGCCCACAATCAACAACACATTTCATAGCGTATGAACTTATATTCTATGTTTCGGGTTATATAATGCTACAACTGTTCTTCTACAAGGATGACTTTAGCACTGAATAACACCCGAAGGTTGATATGCCATTAAACAAAGAAACCGGTAGCCCAATCGGCTGGGGCTGTAGAATACACCGACTGCTTCTCTGCAGAGGGGCAAGACCCCACCCCAATGAGTGTCCTGATATGACACTAAACAATCTGATGAAGAGGTTTCAGTGATGCTGGAATTTTGGGGAATGCGGAGCACCCCTTCATTGCCATTGCTCCCAGGTCCACTCTGACCTGGAATGGTTGCACCTGATAGGGCCCTATCTATGGGTTTAATAGAACTAAACTGCATACTTATGCCAAACTGAATTGTTTGAATTAGAACTGTTTGACTAAACTGAATAGCTTGAAATAGAAATGTTTTTTACTTACATTTAAACTACGTGCTTATGCTAAACTGAATCGTTTAATACAGGACTGTTTTGACATTTAACTGTGAGTAAAGAAAATCTGTTCTTATACTAAATTGAATTAGCTGAATTAGAACAGTTCGAATAAACTGAATAGATTGAAATAGAACTTTTTGCATAAAAACGGATTTGGCGTTAAATAACCTACAAGGGTTGATATGCCATAAACCTAAACAACCAACCAAAGAAACCTAACCTTAGAATACGCTGACTGTTTACCCTGCAAAGAAGTAAGCCAAGATGTGTTCTGGGTATAACAATTAACTGCATCTGATGGTGAGGCTCCAATTCTAGAGATCCACTTCGACCCACTTCGACTCGGAGTGGTAATACTTGTTAAGGTCGCATGTGTATGTCAAATCATTTTAAAAACTACTTGTATTCGATAGGAATACTTGATGCCATATAAAGAATAGTTACTTGAACCATATCATCATCATTATGTCACGCTGCTGGCACGGATCTCCCTGACCCTCTCTTGCCACCCTTCTCTATCGTCCATCGCTCTCGGGTGGTATTCCAGGCTACACCCTGTATCGGCACAGAGCTGTTGTATATAGGTTCTAGGTGCCCGTTTAGCTGCTGTTTTTGTGGGGTGTTGTTTCCAGGACTTGTTCAATATTGCTCGCAGCATTCTTATGTAATTGCCGTCAAGCTTTTTCTCCATACTTTTAATTAGCGTCCATGTAGTGCATCCATATAGCAGTATCGATACGACCACTGCTTGGAAGAGACTGCGTTTTATTTTATCGATCAGGCCTGACTTCCATATGACCGATAGCCGGTAGATAGCTGTCCATGCCTTTGCTTGTCACGTGTTGATGTCTTGAACCATATAAAGATGGTTAGTAAATTAAAACTATATAGTTGAGTGCAAACAAATGACTATAATTAAATAGAAATAATTACTTGAAGCCATAGAATTATAAGTATGATATAGAAATATTTGAAACAATACGATTGTGCAATTTATTTGTACTAAATATGAATACTTGGTGTCCTAAAAAAAGTAAAACTACAACACAAAAAAAATCTGGTCGTACTTGCTCGCACAGATTTCTCTGCCTTTCTTTCTCGTCATTCGTCCCTATCATCTATCGCTCCCGACAGGTCCTTCAGACTACATCTTGTGTCCGTACAGCTCAACGGTTAGGATAAAATAATTCAGTCAGAGGGCACCTCTGGTGGTGTAACGGTTAGCAAGCTAGACTAGCAAACCTACACAAGTGAGTTCGAGTCTCATGAGCGCCCCATTCATTCGGCCTTGTGCCACATCGAAGCAAAGAGCTTCGTAAATTACTAAAATAATTCAGTCAGAAAACTGCAGATACTCAAAATGGTTGCGTCTATTGATGAGGCAAAATGCGGCCGTCAAAAGATTACTATGATTCTTATTGAAACCATATATCCAAACCGCATCGCCCTTCGCGCGGGTAAATAAGGGGGGCGCGTTCTGCTGGGGTTGTCCTGGCCCTAGTGTTCGAAAATAAATGTATAATGAACGAAATTCTCAAACCTCTTGGCATGAAATAACCCTAGACGAGTTGACATGCGGTTAAAATCAATAAATAGAAATAATACAACATGAGTTAATGGAGATGTGTATGAAGAAGTGTCTTTAACGTTGGTACGTATGTGAAGTTTGCAAGAGAATGTTAAGTGTCTTTCAGTTGTTGACTTTATAGTTATAGATGAAAGTTAACATAGGCTGCAAGGATTCACTTTTGCAGCCAGAACTTATTGTACTTGAAGAAATGGTCTCCGAGATTAAGTTAAACCATCTTTATCTTGCAGATGTTCATATATTCTTTATTTGAAAAATGATTTTGAGTCATCAGTTTAATTAAATCGGATTCTCTAAAGTCAAATTTTAAACAAGATGATCTATGTTGACAAGTTTAAGTGGCATTAACGGGATTAAATTTACTTTTATTTTATTTATTCATTTATTTATTATGCTTTGTTCAATGTGACACTTGGTTCGCTGGGTAGGAAAACGTCACTCGGGAGATAGGATCTTGTGATCCAGTTCAAACATTTATTTATAGTAATTTACGAAGCCCTTTGCTTCGATGTGGCACAAGGCCGAATGAATGGGGCACCCAATGAGACTCGAACTTGCTAACCGTTATACCACCAAAGTGCCCCAAACATTTATTTATAACCCAAGTGTACTCGGCTGAACATGAACAGTGAAAGATACTCACACGCAATTGACTTAACGACGTATCAAACCTTAGTAGGTTATTTAATGCCGGGATTGGATTAATTTCTAAATGATTACAGTGAACTATATCTTTTTCCATGTGTTATTGCATTTTTTTAATTGCACATTTTTTTTTTTTTGTCTATAATTATTCATTTGCAAAAAACATAGTTTCACGTATTATTATCAAATACTAATAATTTTAGAACATATCTGAAGATATTCTTCGTGACGTAGTGGTTAACGTGTTGGGCTGCGACATTGTAGTAAGCGAGTTCAAACTCTAGTCGCGCTATTACGTTCACTTTTGTACTAATACTCTTGTGAAAGGTATGAACCTACTTATTCCCCAGGTTATGGGTTAAAAAGTACAACTGCTGTTCTTCTTCAAAGATACGTTGACATTAAATTACCCACGAAGGTTGATATGCCATGAAACAAAGAAACCAAATCGAACATATAGAATTGATATGCCATGAAACAAAGATATGAAACAAAGATATGAAACATTGATATGCCATGAAACAAAGAAACCAAATCGAACATATAGAATTGATATGCCATGAAACAAAGATATGAAACATTGATATGCCATGAAACAAAGAAACCAAATCGAACATATAGAATTGATATGCCATGAAACAAAGATATCAAACATTGATATGCCATGAAACAAAGAAACCAAATCGAACCCATAGAAAAAAAATGGTGAGCGATACATAAGGATCGATATTGATCAGCTGATTGCTTGTTTGGGGGGGGTATTTATTTATCTTTTTTTTCTTTTTTTTTTTTTTTTTCTCGTAAGGGTTGTTAACTTGAAATTAAAAGTCTAATTACTTTCTCGACAAACCTTAAATACTTTATAGTTTTAGATGGAAGTTAATGTAGTCGTGCACAAGGCTACATGGATTCCTTTTTGCAGCCTAATCTTATTACACAGAAGTGGTCTCCGAGATTAAGCTTAACCATTTTTCTATTGCAGGTGTTCGTGTATTCTTTATTTGATAAATGATTAAAGTCATCTGCTGAATTAAGTTGGATCTTCTAAAGTAAAAATCCTTTCACCTAGATGATCTATGGTGAAAGGTTTCAGTGGTATTACTTGGGTTAAATTCTCTCTCTCTCTCTTTCTTTCTTTTTTTTTTTTTTTTTTTTTTCTTCTTCATATATGTAAGGTGCGTGAAGTGAAAACAATGGTTCTTATCATAAATTTTCAACGAATGGAAATGTCCCAATTCAAAACATAGGCATTTTAAGGTGCGTCGTCAACCCTTGGACGCGTTTACGGTCACGTACGCGAAGATATAATTTAGAAAAATACCCACATCTCATTACTTTATTTCTCTCTCTGTCTCTATCGATTGCTTACTAATTTCTCTCCCTCTCTGTCTATCGCTCGCTTACTCTTTCAATTTCCCTCTATTTCTTACTCTATCTCTCACTGCCGCTATCTTTCTGCTGAGGAGTAAGACCCCCCCCCACATTTCAACTAGTGTCCTGGATATGACATTAAATTATCTGATGGTGAGGCTCCAGTCCTCGAGTTTTGGGAAATGTGGAGTGTCCTTTCATTGCCATTACTAGTAGATCCACTCTGACCCAGAGTGACAATACCTGTTTGAGTTTCGTGTGGGTCAAATAAAACTATTTAATCATTTGCTATACTTGAAACAATTTAACTGAGCAAACAATAGCAATTACTCGAAACCATTCAACTGTGTAAACAAATGATTAGTGTTAAATATAATTATTAGTTTAAAAACTAATATTTTAAACCAGTTAACTGTTTGTAAATAAATGAGCTCTGGCTCGTCTAAAAATGTTAACTACAAACTCTTCGCTTACAAATCGGGTGAATATATAAACGGGATTTGACATTAACCCACAAGGACTGATATATCATAAAGCACAACAAACCAAACCTCTATTGCTAACTTTCTTTCCTTTTCTTCTTCTAAAGAAGTTTCTATGGCAACCTACAGAAACACCTGCTCTTAAGATCATTGATGTTAAATAAGGATAATGGCCGTTGTCCTGTTTATTGTATGTCTGAAATGCTGTTTAGACATCTAATTTCATTAGACAAACACGGATGTATCTTTCCCTTCTCTAACCAGGTCTTTTCTGCCATCCACCTGCTTATAAAAGATGGAGAACACCTATTGCCAGGTGACCTCATCCTTGTCAAGGGAATACATAAAGAACTGTCAGTTTAATTCAATGATAAAAGAAAAGACATTCATAGGTAGTAGTAGTATAAAAATGATAATAGACTAGACGTCCCGTGAACCCATTGACTTCTCTTTGTAACGACGGTCCACGATGACACCGATCCTTCTATTTAGGAAGGAGTAAAGGATTCTGATTAGTATTTAAGATATATTGAGAATTTTGATTTCTAAAAAAAACGACATTCAGTACGAACTGGAGTCTCACAATTAGACTAGAAATTGTTTAATTCTCTAAAAGCCTTTTTAAGATAATTCATCATTTATTTATATATCGACCTTTTATAATTAACTGATACGAGGCGAACAAAGATATGGGCAGCAGAATGAGAGCAGTCTCGCCCTATGATTCGGTGGGGTGGGGGAGTTAAATTCCCTGAAAGTTACAAACTACGACAAAAGACACCCGAAGAAGATCGGTGAGTAAAGCGGGCGAAACTTATTGTCTTCGTCCAAGTATAACAACTAGGATGAGGACGATAGGCCGAGATACGTAATTTGTGTAAATACAAATAATTCCTCATCTCAGAAATTTAGGTAAATTTCCGGGGTTTTTTGTTGTTGTTTTTTTTGTTTTGTTTTTTTTTATTTATTTTATTTTTTTAAAATTTTAATTAGTTTATTATTTATTCATTTTCCGAGTTAGAATTTTGAATTTTGTGAAAATTTCTGAGAGAGATTCTTTTATATTATGATTTTAAAATCTTCACTTTTCACCATCCCCGTTTACACATTATTAGAATCTTCCTCAGGTGGTCTCTGTAATATCAGTTGTGCTTTACTAATAAAGACACTCGCATAGAAATATTAACAGTGGAAGATTCCGACAATGTGTTGACCATATTTACCAACCCCTCCGCTCTGGCAGGATATGACACAAGGTCAATTTTTAAGCGGAGTTTAACAGGTTTTAATTCAGTTTTCCTTCTAGACTAGTTGCCTCACCAAGGCTGAAGAACCCAGTCTGTCCTAATATTTACCCAAAGCTAGAGGGAGAATAATTGGATTCATACCTTTCCCAAGGGTATTAGTGCTATGTGAAATGCAATCAGTCTCGTCCAGAATTTGAACTCTTATCGCCGTGTCCATTTCCTACGACGTTAACCATTACACCACGGGCACCTCCTTCCGACAATGTGTTGACAGGGATTGTAAACATGTCGAGACTTTTGAGACTATATCATAAAAAGAAAATTCCATGAGTGTTTTAAAATTTTTGAAATCATCCAGTGCTTCTATAACTTGCTACAGAATAAAATTTACGATGGTAATATTGAAATTGCAAATCCTACACAGCAAAGATGTTTGTATTTACATGAATGTTGGATAATTTTGTCCTAGGCCACTCAGGGTGGAGCAATGCTCAGCAAGTTTGTCTTCAGGACTCTTAACTTCAATCCACGCTGTATGCCTTTACACTTGTGACTTTGTGCTGCGCAAATTTCATTAAATAAATCAATGATGTTGTGTAAGGTACCTAGTGAGTCATCTTATCGATTACGCATGCGTACTTAAAAGGCTGGTTGGATTTTATGGTATATCAACTTGTGTAAGTTATTTGTGCCAAATCCTGTTTATATAATGTTTGTAGGTAACATTTTTAAACGAATCGGAGCTCATTTTTTTGTACACAGCATTGTTTCAAGCATTGTTTCCTAATACTGATGCTTCAATTTAATTCTTATCATTTGTTTGCTCACAGTTAAATCATTTCAAGTCGAGTAAATGATAAAACGGTTCTATTTGACCCATAGATAGGACCTTAAGTACTACCAATTCAGGACTAGAGCATCACCATCAGATGCTTTGGTATCCTACCCAGCACACTCGTTGGATGGATTGGGGGTCTTAGTATTCTGCAGAGATGCAGTCGGCGTATTCTACAACTCCATCCAACAAGGCTGATACAAAAAAGGATTACAGTATCTGAGAGTAAAATTTATGCCCAAAACACTTTGTTCAGATTTAGATATGCTGATCTGTAGTCCCATCGCCGAGGTAGGGGCCAGACCCACCTGACCCCCACCGGGTAAATGTGATATGAACAGGCAAGTGTCTGGGTCAATAGGATTTTCCAATTACAAATGGGAAAGGGAATAAAATGGAATTAAAAAAAATTCCCTGATGTGTAACCGGGGCACCAACAATCACCTTTTAGCTCTGTTTCAGGAGAAGTGGAGAGCTTGCTCCCCATCAACTCGTCTAAAGGATAAGGGCGGGATTTATTGCTTGGTGTCGGGGGGGGTCAATGAAAGGGAATGATGAAGGAGCTAAACTATTTTTGGCACCGCCATACAGGACGCTGGCTTTTTGTTGGGTTCCCGCAATAAACCGACCGACTCACCTTGACTTCACATCAAAAAACTAAAAATCTTAATTTGAACCACTTCATTGCAGAATTCGTAACACAAAATAGAAAGTGGTCAATAGAAATTAGCAACGCTCTTTTTTTTTTTTTTCTTTTTTTTTTTTTTTGTCATTGAGAGATTTAGTTTTACTATCTTTTATTTGCAATAATTAAAAAATGACAAAATTTCATCTTAGACGAACTATATTTTCGGCACATCGGAGCAAATACGGTCCCATCAAAAAAATTTTTTTTTCAAATAAAGATGTAAAAAAAAAAATAGCAAAGGATGCTTAGTGTAGATTAACTCTTTTACCTGGTTATAGTTAACAGAATTATAGCAATCTACCCCCCTTGGATTAAATAAAAGGTTCGGTTCGAAGTTTCGTGTTTGCTCTCGTGTTCAAGAAACACCTGAAGAAAGCAGCAGCTAAAACGTTGGGGATATAAAGATGAAGACAATAATTCGAATAATGGTTGGCAAGCTAGACTAGAAAACCTTCACGAGTGTGTTCAAGTCACATTGGGTGCCCCATTCATTCGACCTTGAGCCATATCGAAGCAAAGAGCTTCGTAAATTACTATTCTAAATGATAAAAAAAAAACTTTCTTCTACTCTGGTAATTTGTCAGATTTGAAAATTTTTTTATTGTTTCAGATTATTGAATCCCTAACTTCTTGGTATAAAATAGCTCTAGACGAGTTGACATGCCATTATTATCTGTCTCTTTGAATTCTTTTGATAACCAAGAGGAACATCTACTGCTTTAAGGACCTCAACATTCATTGTTATGAAACCTAATTCCGGACTTTTTTTTCACACTGGAAAACAATAGTTTTTTCTTGAAAAGGTTAAGAAATAAGGCACAGTTTGTCCCAACTTTTATTTTCTTAATTTGTTTTATTTACTCCTTTTTGTTAAGGAGACGCCCCTTAAAGGACCCTACTCACTCCTTTATTTCCTTTTTTTATCTTTACCTGTCGCCATGATATTTACCAGTTAACAAATTCGGTGTTATATCGTCTAGTATTATCTGTGTGTGCTGTTTTACATTCGTTTTTATCCGCGCAAACAACCCCCACTTTCTTTCGTTCAATACACGGGTTGCGTTTTAATTCTATTGTCTTGCCCGATTATGATTGGTCGACCACCGACGCCGTCGTTCAGCAAAAATGGACGTTCATTTTTCGCGTCGCTTTTCTCGGGTTGACTAATCATCTCTACGTTTCTCGACATGGCGTACTTAAGAGTCACTAAATCACGCAAAGGAGATAATTTTTCTTTTATCACTCTGTTGAAGAGATTTGCGATAATACTTCTCGTCTCCTTTGCCCATAACAGATAATAAGAAAGCATAACCATTGCAATAGTTAATGAAAGAGGCTGTAAAGGCAGACATGTTGATACGAAAGTGTACTTGAACGTGAAAAGAAGTCCACTATGGTCGTTTTAAATTATTGTTTCTTTGTTAGAGCTGAGTAAATTAGTTTGGCTAATTTTTATCCAATTTCATATGCAGAAAAAATGTAAACGCTTAAGTGTAAAACATTTATTTTTCATAAGATTAATTTTTACTGTTTTTGCTCGATTGATTTTAATGGCAAGACAACCCGTCTAGTTATTTTATGTCGAGAGATTAGGGAATTGCATTCATAAGTTCATATTTACATCTTTTTTATGCCTTTCTTGAAAACTTTAAAATAAAATTCACTTGCCTTTTAAGATTAAAATTTTCCGACTTAAGTTTCAGGTAAGCAGCAAAATGAAAGGACTATTTATAAAGAGAGGAATATTTTGATCTGTGCTCAGACATCGGCTGATTGACATGCAATTAAAAATATTTTCTTGTGCTATTTAATGCATAGGGGTGAGGGAATCGTGTTCATTATACATTTATATTTACACTGAATGGTTGTTTATACGAATAATTTTAAAGATCTATTTGATCCATAGATGGGACCCTAACAGATCAGAGTGAACTTGGAAGTAATGGCAATAAAGTGATACTCATACTCCTCCAGATCTGGTGCCTAATCAGATTTTGTGTTGAGGGGGTTATCTCTCTGCAGTGGATACAGTCAACTAACTCTAAGCCCTACCGACAGGGGCGGAATTATAGCTTCAAATCAGTATTCTAAATACAAATAATTTGCAAACAAATGGTTACAAGTACTCCTATATAATATTATATTTGATAATAATCCTTTTGAAGTATCCGTGGTGTAATGGACTACGGCTTCGGAAAGAGCGAGTTCGAACCCCAGACGCGCTATTACGTTCACTTTCGGACTAATACCCTTGGAGAATGTATCAACCTCCTGTAATATAATCACGACCAAGATACGAATATGTAAAAACGTTCATATAAGCATATACATAGGAATCCGAAAACACTCGAAACACTTGACGACTTTCTTGGTTCAGGTACGAAACTTTTATATACCTTTTTTGAGTTTAAAGTTTTTCGACATGAGAGAGAGACACAATTTCTTTCTATCCTGACTTTTCCATCTGACCCCCACCACGTGCGACACCCCGCCGCAAACTACTGGTCTGACCTCGGCGAGCTCCGAAAATCGACTTGCTTCGTCCAAGCCCAAATCTCAACTCACTGTTTGTTTTTTTTTTTTTTTCAAATTCCAAAATCCTCAACCCATCGCTTCCGGGCATGACGTCATTCCCGTCCCCGGTCCTATTTCCTATCTGGGGTTTTTATTGTGACATCTGTGATTGCCACATCCGCCCCACGCGCGCGTGAACACCTGCACTCAATGTGTGCACCTAACTAACCCACGCACTAAGCCGAAAGGTTCTCAGCCTAACTAAACCGAAAGGTGAGATATACAAAACGAAAAATGATAATATAAAAAAAAATCCTTCCGCAATTATATAACATTCTTTATCTCTCCTGCTATGGGTTAAATGGTATCACTGCTGTTTTTTAAGGATGGCTTTGGTATTAAATAACCCACGAAGATTTATATGCCAATAAACAAAGAAAACCAAACTAAATAATCCTTTGTTTGCACAATTATATGGTTTCATGTATACCTATTCAATACAAACAATTTTTTAACTGATCTTTTTAACACGTGTTACTACCGCTTCTGGTCATATTGGACTTGGAGTAATTTTATCAAAATATACTGGGTTGATACAAACTTTATTACAATTATTTCATAGATAGTAGAGAAGATATTCAGTCGATTCCTCTCTCCACAAGGACCAATATTAAAAGTAGTGTATCCATACTATACTAAAATTGAAAAACGAAAGACAAGCTTATTTGCCCATACAGAAACATAATATATGCATGATATACATACAGGTAGCAGTGAAAAGAAATTTACAATAGTTTAACGTGGCCAAAGACCTTGGCACAGTAATGTAAAATTCCATTTTGTTCTTTCGACTTATAGTCTTCAATGTGTTTTTTTTTTTTTTTTTCGTAAATGTTTGAAATAAGTTCCGTTATGATTTTAAAGTCCCCCTGTTTACTATTACTATTAAAACATTACTGGAATTTCCCTTATCTCTGTAATTTAAATACAGCTTCGCTAATAAAGATATTTCCACAGAAATATTCAATTTTTTTTAAATCACCTATGGGATAGTAAACATGTGCAGGTTGTTTGAAATTATATAAACTGGTACTCCATAAGGGTGATCGCATAAAAAAATATCCAGGACATTTTTTAATAACATATCAACCTCCATGGGTTATTCAATACCAAAGCTGTCTTTATTTATTTTATTTTTTACATTTTTTTTTATGAACGATAGTGGTACTACTTACTTCATAGCTGGGGAGATAAGGGGTTCATAATTTCCCATGAGTATTAGTCTGAAATACCACCCTGTATGTCTACTTGACGGCCAAGCCACTTCACACTTCGAGCGGCCGTGTTCGTCGGTATACGGATCTGACCGGCATCCTCGATCCTCCGGCTTTAACCCTTCTTGGAGGGGATAGGTTTATCACCTGGTGCCTGAGTCGCTCCCTTTTTAGGGAATGCCGACGGGGCCCGAGGCTTTTTTTTTTTTTTTTTTTTTTTTGAGCCGCTGGGCGTGCCAGGGTTACCGTCCTGCTCCCGGTCCCGCCTGAAAAAGGACGTGTACCACACTCGTCCGCTCGGTAGGACGTACGACAAATACCGACGGCCAGACATCAAATCTATAACCCAACACAAGTAATCCCACAAGATAAAGAGTCTGATTTTTTTTTTTTTTTTTTTTTTTTTTAGATCGGAATGAAGCTTGAGCTATTGCAATTCAGTCAAGAAACAATAAGAAAGCACAAAAAAAAACTTGTGCTGGCAGACGATACATAATTATCTCTCTGGGAGAATGGACGTGTCTACTGGGCTCCTTATGGGACAATTACATGATAATCCCAGAAATCCATCATCGAAAAGTAGAGGCGTTGTCTCTTGTCCTGTCATTTCAACTGTGAAGCCAACTGGGCCAGGGCTCCTTTCACTGTCCATTAATCTCGAGTCAGCTTTCTTGTTTCCAAGCACCTTTTACATACTGCTAGAATAAGTGCATATTCTACCTAGGGACACGCTTGTGCATTCTTTTCATTACTACTTGTATGTATATCATACATATATTATGTTTCTGTGTAGGTAAATAAGCTTGTCTTTCGTTTTTCAATTTTAGTATAGTACGGATACACTACTGTTAATACTGGTCCTTGTAGAGAGAGGAATCGACTGAATATCTTCTCTACTATCCTTGAAATAATTGTAATAAAGTGTGTATCAACCCAGTATGTTTTTGATAAAATTACTCCAAGTCCAATCTGACCAGAAGCGGTAGTAACACGTGTTAAAAAATTGCTAGTATTGAATAGGTATACATGAAACTATTTGCATATAAATCTTCGTGGGTTATTTAATGAATTATAAGCGGATGTTTCGCATCGTGTTTTTATAGATGAAACATTGGCCCTGTGGGAGTCATTTCCCTATCATCCTATTTTGTAATAGTTCTGAATGAGAAGGGACGATGCAATCCCCCCCCCAAAAAAAAATGGTCGTGCAAAAGTTTCTCTAAAAGAATTTTCTCAATATTTAAAAAAAGTCGGTTCTGTTGCGGAAAAATATTTGCATATCAACGGTGGAACACTTTCCGTTTTAAAACGCTGTATCTTGATTGGTTTATGTGAGGTGCCGAAAAATTTTGCACGGTCTCCCCTCTCATTTAAAACCCCGACTACAAAATATGATCAGGTATGGAAAGGACTTCAGCAGGGTCAATGTTTCATCTGTAAAAACGCAATATGAAATATCCACTCATAAGTTGGCAATTAGGAAAAATTTATAATAGTTTAAAGTGGCCGAAGACTTTTGCCAGGAACTGTATTCTAAAATGTATAAACTACCAATGAATTAGATTTAAAAACTCAGAGCTTTTAAATTTTGCAACACGTGACTTCTATAGCTATCTTAAGTAAGCTGAACTTTTTACTATGAATCAGAAGAAAGTCATTGATTTTTTTTTTCTTTTACACGCATCTATAATTACCTTGTCTGAGGTGTAGTGGTTAACGTGCTGGACTGCAACATCGTAGTAAGCTAGTTCAAATTCAGTCACGCTATTGTTCACTTTCGGACTGATACCCTTAGGAAAGGTATGAACCCCTAATCCTCTTGCTATGGATTAAATAGTACCACGATCGTTCTTCTAAAAAAAAAGGTTAACTTTGGTATTATATAATCCAGCGGTTGATGTACCATTTTAAAAACTAAGAAACAAATATTCTGAGTGTGGTATTAAACCGATTTTTCTGTCAGGCTAGCTTGTCTCCATATGAAAATTTTCTCATCCTTCCAGAGAATTCCCGGTAAATTTGTCTTAAAACAAATTGTCACGAATTTTCAGCCCTGGAGAAATAAAAACAATTTTGGTGGGGATCTTCACTTATAAGGCCAGTTTATTGATTAATTGGACTAATTGTATTAAAATATTATCAACTTACTCTAAACCTGTGTTGTCGTTTGATAACAATTAAAAATATGAAAATCGCATTAAATGCTAAAACTTTGGCAAATTTAATGTATATGTTACTTTCATAAAATTCATATTTACTGTAATAAAGGTTAAATGAATTTTTCAGTATGTTGACAATCCATTTTTATCGTGTTTCCTTGTTTCATTATAAATCGGGAACTTGAAAATTTGATATATTAGGGGTTGATTACAAATCAACAGTTTTACTGTTTATCATAAAGTAAACCTCTTATTATTGTACCCCTTCCACAAATTGCTCAATCATGGAATAATGTGTATAGTTCTAGCTGTTGAGATACGTTAGTGCATTCTTTCCTCTAAACACCACAATCTACTTCTGTTCTATGACAGAAAAGTTCTCAACTCGATCATCAATGGAACCTACAATACGGAGATCTATTTTGGTATTACACGAAAATAAGACAAACATATATTAAACAATTCAGTTTAGTGTAAGTACAGTTTCAATGTCAACAGTTCCATTTTAAACAATTCAGTTTAGCATAAGCACGCTGTTTAAATGTAAGTACAGTTTAATTGTCAAAAACATTTCTATTTAAGCAATTCAGTTTAGTCAAACAGTTCTAATTCAAAGATTTCAGTTTAACATAAGAATGCAGTTAGAGCCCTATCTATGGATTAAATAGAATTATCAGGTGCTACGATTCCGGACCAGAGTGGACCTGGGAGCAATGGCAATGAAGGGGCACTCCGCATTCCCCAAAGTTCCAGCATCACTGGAATCTCACCATCAGATCTAGTGTCCTATCTAGGACACTCCTTACTGGGGTGGGTGGGGGCGTCTTACCCCTCTGCAGAGAAGCAGTCGGTGTATTCTACAGCCCCAGTCGACTAGGCAAACGAGTACGATGTGACGCAATCATTTTTTTAAGCAGAGTACGGCTGGTTTGAATTCAGTTGTCTTTCTCCTAGACAGGTTGCCTAATAAAGGCAAAAGAACTTAATCTGTTCTATTTTATGATTGTTGGAAGGAGAAGAGATGAACTCGTGGATTTCCAAGAGGCGCACAGTCTCTTATGTACAAATGGGTTTATCGTGTATTTTCTTCGGTTGTGTTCAGTGTTAATTATAATTGATATATTAACGCTAATATTGAATGCTAAATGTTCTTGTATGTGTAAATGAGTTTTTAGCATCTGTAAAATTATTATTTTTAGCGAGAAAAGATTGTAACGTGTGTGTATTTACGTTGAGTTGTTTCCTCGCTAAGTTTGTAAGGTCCCTCGCTAATTGTTGTTAGGTATATAAACTAGAGAAGTTCCAAGATGTCGAAGTCGAAATGTTTTTAGGAATAGTTTTTATTTGCAGCATGGAATATTTAGTTTGTGTTTGTGCTGCAAGCCTCGTAGGAAAGGTGAGTAAAGAGACGAAATGGAGTTATGAGAAAGCAGCGCGTATCGTCGGACGTGCGAGGGGTTGTGTTCGCCTTAGTTTAGCGAAAGTCTTGTTTGCCGTTGGAGGAAATAAACTTTGGAGTCACCGTGAGTTTTGTGCGTCTGGCGGAATTGGGGAGAGGCGTGCGTGTCTCCATTAATGTGGCCCAGAGGTGAAATGAGAACTAGGTGCCGGAACGGAATTATACATCGTAATCGATATAGCCAATTTCGGGGGTGAAATAAAGTTGTTCCTGTGTGTGGCGTATTGAATGTATCTAATTCATATTCAATTGGGATTCCTTGGTCTAAGAGATAATAGACGCAAGGAATCCATAAATTAGATAGGTTCCCTCATGTGTCGATGCTGCTGCTATTGAAGAACGGCCAATGAGACGTCTGCACTGGACGGCGTTGTTCAGCCAAAGAGACTGTGTTCGGCAGCTTACCCAATTTCTGTTGTCCGGGATGAATTGGATAAGTCATCCCGATTGGGTGAAATTATGCGTCGAATTAAACTGCGCGCCAAACCAAAATTCCTTCTGCTACAAGTTTATCTTGTCTTTCCTTTCGTTGTGTTCAGTGTGAATATATCACAAATATAAGTTAAGTTGGTGACTGTAGTCAATATGCTAATATTGGTCTTTGTAAAATTGGTTTACTATCTGTTACAATTGTATATTTTGTGTAATCTTTAAGATTGTTACCTTACTTATAATTATCACTTTTCTGATTTTTACTTTTTTTTTTTTTTTTTCTTTTTCAGTTGGCGACTGAAGGTGAACTCATCTTTGGAAAACTACATGATCAGATCGCTCAGCAACAGTAAAAATTAAAAATGAGAGAAAAAACAATTTGTTAAAGAATTTACAAGATTGAATCGGAACCAATGTAGAACTCTTCAAAGACTTGAAAATCTCTCGATCTCTCCTTTATTTCTCATCTGACCTTTTTCGTAAAATTGGAGAAAATGTTTTCCAATCCAAGTCAATCAGCAATCCTCAGTTCTGGATTTTTCTGCTGGAATGAAATAACGCAACCTCTAGATGCCCGAATTGGGATCTCGAGTCAGAGTTCAACGGCCGACGAAAAAAAAAATGTGGATATAATCGTAAAAGATGGCAAAAAATTTACTGTGAATCTTCACATTTTAACCGCGAACAGTGATTACTTTAGACGTCTGTTTTTTAATCCCGAACACAGAGTTCCTTCGCCGATAGTATTGGATGAAGTAACATCAAGTGGATTCCGGGCGTTTCTTAACTCCATAAACGACGACAAGCTTGATATTAAAATGGACAATGTGGAAGACCTCTTAATTGTCAGCCGATACTTGATCCTTCCACGCATTGTAAATAGTTGCATGCAGTTTCTGCTCACACAGATAAAAGATCACTGGCTGGAAATTTTGGAGCTGGTCAACAACTATTCATTATTTGTTGTCGGTTTTGAGCTGCAGAACTTTTTATTGAATAATTTCGAAGAGATTGCCACAGATACTGACAAGTTTGGAGAGATGCCATACGAGATTCTATTTTCACTGGCTCAGGACCCACGGATTAATATTTCGTCAGAATTTAAACTTTTCAAACTGGTCGTGAAATGGATCAATTTCAGATTTGAAGAGAGAGCGGATTATTTTGATTGTTTTTTGACAGCAATCCGGTTGCCTCTGATGTCGCAGGACGAACTTGAAGAAGTAGCCATGTATTTCAATCCGCTTGTGTATAGTCCAGGACACGACATGGTCAAATATCTTTTAAATGCTGTTGCATCGTGAAATTGTTTGTTCCATATTTATTTCTGTTTTCGAAGCAAATGTTTGTCTGTATTTTTTCCTTCCTAAAGGTTAAAAATATTTGAAATATTATCAATTAAAAAAAAAAAAAAAAATTAAAAAAAACTTTTCAAGATTCAAAATTGACACGGACAGTATAAATTTAGAGGTTATTATAACAGATGCTATATTTGCCCAAATGTAACCGGATTCACAAGATTAAAGTAAAAATGACTCGTTTGAGGGTGGAACAAATTTAAAAACAAGGGTTTTGATATCTTCAGACCTCTACAGAGAGAATTGTTCGTGTTAAAAGAAATTTTGCAATATAATTTAGATACCAGAGTTGCCAGACCACCTGGAGGACTAAAAGTGGGGCACCTAGTGAGAATCAAACTCTAATAATGGTCTGCAAAGCGTACAACTACCAGATGTTGAGCACCTCTTGCTAGACGAGTGAGTTCGATTCTGACTTGGTGACCCAATACTTCTGGCCTTATGTCAAACAAAGCTCAGCTTGGTAAATGACTATGGCTGCCAGATTTGAATTGCTGAAGGACCAAAAGCAGTAAATTTGTAATAGGAATCCACTGGGTTCCTGAATTTACAATTCATGATGACATTGATGCTTCTATTTTAGGGAGGAATGAAGGATTTTTATTAACATTTTATAACCATTGATATTTTGGTTAATTAAAAAAATGTTCAGCAGGAATGATATTCATTTGAAAATTTGACTGGAATTTGCTTCCTTCTCAAAATTAGAGCAGTTTAAGCGTATTTCTCAAATAAATAAATTTATAAAAAATCTGACCTTGATGGGCCATTATTATCTTATTTATTTTTTGGGTCTGTCTGTCTGTCTCTCTTTCTCTTATGATTTACAATTACTCTTTCCAGAGTAATACAATTAGGGTGATGGACACATTATGATTTTTTATTTTATTAACAAAATTACTATGATTTGTAAAAATGCAATAAAGCAACTAAGTCGGTAAGGATTACAGCATGTTAACCCTTGTTGGGTTATTTAATGCCGAATTTCAAGTGTTTTTGTTTGTTTGTTTGTTTTTTGTTTTTTTGTTATTATAATTTAATAATTTGCAAACGATTAAAGAGCTTAGTTTTATGGTTTCAAAAATTCCTACATAATACTAATAATTTTTACACACGCATATATTTGTTTGCAAATGATAATTAAATAGGAATAGTATCTTGAAACTTGAAATATTTGACATTATATATAAAATAAATAAAATGGTAATCACTTGAAATACCATTTTCTTTATTTTATATATAATGTCAAATTAGTTTTAACTAGAAAAGAAAAAGGAGTAAAGATGTGTAACACTATTTGACTGGTCCATTAGCTTAGGGGTAGTGTTCGCCAATGGCCCGGGAGACCAGGGTTCAATCTCGGGTCGAGTCATACCAAAGACTCAAAAAGTGGCATTTGATACCTCCTTGCTTAACACTCGGCATTATTAGGTACGTTTCAATGGTAAAGTGGGGCAATCCAGGGAAAGGATTAGCGCCCTCCTCTACACCTCGGTGTAGTAGCGATTGAAAAGGGAGCTTTCGGGTAGCCCTCGACTACGGTCGCCAACTTTACTTATTTCGATCATTTCATTAATCAACCCTGCTTCAGGAAAACGATTTTCCCCTCTGTGTGTGTGTATATATGTATGTGTGTGTGTGTGTATATATATATATATATACACCCCTCCGCTCGAGCAGGATATAACACAAGGATAATTTTTAAGCGGAGTTTAGCAGGTTTGAATTCAGTTTTCCTTCTCCTAGACTAGTTGCCTCACCAAGGCACCTAGTCTGCCCTACTATTTACCAGGGAGAATAATTGGATTCATACCTTTCCCAAAGGTATTAGTGCTATGTGAAATGCAATCAGTCTCGTCCGGGATTTGAACTCATGTCGTCGTGTCCATTTCCTACAACGATAACCATTACACCACGGGCACCTCCACTGTCTGTCATATAGTATTTTAAACATTACTGCAAAAATAACGGAAATTCTCATTGGTTGGTTATTCTTGACAAGCACCGATGCTTTTTATTGTAATTTTTCATTCAAACTACACCAGTTGGTTGTTTGACTAGTTCCTTTCTAAAGACTTTTTGCATCAATCAATACGCATGCCACTTTAAAACAGGGCTGGGTTTATTGTTCGACATATGAGGCGTACCAATTGGGGAATGCCGACAGGGCCAAATATTTTTTGTAATGGTCGCACATAAGTTTCAGTTCGTGCACGACTCCCTCTATAGAATGACGTCATGTCAAATCTAACTTAGGAAGTCGGATAAATATCCAGACAGAAAAGTTACAAAAAAGAGGGGAAAAAATGATTCTAATGGCATTTCAACCCGTCTATGGTTACTTTATGCCAATAGGTTAGGGAATCGTGTTCATTGGACGTCCATATTTACATCTTTTGTGTGACTGTTTCTTAAAATTTTTTTCACTTAGTAATATCAAATATTCTTATCTAATATGAATAACTTGCACACAATTCTACTGTTTCAAGTATTCTTATCAACTACTAATAATTATATGGGTTCAAGTATTTCTATTTAATGATAATCATTTGTTTGTGCACATTTATATGGTATCAAGTAATTGATAATGATCCTTTGTAAACAACAATAGTTTCCGGAAATTATTCTTTACCCAAATATTCCTATCGAATACGAATCATTTTTTTAAATATCTATTTGACTCGTCCATGGAACCCTAAAATATACTGACACTCCTGCTCCGAGTGGATTTGGAAGTAATGGCAATGAAAGGAGACTCCTAACTTCTCCGAGACTGGAGCCTCACCAGCCAGATGCAGTTTAGTGTTAGACCCCGCTCACACACAAAAAGAAGGGTATAAGCCACGTTGGCAAGGCTAAAAGTTCTTCTGGTCACTTTTTTTGGGGGGAGGTGTCCCTTTTATTTATTTTTATATATATATATATATATATATATATATATATATATATATATATATATATATGTGTGTGTGGAAAAAAAAAAAATTATCAAAATTTGCAATATAATTGAATTTGGTATCAAATTTCTATTAAAGGAATGGATATCGAAATGTAATAAAGGGATGACAATAAAAGCCAAATGTAAAATATCAAGGGATAATGTTTTAGGAGGCTTTAGTATGTAATTTTTAACAGTAAGTTCGCAGTTTTCGAGTTCGGATACTGATTCAAAAAGATAATACCTACAATACAAAAATATCAAAATAGAAAAGATAGTGTTGTAAATTTTAGTGAAATTCGCAGGACTTATCTGAGAGAGTGTCAGAAGAAAGTTCTTTTGATTTTAAGTTGTTTTTTTTTTTTTTTTTTTTTTTTTTTTTTATCGTTGAAAATTTCTGCTTCCGTTTAATTTGCTTGAGTTTTCTGTTAAGTTGTCTTTTAACAGTATTCTTGGATTGAATTTTCCTTTTTTTTTTTTTTTTTTTTTTTTGTGTTAAATTCCAGTAGTAGGTATTATTTAAACAAGTTAATGTTAGATCCTATGTATGTATGTCCGAGTTGTAAACGAATTGTTTAGCGGCAACACTTGTAAAGTATCCAGAGCTCATTTATTTGCATAAAATTAAATGGTTTCAAGTATTGCAATCAATAGTAATGTTGCAACAATTAGCAGCATATCCAAAAACAAATGAATTACACATACTGCTACAGTTGTTGTTATTGGAGTAGTAAGTATAATTCATTTGTTTTGGGACATATTGACTTTTAGTTGAATTTCTTGAGAAGCTTCTTGCCTGTTTGAATACTTATCGGCTGTTCAAGACGCGAGTTACGAAACTTTTTTTGTGTACTAGCTATTTTTTTTCCTGCCTTAACAGCCTGGTTCCAAAGTTTGCAGTAAAGATTTAGTTGTAGCAGCCGATAAAATGGTGGGAGGCAACCCTTGGAGCCTTGTTGTCTGGGATTACTTTTTCGACTCTGGCCAAACTTAAGAGCCTCACGTGGTCGGTTTTGTTTTCTTGTTAGAAATGGATTTTTTTAACATGTTAGTAAATTAATGAAAGCTTTCAGTATTGCAGTGTCTACCAAGAGAAACCCAAAAGGCAAATGCAACAGGAGACGAAAACTTGTTTAGCCTCAAGTATTTGATATGAGGGGAAAGAGAGTAATCTTCGTGTCCCTTCTTAAGTATCCGTATACGCTAGTTGAAGAGAGGCCAGAGATAATCATCACTTGTGTTTGTGTGGATTACGTTTGTTTTCCTTCATTGCTATTGACATGCCAGCGCTGGACACATAACAGTGAATATCTATTATATTATATTCAGAAACTTCCACAGCAGGATATTCTGGACATATGCCTATATTTTCGGTTTATAACTACAAAGTAGTAATAGTATAACTATAACGACTAAAAAAATTTTCCTGTAAAAATTTCTTTGTTTTCAAACCGGAATTAGAAGTCAAATGCACTACGATTTGTGGTAACAAATCTAAAGACCAAATCACATCAATAGCCCAGTCGGCTGGGGCTGTAGAGAAGAACCCTATCCTAAAGAGTGTCCTGGACATGACACTAAACTTATGTTGAGGCTCCAGTTCTGAAGCTTTGGAATATGTGGAATACCCCATCATTGCCATTACTCCCAGAATGGTAGAATCTGTTAAGTTCTATTTGACCCGTAGAGGGTAACCTTTCATACTTGTAACTATTTAATACAAACAATAAATTACAATACTTTTCATTTAATTTTATGCAAATAGATGAGCTCTGGATATTTTACTAGTGTTGCCGACAAGCAATTCGTTTACAACTCATATATATATATATATACACACACACAGAGAGAGAGAGCGGGGGATCTGACATTAAATAACCTATAAGGGTTGATATGCTATAAAAACACAACCAACCAGGAACACATCGAATCATCCAAAACAATAACGTCACAAATGAGTAAGAAACAACATTGTGATTGTGTTCCTCGCCGGACAAGTAATAGATGTGAACACTGTTGTAAAAAGACCATTTAGATAGATTAATTGATGTTTTATTATTTACAATTTTTTTTTTCCTTTTCAAAAAAGACAATGACGCTTTGTATTCCGAAATTGTAATGTAAATTGGCTCAATTCAAAAAATATGCTAGGTTTTAGGTCTCAAATTATAACAACCAACACACGAAAAGTTAACAAATTTATCCGAATGTTAGTCGTACAACTCTACCCAAATCAAGTAAACTTTATCTCTGCCCATCCCAAGAAATTATCTTGCAGTAACTGTCAGGCCTGGCAAAGGGGGAGCGAAAAGTATAAAAATAAAAGCAAAAAACTAGTTTCCACAAAGTAATTTCTCAAGAGAAATATACTTTACAAAATCCGGCTTTGCATATTTTTCCCCATGTTTGTTGAAAACATTGAATTTTAGGTAACAAAAATAACATACATTTAAGTAGCAACAATATTATAACCAAAAAAAAAAAAAGGGTATGAAGATTTACAACGACTGACTTGCTCGAAGCCATGCCGTCAACCACCTACTGTTTACCTTTTATTAATGATAAAATACCTTTCTTTGGTATTTTAAGTCAAAGTTCATTTTGAAGCCAACGTTAAGGGTTTATTCTTCTTATCGGAAACTCCTTTTTGTGTTGGATCAATCTGGACAACCATGTTCTTTTGGTTTCCTGTGTAGACTTGTTGAAAACGAAGTTTACTATTTCTTTAAGTGAACTTCGCGTAAACCACCGCTTCCTCCTTCTAGAGATAAATATCTGTTTCGGAGGGTTAAAGCCTGATGGAACGGCCTCCTGAGGCTCGAGGTGTGTCGAGAGACGAGACACACCCGAGCAGATCCATGCCGTTGATACCACGGCCGGCAGAAGTGCGACCCATTTACTGGATTTTGTTGATTACAATTTTCAACAAATGTACCTCCCCTCCCTCTTTATCCTTCAACTGCAAACAATTAAATGAATTCCACTATTGCCACCTAACAGTAACAGTTCTATTTGCACGCAGTTAAATGTTTTTAAGTATAAACAGTTCCATTCGACTCGTCGAAAAAAAAATCATACAATCCCATAAGCATTTTTGTGACCTTCATGTATGGCACAACCATTGATTGGATATTAGTTCAGTAACCAAACTAGGTTCTTAAATTCGAAGGATTATGAGCGGTTATTCTAGACTACCATTTAGGTGCTCGGAAGGATGTTTGATAGTTTCCTATTAACTAAATTTCAATAAAAGCATTAGTATATCCATGGATACACTAACATTGATTAAACGGAAAAGAAAAATGAGAAAGAAATATTTAATAGGTTCTTCTTCTTTTTCTTCTTCAACAAACGTTGCAACAGTTAACAGCATATCCCAAAACCAATGAATTACAGATACTGCTCCAGTTGTTACTGGAGTAGTATGTGTAATTCTTATTTGGGACATGTAAGTTGTTGCAACATTTGGTTGGTTGTGTTTTATGACATATCAACCTTTTGTAGGTTATTTGATGACAAATCCTGTTTACACACACTCAATTTGTAAACGAATAGTTCGGCGGTAACATTATTTTTAAGTGAGCCAAAGCTCATTTGTTTGCACACGGTTAAATGGTTTCAAGCATTGCTATTTAACACTAATAATTCCGTTTCGTATTAATCGTTTTCACACAGTTAAATGCTATCATGAATTGTTACTTAACATTAGGAATACTTGATAAAGAGTATTGCTATTTAATGTAATATTAATCATTTGTTTGCATATAGTTAAATGGTTTTATTCAGCATTAATAAATAATTTCATTTACAACAATAATTCTATTGAATATTAATCCCGAGTAATAGATTGAGCTGTTCTATTTGACCTATAGATTGTACCCTAGAAAGAGTGGACCTGGGAGTAATAGTAATGATGGAGATTGAGAAATGTAGAGTACCCCAAGACAGGAGGGTTACCATTAGATGCAATTTAATGTCATATCCAGGACACAAAATATTTTCAAGCATTGCAATCTAATACTAATAATTCTCAGCAACATTATTCATTCATTTGCCCACACCAATGCTTCAAACCATTTTACTGATTCTAATAATTCAATTCAATATCATTCATTTGTCTCCATACAAATAGTTTCAAGTATAGTAAATGATTAGATAGGGTCTCCTCTATGGGTCAAATAGAACTAACAGATATTACCACTTTGAGTCAGAGTGGACCTGGGAGTAATGACAACAAAGGAGTACTCCCCATTCTCCAAAGCGTCAGGACAAGAACCTCACCTTCAGATTAGTTAGTGTCATAACCGGAACACTCGTTGGGGATATCGTGGTCTTTGCCTTCTACAGAGATGCAGTTGGCGTAATCTACAGCCTCCAGCCTACTGGGCTGCAACATTTGTTGCACTATAATATGTACCAATTTAAATGTTTTAATTGTATCATCTTTCATGCATGTTCTGTGTGTGTGTGTATATATATATATATATATATATATATATATATATATATATATAAATATATAAATGTTTTATTTCGCTCTGTGAGTCATGATAACGAAAAGAATGTCTTCTCCTGTCTCTGACGGTAACCAAAAAGAGTAAGGTAAATAATCTTATTTGTCTTCAGGTTTTCACGGTGAGGTGAAATAGATTACCTCGTCGGAGTTGAAACCAACGTCTCCACTTTATCCAATGAACAAAAAATAAATATCAATTTTTCGCCCAACAGGTACGAACTAAAAAAAAAGTTTTCTTCGCTCGAAGAACGAAAGACAAAGAATAAACAGAAAAAGGCGGGATAAATTCATATACACAAAACATTCAATTGCTACATATAAGAGTATAACAAATGTTACGACAATTAACGTGTCTCAAAATAAATAAATGACATATTGTTTCAAGAAAAGAGTATGAAGGGAGGTACCAAAAAAGTAAGCATAAATGTCTTACTTTCTCTGGTTTTCTTGGCAAAATGAATTAAAGTACCTCACTGGAGTTGGAGACAAAGGTCTCAAGTCATTTCAATGACCAGAAGTGAAAAATGTCAGTTACGCTTCACGAGTAAGAACTCGGACTCTGAAGGTCTTAGTATTTATCTAACACCCAACCATACCAGAATATAGCACACGGCCGTTTTATAAAGGGGACCTCGCATAGGTCGAAACCTATGCAAGACAAGGACAAAAATTCTTGGCCTCGTCGGCACTCCTCAAATGGGACGCCTTAGGCATCAAGCAATAAACTTAGTACTGCACGAAAATAAGGGATTAGCCACGCAGCACGAATACCAGGGGCCTCGATCGAATTCGTACTGCTAAATACCGTATCGGAGCCAACAAAACCGAATTGGTGCTGGACTTAAACTCCCCAGCTCTTGACTGTTCAAAGGCAATGAAAGCAAAAAGAGAAAGAATTTGGGATCTGAATTCCCTCGGGAGGTGGGAAGTCACAACCCCATTCCAAAGTAAGACAGTTATTTTTGTCTTCCGAGACTAGCAGCTGAATGCAATTCTTTAACACCTGATTTTACACAACGATCAGAGATGTATGGATTTACGGAGGGTTACCGCAACAGACAAGAAGTAACTGAAGGTCAACTTTTAATCGGAAAAACTACAGCTGGTTTGAATTTAGAGTAGTTTTTATTTTCGACCAGTTTCCCTAACCAAAGCTAAAGAGCCCACTGTACCCATCTATTCACCCCTTAGTGAGAGAAGAGATAGATTCATGCCTTTCCCAAGGGCATTGGTGTGAAGTGAAACGCAAACAGCATCATTCAGGATTTGAACTCTGGTTACCGAGAATATTTCGCATGACGATAACTCCATCGACACAGACATAAGCTTTATTAGAATGTATGTGTCAAAAAAGGAGGAAGAGGACACGCCAGCGTTGATGATTGCGTAGATACATCAATACTCGAGGACTACATTAAAGAGAGCAAAGAAAGACTAATTACAACAACCAGTAACAGTGTGGGCGACATAATAATAAGCTGGAAAACAACAAAAACTAGGAAACAGAAAGGGGAACAAAAATAACTGTTTGGATATTTCAAGCGACAAATAGGTGAGATTGCACACGAGAATCACTGGCCGTGGCTATGGAAAGAAAACCCCAAGAGAGAAACTGAATCTATTTTAATAGCAGAACAAAACAACACCATTAGCGAAAATCGTTATGACACAACAGAATAGCAAGTGTAGGTTATGAGGTTACAAAGATGAAACTGTTAATCACACAAAAAGCGATTGCAACAAACTCGCACAAAGTAGTATAAGACTAGGCACAATTGGGTTGGAAAGGTAATCCATTAGGAATTGAGCAATATAGAATTTTGAACGTACTATCCAAACTTTGAAATTTAGAGATACAAACGGATCACCTTATTTCGGTCAAAAAACCTGACTAAGTGCAAATTGAAAAACATTTTTTAAAATGGCCGTCTAGTGGATTATGCCGTTACAGCGGACCTGAGTGAAAATAAAAGAAAGCGAAAAGACAGACAAATATTGAACCTTGCCCGAGAACCAAAAAAGCAGTGGAACATGAGTGATAGAGATACTAATCGTTGTTTTCACGTTTGGGACAGTCCTCAAAAGCAAATATTGATACATACACATATACATATATATATATATAGTTTTTGGCATTAAATAACCATCAAGGATTGATATGCCTATGCCATTAAATCATGAAACAAAGCCAAATAATAACCGATTCAATTTAGTTACAGGATTATCTTGCTAGATTACTAACTTCCAGTACTTACCCATAATTACATCCGGCATTTTAGATGATCACTGATTTTTATAAGCTAGATCATATGACTTAGAGTTACTTAATGACTTTTCCACTGTCTGTATTGTCAGCCCAGTCGCAGGTGTGAGCGTTTTGACAGATAGGAAAGGGACAAAAAAGCTGACCTTGATTTAAAACGTGATGAGAAAGTGAATTTAAGGGTTTTAACAGTTGGGTTTTCGAACGCGTAAATCGAGGAGCTGTCTTTGATTTGAATTCTTAACGATTAGGAGCTTCTCACAGTGGGGTTCGATATAGACTTTTCTAAAAAGTCAAGCCCCTACCCCAAATTTAAATAAGAAGGTAGAAGTCTAACAAAGGGTCGGCCTGATTTACTAAAATAATAGAAATACAAAGAAAACTGAAAATCTGTGTCCTCTCTTTCTTTCAACATGATCACCTCTCGTCGACTTTTTAATTTTCTTGGAATTTCAAGAACCGACAACGCAACATTAATGATGAATAATCCTGATCAAAGCAAAAACGTAAACACAAATGACATAAATTTGAACTCACATAATTTTTTCTCCAACAAGCTATGGATAAATTGTGGGATAAATTGGGTTCTTTAGCCTTGGTATGGCAACTAGAAAGAAAACTGAATCCAAACCAGTTTCACTTTGCTTAAAAATTGACCTTGTGTCACATCCTGTTGTTGACGGGGGAGGGGGCGGTGGCTTTAGTAAATCCGTGTATATCAAGATATTGATACAAGAAAAGGCTTTATTTTGGGAAATAAAGAAAAAACAAATAATCTTCGTCGAATAGAGTTTAAAACCTTCTCAAACATAACCGTTACGATTCCTGAAAGTTTAGTTGAAATCAGGCAAAATAATAATAATAATAATAATGGTGAAGCTTTAGAAGAATTGACCGACGGATATTCGGTGAGTTATAAGATTTTGATGGGTTCTTGCGGGTTCATCTTCAACAATTCATTGTCATGGACAATTCATAGTGATGGATTACGAATCATTCATTGCCAGTAATTCAGCGAAGTGTCTGCTCTTTCCATTTTTTTTTCCTTTTATAATTTCATCATTACTCATAGTGAAGCTAACATCTGGTTTTCTGGCAATTTTCACACTTCCAATGCGTTTTAATTTTCTCTTTGTAAAAGTGGTCATTATGAATTATTTTGGATTTCTCTCTTCTCCGTTTCTAAATAATTAGGATATTCTTAATTGGTTTGAAAATATAAGAGTATAAAGTCTAGAAGTCTGTCATCCTCATCATCATGTCGTGCCGATATCCCTGACCCTCTCTCGCCACTTCTCCCTATCATTCATCGCCTCCGGCAGGTCTTCTGGGTTACATCCCGTGTCCTCACATAGCTGCTGAATGTAAGTTCGGGCTGGTCGTCCTGCTTTTGCTTGGCCATATGTGGGGGTCCATAGGAGTACGTCCCTTACGAGCTCGTCTTTGCTTCTCCAGCAGTGTCCGGCGTGTCTGGCTCGTCTAACCTGTATAGTTTTCGTGATGGGAGGCAAGTGGCTGTACAGTTGGCGTCTCGTGGGGTGTTGTCGCCAGGACTTGTTCAATATTGCTCTCAACATTCTTGTGTAGTTGCCGTCAAGTTTCTTTTTCCAGCCGTTTAGTTAGCGTCCATGTAGTGCATCCATATAGCAGTATCGATACAACCGCTGCCTGGAAGAAACTGCGCTAAGTACGAATAAAAAATAAAATAAAACATACCTAAGTAAGTAAAGTCAGCGACCGTTGCTGAGGGTGACCCAAAGGTTCCCTTTTCAATAGCTACTACACTGAGGTGTAGGGGAGGGCGCTACTCCATTCCCTGGATTGCTCCATTTTACCCTTGATACGTACCTTATAATGCCATTTTTTGAGTCTTTGGTATAACTCGACTTGGGATTGAACCCCGGTCTCCCGGAAAATTTGCGAACACTCTAACAATTATGCCAAAGGCCTGGTATTCGATACCTAAAAAGCGCCCAATTTTCAAAATTCTAAGAAAAACAATTAAATCGATTACTTATTGATTTTTAATAAAGTTTTCTGTACTCAGGTAATAAAAAACAGTTAAATTTTTTAAAGTTTCCACACAAAATTTTGGCGTCAACATCTTTTCGTCAACTTCTCTTAATTTAAGACGATAATTTTTACATTTTTGTAGATTCATTGGATGAAGATTTTAGCCTTAAAAAAATTTTTTTTTAAAAAGGGGAGGGGGGGTTGTTCGTAAACATAAGTCTTACTTTTACAACTTATAGGATACACCTTTAGTTTTAGATAAATCAACCCAGAACACGTAGATAGGAATTCCACCCCCACAAAAAAGATCAAAATCTCACTTACATACTTTATACTCTTATATTTTCAAACCAATTAGCGAAGAATAGAATATTCTAGAAAAAGGGGTTCAAAAACTAACTTAAAGAAAAATTTGTCACTGAAACAAAAATAAATAAGTAATTTCTGTGAATCTGATAGGTCACAGGTTGCGTTTTCGCCGACGTCCACGTATTTGAACTTTATTTGACCTGTAATAAACTTAAAATATTTTACTTTTATTTTACCCAAAAGTATAAATAGCGAAGTTTTTTTTAGTTCAAAGAAGAGAGAACAACAGATCCGCAGACACCACACCACACCACACCACACCACGGCACGATCGCTTGACGCCAGGTGACCCGCTAATATACACGACGGTTAGGAAAGTGGCCGAAAACTCATACATACCAAAACACACACATGTACATACACTTTCAAGTACAAGCCTATTTTCTCGGACATACTCACACATTCCATTTGACAGAGAACATTCGTGTTTTATACACACACACACACACGTGTGTGTACACCTTTTGTATAATTATTGCCATTATAAAGTTGTTTTTCTTTAAGGTTCTTGTTTTTTGTCATATTTCTCGTGTCTACGTTGCTTGTACAAATCTGTGTTGTATTATTGTGGAACTAACACCCGAAGTTTTATTTTTCGTGGAACCTCAGGAAATCCTATTCCTCGACAAATTTTAAAAACGGGAAAGTTAAAGAAAATATCTCTTCTCAAGCCAATTTTTCACTTATCTATCCTATATTTTTTTGTTGCCAGTTAAAAGAAAATAGAAAAAAAATCCACGTAGATTACTGTTTAGATATATTTTTCAAATCGACAATTTTTTTTTAATTCTTTGAAAGAGCAATTACTTCATTTAACCGGTTGACTGATTATGACGCGTTTATCGTCTGCTATAAACAAAGTTAAATCAACAAACAAAACGAACTCGTCTGTGTACATTTATTCAAGTTTTTTTTCTTTAGGGGTGAGGGAGGAAATAAATGCTTTTTTAATCAGATGATACAATTGAGAAGGCATGATACTCAAAGATAATTCTCAAAACATAATTATTATTAATCTTGCGATCTTGATACCTTTCAAAGCTAGGGCAGTATAATCTATGATGTTACAAAACACTGAAACTGACTAATAAACCAGTTAATTTTGGTTATTATGGATGGCTGGATATTTTTAAAAGACGGAAATATGGGATGGTTGCTTTCTTTAAAAAAAAAAAAAAAATTGAATGAATGTTTTAAATTTAGGCTATTGACATTCCTTTAAAAAAGTTCCTTTTTTTTTTTGTCCTTCGTACCTATATTATGGGTTGCAGACCGAAAAATATTGAAATTATAACTTCTATTTATTTATTTATTTTTAATGCGTACAAACTGAGCAACTTATAAAATTATATTTTGCTGTCTTTACAAGTCAGGGTCAATTCGAAAACTTAGAGATAAAATAAAAATACCAATCTCGAGACGGTAATGGTTTTAAATTTTATAATTCTAACCAAAAATGGATATAAAAATTTTTTTTTCTAAAAAAAAAAATGTCCTATCAGTATGGGAAAAAAAATTAATTTCAAATAGACCAAAGTCAAACAAAACCGATTCAAAAATTCCAGAGTTAACGGACAAACCACCTGACTCCGAACGAAAAGGAATTAACCAATAGAATTAGAGAAAACAAAATTTTAATTTCAGCAACAACTTAGAATTCTAGGGATATATAAAATAAATGATAGCTTAAAGCAAGTCAGAAGAGAAAATGCAGTCAGTAAAAAGGACTCACCTGACTTATAAACCCCAAGGTGTTCTGAAGCATAAAAAACCGGCTCCACAAAAAAAAAAAAAAAAAAAAAAAACAGACAAAGTATTCGAATGAATAATTTCCGTTTCTTCACTTACCAGCAGCTCTCCACAAAAAGAACTTGCACAGAAAATTTTCTTTTGACACAAAAATAATTGCAAACTAAGGACTCTTTCTGCTATAACAAACATAATTAAAAATAAAAGGTCACTATTATTTGTTTCCTGTATTTCTTGCTTGTTAAAATACTTTTGTTCATTTTATTCCCAAGCCCAAGTTCACTATTATCCACCTCATATGAACAATAAAACCTTTTGAACAGCAGTTTAACTAAATGCTTTATATGATTCTATTTTGTCTGGTGCAGGACCTGTAGATTAATATTTCATCAGAATTCTAACTGTTCACGAAATGGATGAATTACAGGTTTTGAGAAAGGGCAGATTGGGGGGGGGTACAGGTTTGTGCAAGTGCAGCAGCCTCCATATTCCCCAAACCAAAGTCTGTACAACTGAAAATTCGTCTAAAGTGTAAGATCTAAGGACATTAAAAGAAATACAATGGCACAAATTCAACACATATCAAGAGAGATGCTTCAACCAATAGAAAACTTGCTTGAATTAGTCTAGCCATTCTATACACTATTTTGAAGAAAGTAATGTTTCATTGTTCATTTCTTAAACTTGTTTAGTCAGACACACAGGCTTCAGATTGCTTACAATTCCTAAGTGGTTACTCATCTAAGTACTGAACAAGCCTACCGGTGCTTAACTCAGGTGATCAAGCAGGAACCAGTGCTTTAAAGAGTGACCTAATAATATATCACTTGAAAGCTGTATTAGTTAGTAAGAAATGAATAAGTAATCTTAAGTTAAATAATACAACCTGAATGGAAACTACAAAGTAGAATTTGACAGTTAAAGATAGTACAGTGTAGTTTACTTTGCTTAATGGCTTATCAACTTTTGTTGGTTATTGCTAAAACCAACCTTGTAGCTGGAGTGGGGGAATCATACCTTTCCCATTTACTGAAAATGAACATAATTGCATGACTGGAGTTCAAACTCACTATGTGTCATAGTCTAGCACATATGCTACAATGCCATGAGGAATCTTTATAAATAGAGATAAAAGAAAAGAATGTATATAAGAATAATGCCGCCGTGATGATTTTAATCATACCTCTTCAAAAATCAGATTCAGATTTCTCAAAGAGGGAAAAAAAAAAAAAAAAAAAAAAAAAATCAACTCTATAGAACGGGGGTGGGCAAACTGCAGCCTATAGGCCACATGCAACCTTTAAAAACATAAAATAAACACTTGCACTTGAATCGAGACTCAATTCTTTTGATTTTAAAAGATGTGACCCTTTGATAATTCATGACCCTCACACCAAAAAAGTTTGCCCACTCCTCGTATAGAATAATAAAATGATTTTTACTATGTTTCTCTGTCTCTAACATGTCACACAAAAGAAAATATTAAAATTAACTAAGTCCTACTCTGATTTATATATCAGACTTGGTGCTGAGTAGGCAAATGACATCCATTTTAACATTCTTATTTTGCTGTTGCTGCAGGTGTTCCCATGACATAGTGGCTAACATGCTGGACCATGACATCATAGTGAGGTCAAACTCCAAAATCTACACTATTACTCTTGGAATGGAATTTTTTATTCTCTAAGAGCATCTTAATGATATTGCAATAACAAAAAATTCTTCCTACAAGGTGCAGTAGTAATACCTCCAATGTTTTAAACTGTCCTATGTGTGGTGCAAGTGATCTTAGGTAAGTGGTAAGAGTAGCACCATCTAGCTATTGTCTTCACCCCAGATATGATCAGGGCTTGGACCAGTGCACATCTTATATTAGCTATTGAAAATTTTTTTTTTAAAGACTCATGGATCTGAAATTGATACACAGAGCTTTGTGTGCTCATTTCATGTTATGTTGAAATGATTCTGTTCTGGATAGAAAGATCAATAGTACTATGGTTTGAAAATTCTATTGGAAACAGCATCATTCTGAAGTAACACAAAATGAGTATGAAAACTGTGTAGCAATTACAGATTTACCAGTCTTAAAAACATCGTAACAGAAAATACACAGTATGCACTAGTCCAGGTCATTATTATAACTGATCATATCTGGCAGAGAGAAAAAAAAAAAAAAAATATTAGTTAGATGGAGCTATCATTACCACTTGGTTAAGTTCACTTGCATCACACAAGTGATAGTTTAAAATGTGGGAGGTATTTCTGCTACACCCACTATAGTGAAGCATTTTTTCTGTGTTATGGTAACAAAAAAAAAAAATTAATTAAAATGGCAGATTGTACCAGCAAATACTAGGAGTCAAAAGTCTTGAAAAATTTTGGTAAAGATAGTTTGGTCATGTAATATACATGCAACAAAGCCATGAAAGCTAACTACTCTGATTGGGAGTATTGTGGTATAGTAGGTGTACTGACATGTTACACATTGTAGTCTAATCCAGGAACTTAACGAAGTTGAACTGGGCCATAATGCCACAGAAGCAACCAAAAACATTTGTTGTGGGAAATTTTAAGATGCAGTTAATTGTAGTACAGTAACCAGATGGTTAAAGAAATTTCGCTCAGGTTGTAAGAAACTCAATGATCAGGCAATATCAGGTGTGAATTTGAAGCCACTGAGGCACATCTGGCAAGTGGCACTTGAAGAGTATCAGGCCAGCTTGGCATCTCAGTTTAGTGTGGTTTGTTACCTTCATGACCTTTGCAGAGCTGCCACATTACTAAAATATTGCAGAACTTTTGACTCACCATAATATTTAGTAGAGAGAGAGAGAGAGAGAGAGAGAGGGAGAAAAATATATATATACGGAAAAAGTTTTATTCAAGCTGTTGAATTTTTTTTTTTTTTTTTTTTTTTAATACATTGTTCATATAGGAAAAGAACTGTCTTAAATGAGTTTTGCAAAGAGAAAGTGTGTTTGTATGTGGTAGGGTTGATTTTTTTTTGTTTTTTTCTTCTATTACATGCATTATTTATTAAAATAGAATAATCTTAAATACATGAATAGAATCTAAAGATCTGCTAACAGGGCTTATGTTAACCATTCTTCAATTTCTTGATCATGACACGAATAATGTTTGGTGTTGAAAGAAAAAAAAAAAAGTTATATTAAAAGTGACTTAAATATAAATAACAAGTACAAATTATTTTCATGGTGAAGTACTGTATCTGCAGGCATATAAGACACATTTAGATAAAAATTATGTAGATATTTTAACTGTATCCAGTGTAACTGCTGAAATAATTGAAGCAGATTTTTGTTTTAAGTTATCTCCCCTTGGGTTGGAAAATTTTTGGTGAGATTTAGATAAGTAAAAGAAGTGTAAAAGGTTTTTTGTCCCTTTTGCAGTGGCAGCAGCCAACAAGTTTTTATGGTCCATAGACCAGTAACATAAAAAAAAAAAAAAAAAAAAAAAAAAAAAAATACACAACTGTGTTGGTTCATGCCAGCAAACATGGGATTACATCCACCGTGCTGGTATTATGACTGGGAAGAGAGGCATTAATCATAATTCAAAATAGTAATTTATCATCTCATATGCTGGCAAATAAGGTAGTTTAATCACTTTCAGGGATAATAAAATTCAGGATTTTATAAGAATTTTTTTTTCATATTTCACCAAAAAAGATTTGCTTACTTGATATTTGTTTTGAGTTTAATAAATTGGAAATATAAAATCTGTTGCAAAATAATTGCATATCATAAAGTGCACTCAACAAGGATGAAAGGGGGGAAAAAATTAGTTGAATGGGATAAAGGAAAAGGAAAAAAAAAAAAAGAAGATCTATGGGCTAATGAAGAGATTTATGGACAGAATGTAAAAAAAAAAAAAAAAAAAAAAAATTAAAAATGTGTAACTTTTGCTCCTTGTTTCAAATTTAGGAATGCAACATGATCTAAGATAATAATAAAAAAAATTGTTTTATTAAATTAACTTCATTCAAATTATAAAACCAGAGACAAAGCCGTTTAAAAACTTTAACACCATTTTTATACAAAATATAGAAAAAAAATTCTCTAAAAGATTTTCTCTTGCCCTCAAAGATCTTTTTTTTCATCTCATTTAATAATTAAAAAAAAACTGCAAAAAACCCACACACACAAAAGAAACAAAACAAAAAAACAAAAAAAAACACATTCACACAACATAAATGCTATCGGCTTTGTTTTTTTTTTTTTTTTATTATTAATCTCAAATTGATCCCTGTCATTTTTTCAGTGCTTATTTTTGTGTTGACCAGGCTTAAATTCAGAAGAAAGACAAGATTTGTAGCTTTTAAGTAGTTGTGTGCTCATCATTGCATTATTATAGTTATCAAGAAAGCTACAAAGTTATTATCTCACCTCTCTTTTCTTAATCACGGCCCAAGTTCAATAGGAGATTACCAAATCTGCTGGCATAGAAGACACACATCCAAATCTAAAATAAATCTATGGCAATATCACACAGCATCATCTCATGACAAAAAAGTAGGGGAGATTGTGTCTATCAAAGCTTGATACAAACAGCTATAGGATATAAAATGAGCTGCAGTGAGCAGAAGCCCCCTTCCTCAAAAAAATGCCTTTGTAATCTTTGCATCTTATATGTCAGCAAATACAATAATCATAAACTTGAAACATAATTGAGTTACAGAATTAAGTGTAAATGCTAAGTTGGAGAAAAAAATGTTTTGTCTCTAAACAAACTTAGTTTCTTTAACTCATGTGATGGTAAATTGCATCTGAAAAACTTGGCACATTTCAAATTACATTAATAAAAAACTTCTCAAAACTCACAATACTCAAAATGTATAGTAATCATTCATTCATATATCATAATCATAAAAAGTAGAAATTATGAAAAAAAAAAAAAAACAAAACAAAAAAAAACATGATTTTCAAACTGATTAACTTCCAATATTTGTGCTGTTTTCAAGTTTCTTTTATACAAAAACTATTAGGAAAACAAGTTTTATTTGGAAAGTGGCAGTTGTTTGGTTGAATAAATATTACTTTTCTGCAGGGTGGATGGGAGTGAGAATGTTCCTGCTGCAAGTTGAAAGAAACAGTTCAGATAAAGCAAAATAAATAAATAAATAAATAAGTAGATAAATAAAATAAGGCGGGGATGATTTAATTCTACCATAAAATTAAAAAAAAATTTCTACCCTAAAATTGAAATTTTTTTTTTAAATAACTACATAAAATTTGAATAAGTAAAACTTAAATCAAGTTATTCTATTTTAATAATCAATTAAATAACTTAACTGAGGCTGATTACGTCCATTAAGGATTTTTTTTAGAACCAAAATCAAATAAGAATTGCAAGTATTTACATTTATGAGGTCATTCTGTATTTTTTTTAAAACTATATATAGATTTTTTAAATTCAAAATGGATTTCATGAACCAACAAAGTCAGAAATTTTCTGCTTCATTTAAATAAATCTAGGCTTGGTTGACCTTACTTCAATTTGAGAAAATTCCATCTGGATATTAACTATAAGTAGAAGGAAAAAAATGATGTGCCCTCCTTCATTCACAATAATGAGGATAATTTCAGCACTTTCATAGATTATTTATATAGTGTTTTAATAACCATTATTTATAAAAGTTTGTCAATGGAAAATTTCCTTGTTCACCAAGAGGATCAGTAGTGGGGTTCAAATGGTCAGAGATATCCTAGAGTTAGAATCTTTTCTTTTAATCCCTTGGTAATTTTGGTTCCAGTACTTTTCTTTTAATCCCTTGGTAATTTTGGTTCCAGTTAATAAGTATTAACAATTCGAGATATATATATTTCTAGAGGAATACATTTATCAACATAGCAACTAATAAATCTACTTCACACCTTATTTGCTACAATACAAAGGTTTATAAAATTACACTTAAAATCATAATACTGGATTGTTAAATTTTCATAGTAAATTTAATAGTTATTAACTAAGCTTAGCTTTGTTATGACACAAGGCTAGAAGTAAGCAGCACCCAGTGCAGAACAAACTCACTAATAATGGCTTGCTTGCCAAGCTCATTAAACAAGCAAGGCAACCATAGTGAATTTGACATGGTTGTAACTTATTTACTACATATGAACAGATTACCATTTATAAAAAAAAAAAATTTTCTATCTAAAAATACAATTGATATTCTTGTTGGGGGGATTCATACGATTAGCTTTTATATTTACCATATATTTCATAAACTAACTTATATAATAAAGAAGAAGTGGGGGGGATCAAGCTTTGATAAATTACCTACTGGAAGGGTCTTGTGTTAATAATCGTAGTAATGATGGTTGTGAAGATATCAAATAACCTAGGGGACTTTGTAACAGAACTGAATACTAATAAATAAATAAATGACAACAAAAGAGAGGAAGCAGGGAGATGAGAGAACAAGACTTGAAAATTTAGGTTTACCTTATGACTTAACTTTTGTGAGAAATTATATCAGAATATTAGCTGAAAGTTGAGAAAAAAAATGATGTGCTCTCCGTCATTCACAATAATGAAGAGAATTTCAGCACTTTCGTAGATTATTTAAATAGTGTTTTAATAACCATTATTTATCAATTTTTATGTATGCAAGATGTCCTTGTTTGCCAAGAGAATCAGTAGTGGAGGTAATGGCTGTTGTTCAAATGGCCAGAGATATTCTAGTTTTAGAACATGGAATGAAGGTGGGAATAGTAAGGAAGGAGGCAAAGGCATTGTTAATTTGTCTTAGGGTGTGGGGTTGATATTTGTTGCCTTTTTTTTTTTCACATCACTCATTTTTGTTGTTGTTATCACAGCCACTGCTGCTGTCACTGCCATCTTTGGAGTTCATGTTAAGATTGTATTGATAACCACTGCTCATGAAGACACCAAAACATAAATCATGCTGAAAAAAAAAATAAAAATAAATTAAATAAATAAAAAAAAAGCCAAGTATAATTAAATACATGTTTGTTTTAAAAATAAAGAATCAAGATAATAGTGCAGCAATACAATGCAAAGTTTTTATTTAATGGGAATTGAATATAGTAAAGCCTAAATTGCAAACTTAGTGAACCCTAAGTAAATGAATGTATAAAAAGATGCCCAGCAACACCTGCAACCACAAAAAGAAACACGCACACACATACTTATACTACAGAACTACTATAAGAAAACAATACAGACTTTTTAAAAATAATTATTTATTTTTCTTATTAATAATGGTTTATCAATTAATTCTGAAAAATGAAACATTTCATTCATTATATTGTTTCATATTGACCTTTAACAGAGCTGTCAATCAGAGATTTCTCTACACAGGATGCACCAGAGTAAACATTTATTCATGGAAAACAAGCAATACGAAGGTGTAAGCAGATCACATGGGCTGACAACGTGAAGAACACATAGGCGTTATAAAATTATATATACACAGGTACACACAGAGTTACGGTCAGTCTCAGTCACACACTTGCAGAGTCATAAGAAGTACTTCAAAGAAGCAGAGACATAAGAGCCTGAATATGGAATCACAGTGTGATTAAGAAGTTATGGATCAATATAGCAGCCCTCCAAGTCCTCTGCCAGTCTGAGTTTGTCTGCCTTCATCTACCAATCTGTGTCTCTTTCACACTTACAATCAACTTCAGACCCTTTCAAGAAATAAAGTTGTGATATATATTTTTGTAAAGAAATGTCATGGTCCTTTCATTCATTATATTATACAACAATATAAATTGCAATCATCATTGGATATCAATTAAATTTTTACTTCATTTTGTAACAAAATTTGTAGATATAAGTCAAATTGTTTGAAATAAAACTGTTTGATCATTTAATTGTGTGTAAACAAATGCCTGATGTTTAATTGAATTGTTGGTAATACATAGCAATACTTGGAACCATTTAAATTTGTTGACTTAAGTTTACAAATCACATATATCTCACATGTATGAATAAACTGGATTTCGCATTAAATAACCTACAATGGTTGATATGCCATAAAACCAACCCCTCTATTTGAAACCATTCAACTGTGCGCAAACAAATGAGCTCTGACTCATTTTGATATGTTACCTACAAACTATTCACATAAAAATCGTATATGTATATAAGTTAATTTTTTTAAAAGTCAATCAACTATTTCTTGACTTAATTTTACAAAATTTCTATTAAACAAGATGCCTCTTTTTGGTGAGTGGGGGGAATTTTACTCCTCTGCCAGGGATACAGTCAGCATATTCTAAGCTATACCCACAAAATGGAACTCCATTTGGTTAATATACTAACTTTAGTACAAGATAAGTGTATAATTGAGAAGAGTGTAAAGTTTATCTCATTTTTATTTTGCAATAGTAGTCATTTTTCAACTGCATTGCATTGGCCTAGGGGTTAGAGTGTTCGCCAATGGCCCGGGAGACCTGGGTTCAATCCCAGGTCGAGTCATACCAAAGACTCAAAAAATGGTACTTGATGCTTCCTTGCTTAGCACTCAGCATTATAAGGTACGGATCAAGGGTAAAGTAGAGCAATCCGAGAAAGGAGTAGCGCCCTCCCCTACACATTGGTGTAGTAGCTATCGAAAAGGGAGCCTTCAGGTTACCCTCGACTATGGTCGCCAACTTTACTTACTATTTATGGATACAATAATTTATCTTTTTGTGTTAGTTTTTTCCTGGCACTTTATCTATGTAAGTGGTTATTTCCTCATAGGCATCAACAAATGTAACTAGAATAAGAGATGTGCAAATCTTTTTATATAGTTGATTTTATAGAGTATACATGTCTATAAGGGTTATCTAGTGCAAAGCATTATATTTCTTTTAGTATCTATAGAAATATCCAAACACAATTTTATAAGACTTAAAAAGACATTCTAGTATGGCAACTCGTACTGACTAACAATAGAGGAAGTCTTGATTTAAACCAGCAAAGGTTTTATACGGAGCTTCACCTTCTAGGAAGTAGAATTTATCCTGTGTCTCCACCGCTGCTTTTCCATTATTTTAGTCGGTGGAGGAGAAACTAACATTTCATTCAATTATAATATTAAACAAAATAACAGTTATCATCATTAGAAATGGACTTGACAATTTGGGTTCAAATCCTGGATGAAACAATTCGTTTCACGTCAAACTAATAGGGAAAGACCAACTTGAGGTTTCTGAGAAAATAGAAAAATTATTTTCTAGCAAAAGTTTCCTGTAACTCACTCAACTGAACAAATGAGAAACAAACACTTGAGAATTTAACAAGTCTGAATGAAGTTGGGCCTAATTTTTTTCTTTGTTTGATTTTTTATCTCTTAAGTCAGGTTAAGTTTAGTTATTTGGTTTGATATCATATCAACCATTAATTACTTAATGACAACTCCTGTATATACATATACGATTTTTAAGTGAATAGTTTATAGGTAACATTATATCAAAATGAGTCGGAGCTCATTTGTTTGCACACAGTTAAATGGTTTCAAATAGAGGGGTTGGTTTTATGGCATATCAACTATTGTAGGTTATTTAATGCCAAATCCAGTTTATTCATATATATTAGATACATGGGATTTGTAAACTCAAGTCAACAAATTTAAATGGTTCCAAGTATTGCTATGTATCACCAACAATTCAATTAAACATCAGACATTTGTTTACACACAGTTAAATGATCAAACAGTTCGATTTCAAACAATTTAGCATAAGTCATTTGTTTGCACCCAGTTCTATTTAACCCATAGATAAAACCTTATCAAGTGCTACCACTCCAGGCCAGAGTGGACCTGGGAGCGATGGCAACAAAGGGGTACTCTGCATTCCCCAAAGCTCCAGCATTACTGGAACCTCACTATCAGATTGTTTAATGTCATAACAAGGACACAGGGGAAGGTCTTACTCCTCAGCAGAAATGCAGTCGCCATATTCTACAGCCCCAACCAACTAAGTAATTGCTAGATTATTGGTTTCAAAAAAGTCAAATCACCAACCATCTAGATTGGAACTTTCTCAAATTCAATTTAAAATATATCAACTTTCAGATACAAATGAAGATACATTAATAAGACGTTTTCAATATAAAGAATAAACAAAACAAACACACACACACATACACATACACTATATAGCAAAACAGCACCAATTATAAAATCAGCAGAATAAAATGATCTCACAAATTAAATATGTAAGAATGTTAATATATCTTAAAATATCTAAATTTTTTCACTGACAATAAAAAAAATTATTATCAATGAACATAAAAAATATTACATTAAACCAGAGGGAATTTCCGTTTTGGAGATTTTTCAAAGTTTGAGTAAAGAGTTGGGACCACAGATTAGCAGTCAACTGAATTGTGCAAAACAATCTCTTGAACTGTTAGATTCAAGATAGCTGGACAAGGTTGCTGTATTTATGCACTCCAAGTGCAAGAATTCTTTTATTCACATTTTAAAATACATAAAAAATTTTCAATCAACTTTGTAAAACTCCACTATAAAAATAACCCAAGCTTTATGTTGTAATATTTGACAAAAAAAAAAAAAAAAAAAAAAAAAAGAGATTTTCAGAATTAAATGCATAGAATCTGAAAAACACTTTTTTAAGTCAGACAATCATAGTTTGGTTTCTTTTGATGGCATATCAACTTTTGTGAGTTATTTTATGCCAATGCAAGAACAGGAGAGGAATAAGGGAAGTCATACCTTTCTCAAGGGTTTTAGTCTGAAAGTGAGCATAATAGCAACTGGAGTTCCAATTCACTATGATGTCACTGTCCAGCATGTTACCCACTATACTGTGAGGACTCCAATTAGACAATCCCAGAAGGGAAAGTGAATGAAATTCTCATATATGGTGAAAAAAAGCTTGAGAATCACCGTGTTAAACTAGAATTTCTTACAAATTTAAGGCGTTAGAAAAGACACAAAAGAAAGGAGATACAAAAAAAGAAAAGGAATGGAAAAAGAAAGATAAAAGTAACCTTACCTGTAAAGGTAATAGAAAAAAGAGAGTAAGTAGAATGCTAATTTTACCCATCCTTCCCTCATGGCTCTGGATAATTCATCAGCATTCATTATTGTGGTTGGATCATATAAACCATGGCCACTCATATAAGATGGACGGTTCATGTATCTATAAGAAATAAAGTAACACAAATGCATTTTACACAATTCATTTTTTTTTTTAAAGACTGAAGAAAGATTTTCATTTCCTTTATTTGTAAGATGAGAATTCAAGAAAAACACAAAAACTTTTCTACATAATCCAAAGTTGGAAAGACATTAACTTTATTAGTAAAACTTTGAAAAAAGGTAAAAATTTAAATATTCAAAACAAGTTAGATAATTATAATTGTTTTTAATCAATTGGTATACTTCAAACATACATTCCAGTTTAAGGCTTTAAACTGTGTGTGCACACACACACACACACATTATATATGAGAGTGGGAGAGAGATAGATGGGTGGGTCCCAAAAGTCACCAAGGGATTTTTTTAAAAAAAATCAAATAAAAGCTTTTAATTTTTTTGTTACTGTATGATCAAGATTGAAACTGCAAATATTTACACTACAAGTTACAATTATTTATAAAAATGAATAACTTAATAAGAGCTAAAAAAATTTTAAAAAACAGCAAAACATGAGAAGTGGAAACTAGCAAACTAATTTGTTTACAGATAGGGAAAAAAAACACAAAAAATAAATAAAAGACCATCAGTCCATAAAAAAATAAATAAGATAAATGAATAGAAATAAACATCACTGAATCATTATCACTCATTTGTAACTTACAGATAACCATTAATTAGTTTGCTTTCTTTGTTTAACATCAATCTTTGTAGGTAATTTAATACCAAAGATATCCTTGTAGAAAAACAGTAATAGTACTATTTAATCCATAACTGGAAGATGGGGGCAGGATAAGGGAATTCAATCCTTTCTCAATGATATTTGTCCTAAAATGAATGCAACAGCACAATTGGAGTTCAAACTCACTATGATGTCACTGTCGGTCATTAATTGATAATGTTGTTATAGAATTGAGAAGTCAATGATATACATTTAAAAAAAAAAAAAAGAAAAAAAAAAAATGTTAGGTATTTGATACCAAATTTTGTGTAGTTATACTTTCAGTCCCCTTGTATATCTAATACAAAAACAAAATGCAGACACAAATTTATTTAATGTCATTTTAGAAAAGAAAGTCAAAATAAATCAATATCAAATCAATTTGAGTTAAAGGTGTTGTAACCAAAAATATCTAAGTATTTTTTCCTCACTTATCTAGCCATTGCTTAAAAATTACAACTTAGTACAAGATGAAACTTACACAGCCAAGATCATAAATCCAAAAGTATATTTCCTCTAATTTGTAAATGTTTGGCTGCTATAATTAACTTATAGGAGTTGAAATAATAAACAAAGAAACAAATTTCTGAGTCAAATCAGTAACTAGTAGCCAACCAACATGAAGTTTCCAGATTGGTTAGATAAACAATCAGACAAACTGCCCACTATTACGTGACATTACTGTTATCAAGGTGGGCACTAGAAAAATGCAGGAGCACTGAGGAGATGTCTATTTTATTCTTCCAAACAACCAAATGTCTCTTTTCAAATCCAGCAGGTAAAAATTCTGACTCCGACTGTTGGGCCAGGAATTACTCTACTCTTCCAGCCGGAAGCTCCTCTCTCTTCTTTCTAGGGTGGGACTGGCTTTAATATGGATCATGAGGCTGATAAAATTCTCTAGAATCTTCAAGACAATTCCACAACATTTGAGAAACAGGAAGTGCATAGACATTTCCTGTTTCTTTGTTCCCTTTTCCACAGGTAGCTCCATGCTTACTTAGGGTCATGGGATCATTTTGTTTAACCATTAAAACATGTAACAACATAACTTGACGATGATACAATCTGATTTCTGCTCTGTGGAGGGTCAAATAAAGGGATTCCATTTGGATGCTACAAAAATTCACCAAAGCCCACAAGAAAAAAAATTGCTAATAAAAATTTTTAAAACAAAGTAATTCCTATATAAGAGATAGAGAAAGAAATGGTTTATAGTTATCACTAGCTCACTTGGTGAGTTAATGGTGGACCAAATTTTGTAGCATTACTAAACAGTGTTCAATATCAATGATATATATATATATATATATATATATATATATATATATATATATATATATACACACACACATACTTTTTCCTCCTTACATTAAAATCCATCCAAATACCCCATTATGCTACAATTAGCCATTCAGTTGAGTGGTGTTACAAATGTAACATCACAGTCCATTGGACAAACACTAAATGAACCACACCTATATTTCTAGGCAAAAAAAAAAAAAAAAAAAAAAAAAAAAAAAACTAAACAAAATAAAAGCAATATGAACAATATTTTTATATGGGAAGGTAAAATTTGAAAAATTATTAAAGTCAATATAAAAATGTTTAAAAAATGCAATGTAAGTAGCAAAAAAAAAAAAAAAAAAAAAAAAAAAATACACACACACACACACACACACCTATTCATATTGATTGTTACTTTGAATGGAAAATAAATTCAACTAATTGAACATTGTTGCAAACAATATAGCTTTACTTTTAATAAGATAGCTAATCTGTTTGCATATTTCCATTAGCAAAGAAAATACTTTTGATTTTCAGGCTGACCCGTTTTTAGCAGAGACATAATTGAAGTAATGAAACAATTAAAATTTACTGACCTGCGCACGTGGTATGCAATAAGTGGGGCGTTCAATAAAATCGAAAGCCATTCTCTTGCAAACAAAAACAGCACATTAAAGAAGATGTGAAGGAGATATTCAGGAAGAACCAGCTGAAATAGAAAAGCATGTTGGTAACTTTAAAAAAAGTCTTTACAAAAAAAAATGATACAGGGTTTTGGGGTACATCATCATTATTAATGTGACTATATAGGAAAAAAAAGAAAAGAAAAAAAAAAGAATAATTTCCTTTTGAATTAGCTATTTCAGAGTAAACACTACTGTTCTTTTGTAAAAGAAGGAACAAGACAAGGTCAACATTTTTGCTTCAAGTATTAGCATTTATGGAGAAAAATTTTTTTTTTTTTTTCAACAGAAAGCAACAAGAATGAAGACTTTAATTCTTAATGTAACATAGTAAGTGGGTGGTACTAGGATATAAACAGGTAAGTTATAACCCTCTCTACAATTACCCAGCATCCAAAAGAGAGATGAGTTGACAAAGTTCAACATCTTGCCCAGTAGGCTAGTTGTAACAAGATGTGCTTGATCTAGCACTTCAGAATGAAAACAGCAGTTAACCAGGACTTACCAAGGTCAGACTCAATCAACAAAAGCTAGGCAGACAATATGACCCATATAAGGTAGAAGTGGAGGTTCAATGTTCTGTGAACGGGAGAAAAAAAAAAAAAAAAAAAAAAAAAACAACAACAACAAGCTGGGTTTTTCCACACTCCCTCTTTTTGGTGGTTGGCAACATAAGGAAACCAACAAGGGTCATGTGGACAGAGAGTAAGTGAACTATTCAAAAAGATACAAGCAGAACTGCTTCCTATGAGAATGAAAAATCTACTCTGCACACTGTTATCCATTTCCACATCAGAAATTAAAACAGCGGGAATATAACAACAGGGATCCTAACACTTGAGGCAAGGTGTATTCTAACGTTTTTTCACCCCCCCCCATCAGACAATCAGCTATCACTGACAGAGTAGTTGTCAGTGACTATGCGACATTAAATTTCCATGTTGCTTTGCTTTCATCAAGAAGACCATTTTATAGATTTATTGGTCACCTTTATTGGGACTTTTGAAGATCAATTATTAGTATACAAAACAGTGAATAAAAATACTAATAAGTGTATACATCAATATTTATGTAATTATTCTTTAGGTTAACTTCTATTTTAATACAACCTATTCTTTTGCTTTTTGTGGCAGTCAAATTCAAGAAACAATCTTCAAAACTATATATTACAATGATCAATTGAGTGTAATGACCTTCCAACCTCTCTAGGGTTATTTTATGCTGAGAGGTTAAGGAATTGCATTAACTGTATATTCATATTTACATTTTTTCGTGTAGCTTTTTTTTTTTAAAGAGTTCTTTTAGTTTTTTTTAGGAGCCTAATCATCAGATCCAAATTACTGTCACACTTAGGACACATCTTTCTTTGAGGGAGGGGTCTTACCTCTTCGCAGGGAATTCAGTCAGCATATTCTAAGCCCTGCTGACAGGCTGCTACTTGTATATCAGGTAGCAATTGAAATACATGTTCTCCAAAAAACAATGTTAGTACAGTCGGAAGTATGAATACATAAAATCAGGTTGGTGCAAAAATAATTGCATTTTTATTTCAAACTTTGATGAATATTCAGGAAAAAACTTATTTAACTATGTTCATGTATTATACCATTTTAAAGCATGAATTTTGCTTAACTGATTTGTGCTAATGATATTTTTCACTGTTCATTCTTGTGTCTTTTAGGCTGTCAAATTAAAAGGTGGTTAAAAAAACAAATTCAATACAATTTATAGTACATGTACAAAAAAGGACATAAAACATTTGACCAGCAGATTGTCAAGGTATAATTCAAAAGTGGTTTCAAAAATTTCATTGCGAAGAAGAAACCTTAAAAGATGAGGTTTTTTTCCACAATTGACAACAACCAGCTGAGAATCATTATTGAAGTAGAGCCATACAAAACAATTTTTTGCATCTGCATCAAATTTTGAGGGAGGAAAGAAAGAAAAAGTTTGACCAATGGTGCAAACCAAAATTCTGTTAATGATGTAACATTTTAAGTGAATGGTACCAGGGGTACCAATAGATAAGTAATAAAAAAATTTAAAAAAACAGCATCTGGGGGAAAAAAGTGTCATCAAATTTCAACATCTCTGGTAGGCTAGGTTTAACAAGATATGCTTGATCTAGCACCCCAGACTGAAAACCGTGGTTAACTAGAACTTGATCAGTGGTATATGATGCTTGCCACACAAGGCAAAAATGAAGGTTAGATGTTCAGTGAACCCCAATAAAAGATTAATTTGCTTTTGGTGGCTGGGGTATGAGGAGAAAAGCATTAACATGCATAAAAAGTGAGTGGACCTTTCAAAGATACAAGAATTGGAAAAAACTACCCAACTCATTGTATCAATTTTCCACAATCTCAAAAACTGAATGAAGAGAATAAAACAGATGCCCTAAAACTTTAAATGAGTTGTGTTTTTCCTCCTCCATCTAACGATTAGCCATCACCAACAAAGCATTTGTAATTGACTACATTACAATTTTGCCAGGCTGCAGGTTTATTGATCCATGCTTGTATATAAGGATAACAAAAAACAATCTCACCTTTACATATCAGAATAAAAACTAAACTAATGCTTATATCAAAATTCTATATGTTACAATGAGAAAAATTATTTCCTATTGAAATTCTTCAGAGCTTCTATAGTAGCTCTTAAACTATTCAATAAGGTCACAACTTTAAATCATAAGTACAAATACATTTAAATCATGGAAATATTTTTCTCAAAAACAAATTTGTCATGAAGAAATATTTAAAAGAAAAAATAAATAAATAAATAAAAACACAATACTTACAGGGTTCAAACTGTTACATTGATCTATAGGATTTTTATACTCTGTCTTCAACTCATCAAAGGCGATAATCTAAAAAGAAATAATAGAAATTAAGTTTGTTGCCATCATATTTCAAAGGTTACACAGACATTGTAAATGAAATAAAACTATTTCAAAAGCATTAATAAAAGAAATTAATGTGTAAAAATATCAATTAGGCAAACAATGTTTAATGTGAAATTAGCAATACATTATACAGCTATGATCACAAATTTACATAGGGCAAGGATTTGTGTGCAGTATCTATTAAACTCACTTAGCTACATCCAGATTTTTAAAAAAGTAGCTTGGTCCTGGAGATTCCAACCCTGGTCACGAGATGGATTTAGATAATTTTTACTCTGGTTCACATGTCTTAACTCAACCCTTTCACCATAAGTAGAATGTGACACTAGGTTAATTCTAAAGCAGAGTAAAGCTGGTTTGAATTCAGTTTCCCTTTCTCCTAGACTGGTTGCCTAACCAAGGCTTAAGAACCCAGTCTGCCCTATTATTTACCCATAGTTGGCGGGAGATGGATTCATACTTTTTCCAATGGTATTTGTGCAGAGTGAAATGCAAACAGCTTCATCCAGGATTTGAACTTGGGTCACCAATTCCATTTCCAACAATAACTGTTGTGCTAACCATACATGAAACCATTTAACTGTGTGCAAATGAATGAATAATAAATAAAATTACTAGAGTTAGATAGCAATACTTGAAACCATTTAACTGTGAGCAAACAAATGTGCTCTGGCTCATTTAAAAATTGTTACTGACAAACTATTCATTTACAAATCACATTTAATATGTATAAACAGAATTTGGCATTAAATAACCTACAAGCATTGATATGCCATGAAACAAACAACCAACCAACCAAATCTATATGGTTAATTTATTCAATCTGTCACACAGAATAGTTGATAAATGAAAAAAAAAATCTATGGAAACAGAAGGTATTAAATAACTAAATGATTAATCTTTGAAAAGATTTTATACAATCACAAAGCATACAATAATCATCTCTTAGCAGATTTATTCAGGATTAAAAAATAAAATTAAAAATAGAACCTATTGTCAGTGATAAATCAGGGGTTTGCAAATATGTCAATTTAGCTTAAGACTTTTAGCACAACCAAAAGAACCTTACTTTACACTATAATTTGTAGGTCATCTAATTAATGGGGAAAATTATTATTGCAGTTATTTTGGGGAAAACACACACACAATTACAAATTGCTTCTAACTTATTAATTTTAATAGTATTTTCTTTCATCTTTTAATTTTTGGTTACATTTTTTTCTTTTAAATTGTATCTCACCAGTTTTGTCATTCTATAAAAACAGCACAGGTCAGAAATAAAAGATAAGAAACTGTAACTCAAGCCCCTTTGGTTTGCAAGAGTTCAAATCAAGCCAATAAACCTATGGCTTATTCTGTTTCTCAATCCCTCTGGACATATTTTTTTAATACACCAGTAGCTGTGGAAGGATCTAGGCAGAGAATATGGTTGCTTGAGCATGTCCAACGCAAAGTAATTCAGAGTGAAAGACATGATCATAGAATATCAAAATCAGAAGTTCCACTGAACAAGATACATCACAAAGTACACAGACAACAGATGGACACATGGTCAAGTGGTATCCAACAGATTGAAAATGACTACTTGGAAGAACTCCACTATGAGGGCAAGATGAAATTGTCAAAGTGATTAAGGCCAATATGGAAAAGAGCAAGATCAAGAATGAAATGAAAGTGTATTGTGGCCATCAATGTGGAAAACATCAGACAACCTGATCAATAAATGTAATGAAAGGGAATAGTATTGATAGCAACTTTATTTTTAGATCTATCTCCTTTTACACAAAACCTTTATATTCCTTCAAAGTAATGGTAAGACAAAACTAATATATCAATTCAATCAAAAAATGAGGCTACTTTAAAAATAAACACTATGATTTGACAGACAAAGTGTACACAGCTGTTTCAACTAAATGTAACATATGGCAGAAACAGTGATTTATTGAAAAATGATCAGTAAGAAGGAAATTATATATATATCATACACACACGTTACATTATTTGTCCTTTAAAATATAATTAATCAAGCATCAATTGTTTTTCTTACAAGGAAATCCTAAGTGATTCACTACCAGGTTTAAAAGGGAGTCCCTGTCGCATAGTGGCTAACTGTGCTGAACAACAAAATTTGAATTCTAGTCACACTACTACATTTACTTTCAAATGAGTATTCTTGAGAATGGTATGAATTCCATTACACCCACCAGCTATGAGTCGAATAACACTATTATTCATTAACAAGGATGGCTTTGGCATTGTTTTTTTTGTTTGTTGTTATGGGTTATTTAATGCCAAAGCCATCCTTGTAGAACAAAGGTAGTGGTACTATTTAATCCATAGCTGGAGGGATAAGGGGGTTCATACCTTTCCCAAGGGTATTAGTCTAAAAGTGTATGTAATTGTGCAACTGGAGTTTAAACTGGCTCACTAAAATGTTGCAGTCCAGCACATTAGCCATCATGCCAAAGGAACTATCCCCACCCCAGGACTAACCCATGAAGGTTAATATGCAATTAAACAAAGAAACCTATCTTATATATATATATATATATATATATATATATACATACATACATACATACTCCAGTTTTTATTTTCATAAATGAAAATATTCTAAGCCAATCATCCTTAAGTAAAGAAATCAAAGATGGCAAATGTTAGATGCAAGGAATTCTTAAAGATTCACAGGATCCTGAGAGAGAGAGAGACCATTCATACTTACAGAGGTAACATCTTTGATTTTAATAACATACCAACTCATCTAGGATTATTTTATACCTACAGAAGGGATTATGTTCATTGTACATTTATATTTTTTATGTAGTTGTTTCTAAGGAGTTTTTTGTTGTGTTTTTTTTTTTGGCATGGTTATGTGATATCAAGTATTTCTGTTTATCTAACCTATAAATGAGACCCTAACAAGTACTACCACTCCAAGTCAGAGTGAACCTGATAGTAATGGAAACGAAGGTTTGGTTGGGTTTAATGGCATATCAACCATTGTAGGCTATTTAATGCCAAATTCTATTTATACATATATATTAAACATATGTGATTTGCAAACACATTTTTTTGATAACATAGTTAAATGGTTTCAAGTATAGCTATCTAACACTAATAATTCTGTTCAATATCAATCATTTGTTTGCACACAGTGAAGTGAATACAAGTATTGCAATTTAACAATGATTATTCTATTCAACATAACTCATCCATTTGCACACAGCTAAATAGTTGCAAGCATTGCACTGTATCACTAACAATTCATTTAAACAGTCATTTGTTTACACACAGTTAAAAGATCAAACAGTTCTATTTTTAATAATTCAATTTAGGATAAATCATTTGTTTGCACGTATATGTCAAACAGTTCTATTTGACCCATAGATAAGACCCTATCAGGTGCTTCTGCTCCAGATCAGAGTGGACCAGGGACCGAGGGCAATGAAGGGGTACTCGGCATTCCCCTAAGCTCCAGCGTTACTGAATCCTCACCATCAGATTGTTTAGTGTCACATCTAGGACACTCGTTGAGATGCAGTCAATTTATTCTACAGCCCCATCTAAATGGGCTGAGCACTGAAGGGATACTCCACACAGTTCCAAAACTGGAACCTCACCATCAGATGCCTTTTGTGTCATAAATTACTCATCTGCAAGGAATTCAGTCAGCATATTCTGAGAGCAATCTTCATTTTGAAAGACATTTCAAATGGTTCATCTTTGCATTTACACAAATAAGAAAAATTATTTCAGAGTAAACATTATATAAAGTGAACAATTGTCATTTACTAACCATAGTTTAGTACAAGTTCAGAAGTATTGGGCACCCAATGAGAGACTAACTTAATAGTACTGGTCTCCTAGACTAGCACACTAATAGTTATACTGCTTAAGGTATCCACATAAAAATGAACAGTTGTATCAGTCTTGTAAAATTTGTTTACACACAATTATATGGATTGAAATAATACAAATAATTTACTGTTATATGGTATCAACTATTCTTATCTAATATGAATAATTTGCAAACAAATCTATTTGATCCATTGATTGGGCAAACAAGTACTACCACTACTCCAGGTCAGAGTGGATCTGGGAGTAATGGCAATGAAGGGTGATTTCACACAACCCAGATCTTCAGAATCCGAAGCTTCACCACCAGATGTAGTTTAGTGTCGTATCCAGGACACCCCTTTTTTAAGGGGGAAGGGTTTTTACTCCCTCTGCAGGGAATAATTAGAGTATTCTAAGCCCCACTGACAGGGCAGTAGAGTCTTTAGAGATTTGGGGTTTATCAAGAAGACTTAGGTAAGTATTTTCCCTCAAATATCTAAATGACGTATATACTACAGGTAAAAAAAAAAAAAAAAAAATCATTTAAAACTCCTGCTTATAAAATGTTTTCAGTTAGTCAATAAAAATGTTATTCTACCTTTGTTTTTCTCACCTGACACACGAGGGTAAGACAGTGCCAGACGCTTAAGTGAAATTTGGCAAAAATACTTTAACAAACAGCTTGTGGCAAAGTTCCACAAGGAATGAACTAGAATCAATGAGAATAAGTTTATAAAAAGTCATTCAATAAACTAAATGATTGTGATCAATAATCAGATAAGTTGTTTAAAAGATTAATTGATAGGATTAAAATTTTGTAAGATACTCATACAACATAGCATTTAGAAACAAGAGAGAGAGCAGCCAATATTGAAATTGATGATTATAAAAGCTCAACCAATTCAGTAATTAAGAAAGAATTGGTATTATCATGACTTCATCATAAACCGTAACCTTTTCAATCATGGGGTGCGCTACTGAGTAATTTCCCTAAAAGAGTATCCCTCAGTATAACTCTCCAATTAACATGGCACCAGGAAGTAAGAACAATCCCAGACCTTACTTAAGGGAAATTAAATATTTTGATTAAATAAAGCACTATATGAAAGATATCATTGAGTAAAAATTTATTGTGCAATTTAAATCTATGCAATGAACAACTGGCATTTAATCAATATGATTTGATTTCAAGTTTGCTATCATAATATAGCAAAAACAGCACAGAGAATTTTAATAGTATCGTACTAACTCAGGGAATAAAACAATTTTCAGTTCAATCTGAAATAATACAATCTTCACTTCCACTTCAAATATATCTACTCAAGGGAGATCACTCCCAGTCTACTAAATTACAGTTATTTCCTTTAAGAGGAATAAGCAGAGAGTATCCTTAATCTATCTGCATTTTTTGTCAGCCATAGTGGCTTACCAGTGACAATACATTAACAATAATAAAGCTTAGAAATATAATTAGCACTATAATATAAATTCTACAAATAGAAAGTAACCCTACCCCTGCTAAAGGCAGCATTTAAATGTTGTATACAGGGAAGAAGAACAAAGCTGGTGTATAAAAATATAATCCAACTCTTTTCTTTTCCCTTTGTTACCCGAAATGTACAAAATGGTAGCGCGAGGGAGAGAATTGAAGACGGCTATACACTCAGGGTGAGATAATAATCTTCTGTGAACTGCTTCTGCAAGACTGGTACTGGGCCACCCCAAGGCACCAAATCATCTCAATTTCTACTTGCTTTCCTACTTTTACGAGTCTTGTCAGAGTCATCTCAAGACAACAAATTATCTTAGATTCTCGTCGTTTCTCTTTCACAAGTCTGATACAGCTAAGACTTTTCTCTACCTCTCATCCTTGTGCAGTTGGGCACAAGGCTAGTGCCTAGAGTGGTGTAACGTCTAGTAGCTTTTCTACTGGTCCTCTTCGTTCTCTGCTTGTCTTTGCTGGGGTCAAAATTTTCCCTGGTTTATATAATTTCCCAAACGCCCATGCAATCCTTGTGGTCACACCTCCTGCCTATGCATTGTGTGTGGACACACCTGTCTAGCATGCAATTTATGCAGCACTTCCACTGAGGAAATACCTGCATTATTTTTGCTTTAAGAAACAAGTCTATTTCCTGTTATGCCACCCACACAATTTACACATACCAAAAGGGGTTTTCTGGTCAATATTTAACATAAGCAAGTTTTTCAAAAGAATAAGATAAATAAAAAGAACAACTTTTATTATATAGAACTGACTAGAGAAAAACATTGTAATTCTTGTCTTTTACAAATTAACAGGTGAAGCTAAAATTGATATAAATGAAGATAATATTGGCACAGAAGGTAACTTTAAGTAACCAGTTGATAAAATAGCTTAAAGGTTTCTTTTATTTAGAGAAATTAGGATTATCTTTTTTTGCACAAAAGATAATTCCTAAGAGTTGACAAGATTGGTTTAGTTATGTTTGATGGCATATCAACCCATGTGGGTTATTTAATGCTAAATCCTGTTTTCTACACACACATTACCAGTGACAATATATTAACAATTATAAAGCTTAGAAATATAATTAGCACTTGCAAATAACTATATTATAAATTCTACACACACACAAACACTATGTAGGTTACATTATTTTAAATGATCCAGAGCTAATTTGTTTGCACACAGTTAAATGGTTTCAAGTATTGCTATGTAACATTAATAATTTTATTTAATATTAATCATTTATTTGCACATATAATTGGTTAACTATTTAACCCATAGATGAGACTCTAATAGGTACTACTATTCTGAGTCAGAGTGGACTAATGGGACTGACGGAGTACTCCCCATTCCCCAAAGCTTCAGATAGTTGAGTATCATATCCAAGACACTAATTGGAAGAAGAGGGTCTTATCCTTTTGCAGAGATGCATTCGGCATATTTTATAGCCTCAGTTAATTGGGCTGTGACAAAACTGTCATTAAGTCACAAGCAGAACTAATTATCCAGTGCTTGTCATTTTGACCATATATCAATACTAGTATATTGTGATAGGATATGGAAAGAAAAGAATGATGATATGAGAATGTTTACCAATCCTAATAGAGGTAAACAAATGTTATAGATTGATATGTTGTGAGCTTTATTTTTACATCATGAGAGAAAAAAAAAATTATCTTATGGAAAAGTCATATTTAAAGCATCAGTGAGCCTACACAGTATTTAGAAGTGGCAGATACTGTAAGTAATATGATTGATTGATGGATGGAAATGGCATGTCAACCTGTCTAGTGTTGTTTTATGTCTAGAGGTTAGTGAATCACATTCATTGTAAGTTTATATTTACATTTGTGTAATTGTTTCTTAAGATTTTTTTGCACAGTTAAATAATATCAAGTATTCCTAATACAAATAATTATTTGGCTTCAAGTAATTATTTCTATCTTATAATAGTCACTTGTTTACATACAATTACCTGGTTTTAAATAACTAATAATAATAATATTTTATAAACAATTATAGCTTTAAGTAACTATTCTCAATACAAATAATTTACAGTTATATAGTAACAAGTATTCCTATCAAATATAAATAATTTTTAAACAGATCAATTTGACCCATTGATAGGACTAACAGGTGCTACTACTCCAGGTCAAAGTGGACCTGAGAGTAATGGCAAGAGAATCTCCACTCCCCAATGGTAAAGAACAGAAACTGTCATCAGATGCTGTTAAGTGCCATACATGGGACACCCCTTTTGGTATGCATGAGTGAGGTCCTTACCCATCTGCAGAGAATACAGCCAGCATATTCTAAGCCTTGCCGACAGAGTGTTTTCATCACAAGAAAATTCATCCTTACTGCATGGTTAAATGAGTGTTATTGAAATTGTATTTGTTAATTTACAGAACATTACAGAAATTTAAAAATGGAGTCCAAGGTTAAATATAGGTAAAAGTGTCTTGAATTTAAGCCAACCATGTTTAGTTGGCTAGTGAAAAGACAAACATTTTGAGCAAAAGAGATTAACCAATAATCCACTGTTAATAAATCAATATGCAGTTTGTACAGAGAGGCATTTTCAGATGCGTCTTCAGAGTTCGAATAAAATATTCTCTGCCTGTATTTCGCATAAAAAATTATTAAACAGGTGACAATCATTTTTATTTGATTTTTTCTTAAGCCAGTTCATCAAAGCTTTTCTCATTCTCCCATTATAAAAGTAAGTAAAGTTGGTGACCGTAGTCAAGGGCAACCAGAAGGCTCCCTTTTCAATAGCTACTACACTGAGGTGTTGGGGAGAGCGCTATTCCTTTCCCTGGATTTCTCCACTTTACCCTGGTACATATTGTTGAGTGTTAAGCAAGGAGGTATCAAGTACCATTTTTAAAGTTTTTGGTATGATGCAACCTGGGATTGAACCCAGGTCTCCCAGACCATTGGCAAACACTCTACCCACTAAGCCAATGAGCCGCTACATCAAAATAGTAAGATCTAAAAAAGTTCAGCTTACCCTTAACATGCTTTTAACCTGGACTAAAAAGACAGAACTAAAAAAAATCACTTTCATTAATTTTTGTCAACTTAGATAGTAGTTTTAAATGATTTTTGAAATCTTTGTTATTCTTGTAAGTCAAATCCAGAAAGCAAACACAGAGAGATTTTTTTTTTGGTGTAATGAAGATATCTAATGTAACTTTCAACCTCCATTAAAGACTACACCATGTCAAGTTAAAAAAAAAAAAAAAAAAAGTCACCTAATTTTTAATGAATCTTTGTGAAAAAGAAAAAAAATGAAAAATACCATAGAACTCAATGAGTTTCTTGATGCAAAAGAAAAGGAAAAAGATTTCTGGAAATTGGTATCAAAAAAGCAAATTGCCATATGATGTTAAGTGATACAACTTTTAGTTGAAAGTATGTTTTAGTCTTTTTAAGATGGTAGAAATATTTTGAAAAAAAAAAAAAAAAAAAAAAAAAAAATTTTTTTAAATGCAATAAAGTCTCCAGTCATCTCTCATGCTATCATTTTTAAAGCTAATGAAAAATTTAATCAACCAATGAATAATAGTAAATTAGGTATCCATTTTACCCAACCCCTTCATCACACAAGAAGTGAGAGTCCATTTTTAAGTAGATTGACTTATCTTAATGACATATCAACACGTTTGGGGTTATTTTATGTCTAGAGGTTAAGGAATCACATTCATAAATACATTTTTTGTTTGGTTTCTTAAGAGACTTTTTGGGGTTTTTTGCACATGGTCTTATCTAATAAAATAATTTTTAAACAGATTTATTAGACCCATAGACGAGATCCTAACTGGTACTATCACACTGGGTCAGAGTAGACCTGAGAGGAATAGCAATGAAGTGGGTACTCCATACTATCCAGCATCAAATGCAATTTAGTATCATAGCTAGGACACTTTTTTAGTGAAGAAGGGTATTACCCTTCTACAGGGAATACAGTTGGCAAATTCTAAGTCCCACAGACAGGACTTCATTTTTAAGCAGAGTACAACAGGTTTGAATTCAGAGTTTTCAGCCTCCTTGACTGGTTGCCTAACCAAGGTTAAAGAGCCCAGTCTGCACTACTATTTACTGATAGCTGGAGAGAAAATAGTTGGATTTATACTTTTTCTAAGGGTATTAGCATTATTTGAAATGCAAACAGTTTTGTTCAGCAAAAAATATAGTGTTTGTTTTTCTTCAAATTTAAGAAGCTTACTAATGTTATCAGGTATTTGATAAAATAAATAAATAAACTATTTTATACCTGATGTATCAAAACTAGTGTTTTTATTTTAGTTGTGATAATGCATAATCATAATTCCTGATCTGAGAAATAAATAAATAAATAAAATTACTGAAGTGATTAGTGCTTGAATAAACAATATTTAAAAATCAACAAGTTATTTAAAAAATTGTATACTTAATTTTCTTTGGAAATATCAGATATGTAAGCACAAACTAAAAGAAACAAAACTTTAAAATTTAAGATGTTATAATCAGCAAAAAAATAAAAACTGCCTGGTGTTATTTTAGATTTGCAATTCATTAAATCATTTAGCATCAAGTCTATCATATATGTCTATAAAAACAATTCAGTGAAAACCTTCAAGTAATTCCTGGAAGGAAGTTCTTAACTAATGTCCTCATTCCTTAAACAAGCGAGTTATTAAAAACAAAGTTTAATGCTTTTAAGGTAACAACCGTAAAAGATGTTTTTGCTAGATATAAAATCTATTAAAAACAAAAAAACTTTCATAGTTAATGCTTAGTGTAGGGGTAAGTAAAACATTCCATGATAATGGAGCCTTTATGAAGTCCTCTCTAATTAGTACGAGTGTACTAACATAGTTAAAATCGTTTTGTTTTGTTTTTTTTACATGTAAAGTTAAAGGGATTTTTCGGACTATGTCAGCAAAATAGAAAGCTACTCCGATTTTAGTGAATTACAAAATGGCGTGGGGAGGTTCCCAGTGCCCTCAATTTAACAATACTTTCGCTGAAAACTTTTGCACACACGATTTTGTAATCAACAAAGTGAGAGTAGTCTAATTTTACAGACTACTCATTTTTTTTTCTTTAAATCGAACAAGTTGGTATTTATCCAAAATATCCCTCTGAAAGAAATGTCTGTGAAATAAAAATATAATACTTATATTCACCATCCAAAAAAAAAAAAAAAAAATATTCTGTCATCTTTTTTTCTACTTCTATTCAGAAATATATATATATATATATATATATATATATATATATATATATATATATATATATATATATATATCGGTTGAAGTTGTCATCTTCGTGGTTAGCGAAAGGAAAGATTTAAAGACGTGATTTTTAAAATAGAAGATAATGACTTACCTGGGTTATATATATATATATATATATATATAACTGCAGACATTTCCCCAGCGGGATATTTTGGACAAGTACCCCAAAATTAATTAGCGGGGATAATAAAACAAACAATGCAAGCTTTAAGTTTTGATAATGGAAATAGTTTTTCTACCTCCGGTACACTGACATTTATTTACTGTAGTAGTATCAAGTTTGACGATTGTTAAATTCAGCATCTAACAGTTTGTTTGTTTGTTTTTTGTGAAGGAGGGGGGTAACTTTTAATCATGTGTTCATACCATAAGACATACTGTATACAAGAAACGATTAATAGTAGTGGTATGTCAATTCATATGTTCATGAATGAGAAGTATATAATTGATTTTAGAATAAAATTGTAAAATTACTGCAGTTAATTTTATTAACCTTTTAATTCAAAATAATATTTAAGAAAAAATAAGGAAAATGTAGATTACAGTATTTTTCAAGTTGTCATGGGGAGGGAGAGAATTTAATCCTGTTATAAATTTGAATTAGTAATTTAAGTTATTAATCTGGTTTTAACCAATGAAAATGAGATAATCAGTTTCTTAAACTGAAAATAATCTTATCCCCCCACCACCACGTCGAAAAATCATGTAACTGCCAGGTGGCAAATTCTATAGAAATTTTTACCCTTACTTAATAATTCAGTTGTCCTAACTTTCTAAATGAGACTTTATTTATTTATTTATTAAACCGGAGAGAAGAGTGCACCTCTACGAACCACTTTATCGTAAATTGTACTGTTAGCAAATAAGCAAGGGGGGGGGGAAGTTAACTAATCGTAGTTTTACAATACGCTTGGCACCCTCACAATACCAAATGACTGCAAGAAGATTGTGTTGCACCAAATTTTTCGAGGATGGAGAAAAAAATACTGGCTTTTAACTAAGCCCGAACATCGTTGGCAATTATGCAATCTAATTGTCACAAAAAATATTACGAAATGCTGCTGTCAGAATTTTCTTTTTTTAAAAAAAAAAAAAAAAAAAAAAAAAAAAGGAAACCTAAAAATTTGTTTTTATTTGTGAGAACTGAAGATGTTTATGCAGAAATTACAGGGTTTTCAAGCCACTCGCTGTATCATCAGAATAATGGTAACCTTGAATTTTAATTACAAATAATTTGCTTCTAAAATACTTTTAATGTGATTAATATCCCAACGATCCCACCCATTTGTACTACGTTATTACATACGTGGGATTGCAAAGGCATGATAATTCTTTTTAATTACAAAATATTACTCAGATAATTACTAAAATATTCAAAAATAAAGATCCACAAATAAGAAATTATTATTATTTCAATGTAACATTCTATTACTTAGAAATAAATAAATAACCCGTTTTACATGTTTTTAAACACTAAATAACTCGAAAGAAAAAAGACATCGAGCATGTATTTAATTTCACGTTTAGTTTTATTCTTTATGATAAACATAAAAATACCTATCCATAAACTATTAATCATTGAATAACCCTGAAATTCATAATTATGAAAGAAATATTCAATTCAATTTTGAAAAGGTAGAAAAAATACTAAGTCATGTCCTAACTAAAAAAAACCGTGGACATTTTTTAATATCCTTGGTAAAAAAAAAAATACTAATAAGACTTAGAGAAAAATTAGTTTAAAAAAGTAAGATCAGTATACATAAAATAGAACTTTATGTTATAAATTCTTAAAGGTTCTAAACGTAATCAAGTGTTCGTACTTACATGAAAAATGACGAAGAAAATAAGAACAGCGGTAAGAATAAGCGCAAGGATGTAGCAGAAAGCCGCAAACGTGAACGCCATTTCTGCGTGCTTGTTAACCAAGGGAGGTAATTCATGCTAGCGTAACAAATTTGGAGTAGGAGTTATAACAACCGACGGGGCAGGAGATGAGGCTACTGAGATTTATCAAAAGTGCCAAGTAGTAATTTACTAAGATTTTTGCTAAGATGTGGCACAAGGCCGTGTGAATGGGGTACCCAATGAAACGCGAATTCACTCGTGTAGATTTACCAGTCTAGTTTGCTAATCATTACACTACCTGAGCTGCCCTCAGAAGGGCCAAATAGGAGGCTCTCATATATATATATATATATATATATATATATATATATATATATATATATGCCAAGGGATGAGAGTAAAATGGAAAAAAATAGTAAAAGTAAAGAAAAAAGTTAAACAGCAATTCGAAAATAAAAGAAAAAAATTGATTACGAATGAAAGTAATACAAGCGGTATTATTAGTTAAAAACATCAACAAGGATATATTAGGGTAGTTAAAATTTGTCTGCCTTTAACTTCACTTTTTATTTAAAAGTCTTTTAAAACTCTTAGAACCCTGAGCCTCCCACGACCATCAGCCTCTCACCCTGGTTTCCTGGTTTGAAACAATAACTGAAAATGTAAAATGTTAAAACATTCAAATTTAAAATCTAAAACATCGTTTTAAATAATAGAATTATATGCAAGATATAAAATGGCAATATTTTATTGACAATAGCGATGAAGAAGTGAGAAATCCGGCCATTCAGCTTGATGTCCTTCTAGTTAGCGGCACAATACCCGCTGTTCGGTTCAAAAGAGTTAGAGAAAAGAAAAGAAAAACTGAACAAGGAAGATAATCAAAAAAGAGAGAGAAAGATTTAAAACCAAACAAAAAGTGAGATATGTCATAAGGATGAAGCCTTTCTGTCTCCTCAGTGAAGGATGCTTGACAGATCGCTGATTTGAAGGAAACGAATAAAAACAAATATGAGATCAGAAGATTTTAAGTGAGATTTAATGCATATATTCAAAGATATTGAAAATAAAAATAGTTTGCATGTGAACATCAACGTGTTATTCATTACATCTCCATTTATCACATAAAAAATGCTCGCTTGCTAATCATAATTTGCCATGCTTCAAAAATTAATATCGACCACGACACATTTTTTTATAAAAAATTTAAAACAAATGCAGAAGTTTTCCATGACACTAAATAATAAGCATAGATTATTTCGGCAATCTTTCGGAATATGTCGGTAAAACAAGAATCTGCTTCCACTACTGGGTGTAGGTGAACTAATGACAAACATGCAAAAGTTTCCGGGGACTTCTATATTTTTTAAATTAGGAAGTTTTACTTGTAAAAAACTTTCGCACTACCATTTGCAGATACGTTAAAAAGAATTAAAATTAAACTTTTTTGTTCGAAATTTTTGCATATGTATAATTTTTTAAAAAACTTCCTTTTATTTATTTCTAACTTTTTTTTTTCCTTCGCTGAAACTTACAAACACTTTATTTTTTTTAATTACATTTTTGCTTATTTCTTATTCGTTTTTCTTTTTTCTTTCTGCTGGAAACTTGTGAACATATCCTTTTTATTTTATTTTTACACACAATAATCTAATCATGTTTATCGCTTTTTTCCTTTTTTCTTTATTGCGAGACACTTTTACAGGGACTTATTTCTAATTTACCTTTTCGCCGGAAGATTTTGCCCATAACTTTTTTTTTTTTTTTTTTTTTGTAAAGAATCATTTTTAAAAAGATCTAACCTTGTCGGCTGGGGATGTAAAATACGCCCAACACACCTATGCAGAGGGGTAAGACCCCACCATCCCTAATGGTTGTCCCGGATATGTCCCTAAACTATCTGATGATGAAGCTCCAATTCTGGGGCTTTGGGAAATGTAGAGTACCCCTTCATTGCTATTATTCCCAGGTCCACTCTCCCCCGAAGCGGTAGTATCTGTAAGGGCCCCATCGACAAGTCAATAGAACTATTTAATCATTTACTATACTTTAAGCTAGTTAACTGTGTGCAAGCAAATGAACAATATTGAATCGAATGATTGATATTGATAACAATGTTTGAAAACTTTCAACAATGTGCCAACAAAAGAATAATGTCGATTAAAATTATTAGTGTTAGATAGCAATTCTTGAAAATATTTATTGTCTGGGTATGACATTAAACTGCATCAGATGGTCAGGCTCCGGTCTTGAAGTTTGTGGAATGTGAAGTACCCCTTCATTACCATTACTCCCTGGTCCACTTTGACCCAGAGTGGTAGTACCAGTTAGGTTGTTTGGGTTTTATGGCATATCAACCTTCGTAATAGTTAGGGTCACTTTTATGGGTCAAATAGAATCTTTTACTTGGGATTATCATTAATATTAAATAGAATTATTAGTATTGAATATCAATACATAAAATCCTTTAACTGTGTACAAACAATAAATAGCAATACTTGAAACCATTTAACTGTGGGCAAATAGAATGATTAAGATTAAATAGAATTATTAGCATTGGATAGCAATACTTGAAACCATTTAACTATGGGCAAATAGAATGATTAGTATTAGAAAATAATATGTGAAACAATTTAGAATTATTAGTGTTAGTAATATTTAACCTTTTAACTGTTGGCAAGCAAATGATTAAGATTAAATAGAATTATTAGCATTGGATAGCAATACTTGAAACCATTTAACTGTAGGCAAACAAATGAGCTTTGACTCATTTAAAAATGTTTACTACATGTACAAATATATATGTATAACCAGAATTTGATAGTAGATAACTGACAAGGGTTGATATATGATAAAACACAGCCAAATCAAACTAAACAGATTTATTTGACCATAGATAAGATTCCAACCAGTACTACAATTCCCAACCAGAATAGACTTGCGAATAATAGCAAGGAAGAAATGCTTCACACTCATCAGAGGTCAAAAACTTGAGCTTAACCACCAGATTCTGTCCTCCATTAATTCTAAATATTCTAATTTCCTTTCCTTTCCTTTTTTCTTTTTTTGAAGATACATAGAATGTCTAAAAAGTAAGGTACAGATCATCATCATGTCATGCCGCAGGCATGGATATCCCTGACCCTCTCTCGCCACTTCTCCCTATAGTTCATCGCTTCTGGCAGGTCTTCAGGGCCACATCCCATATCCTCTCATAGCTGTTGGATGTATGTTCGAGCTGGTCATCCTGCTTTTGCCCGGCCATATGTGAGGGTCCATAGGAGTACATCACTTATGAGCTCGTCCTTGCTTCTCCAGCAGTGACCTGCATGTCTGGTTCGTCTAACTTGGATAGTTTTCATGATGGGAGGCAGGTGGCCGTATAGTTGGTGCCTTGTGGGGTGTTGCCGCCAAGACTTGTTCAATATTGCTCGCAACATTCTTGTGTAATTGCCGTCTAGCTTCTTCTCCAGCCATTTAGTTAGCGTCCAAGTAGTGCATCCGTACAGCAGTATCGATATGACCACTACCTGGAAGAAACTGTGTTTCATTTTATCGGTCAGGTCTGATTTCCATATGATCAATAGCCTATAGATGGCTTATATGAACTGCAATTAAAATGTGAAATCTGTAAATGCTAGACAATAACAGGTATGCAACACTTATAACAGCCAGAACAGCCTCAATATAGTATATATACATATGTGACCTCACAACAAATATGACTGCCACTATATAACAGTGGAAAAACATAGGGGTGCAAACATTAATGAGATTTTTGCATGCCTAGAGGGAAAAAAATTCAACAGAAATCTACCATGAACTTTTTGGCAGGGCTTATGCATATATATAAATATACTTAAATGTGAATATGAATGTGCTCAAATGTTTAAATTTAAATATGTTTAAATCTATGCTTAGATTTGAATGTCAATAAGCTTAAATGTTTTGATAGAAATATGCTAAAATTTATGCTTATATTTGAACATACTTAAATGTATAATAACTTCTTTACTGAACTTTTCTAAGGTGTGTCCTATTTCTTATCTTTCTTTGTTTCAAATCACATTTTATTATTTTTGCTTGGCTTAGAATTATCAGAAATTTCTGACCAATCAGGACATTTTCTCAATTGTTTTACTAAGTTAATCCAGAATCCTAAAAACATACAAGGTTGATCTATAATGACACTGATTATAAAAAGGTTTTGATGATTAATATATATATATATATAGAGAGAGAGAGACAGAGAGACAGAGAGAGACAGAGAGAGTGTATGAATGAAAGATTAGACTCATAGACACAGAAACATTGGTAAAAATATCTTTTTTTTATAGATTTACTTTGGTTTAGTTTATTTTTTTATGGCAAATCAACTCCCTATGGGTTATTTAATGCCAAAATTTAATTCATTTGTAAACATTTTATTGTCATCATGACTATTTTCAATGTTCTATTCCAGTCATTTTTTAACCACACAATAATCCTTTTTTTGCCAACATGTTTTCAAAAGTATCGAGTATTCCTATCTAAATGAAATAATTTGCATCCAGTTATGTTTTCACATATTCCTATCCAATACTAATAATATTCAAACAGATGAGACCCTAACAATTCAGAGTGGACCTGGGAGTAATGGCAATGAAGAGGTACTCTACACTCCCCAGAGCTCCAGAATTGGAACCTCACCACTGGATGCAGTTTAGTGTCATACTCAGCAGACTTTTTTTAAATAAAATTCTGGCCAGTTTCAGACTAAGACTATCATCAGAGGATGATTATCTTAAAACTTAATAGGCTTATGAACATTTAAATGAGAGTTGAGCTTTATCTTAATGACGTAAGTATTACATGTATTTTCAAATGTCAAAGAATTTTTTTTTCTTTAAGATGTTTTTTAGTAGGAAACTCCATCTATAAAAATTAATGAATTTTTTTGTATGATGAATTTTTAAAACTTTTTTATATTTTTGATATCAAAGTTATTTTTCAAGTTGTCATGGGAGAAAAATCAATATTTCAATATTTTAAAAATAGAAGTTAATGAATGGTGCAAGGATTAGAGGTTAGGGGTTAAAATGTAATTTTTGGGGGTTGTTAAATTTGTTGTTGAGTACTTTTCAAATAAGAGTTTCTAAACAAAATCCATCGGTCTTCATGGGTTTCTTGAACAGATGTGGTGTTTGATAAATTTTAAAATTATTTCTATTATAGTGAATTAGTTATTTCTGCTAAAATCATAGTCTTTAAAACAGAAATTTTGTTCTATTGGGAGAAGTTTACAATTCAGAGAAAATATATATATATGGGGAAAAATTGAAAAACAAAGTAATTCAAAGTGAAGAATTTATTGTAAAAAAGTCAAAGCTTTGATAAATTCTTCACTTTGGATTACTTTGTTTTTCAGGTTTTTTTTCTACTGTCAGATTCTTTTTCCATTATTTAGTTTCATATATATATATAGAAAAAACACAAACTGGTCACATCAAAAAACATGGAAAAAATTAACAGGACTTCTTCAGATCTTATGGATAAAATAAATCAGAAGTTCTGATTTATTTTATCCGTAAGATCTGAAGAAGTCCTGTTAACTTTTTTTGTGCTTTTTGATTTTATCAAAAAAACACATAACAGGATGGAAATAAATTTATAATCCTAATGTGACTGGCTTGTGTTTTTTCTTAATGAAATTATTGCTCTGTAATGTCTGTTACATTGAGCTCTTTACCAGAAAAATTTAAATGTTCACTTTCGAATAGTTTTCTTGTCCTGATGGAATTACTCCCTACCCCGGTTTAACTGGACCAAATAATACTTATATATATATATATATATAGATAAGATATCCCAAGATGAGTTGGGAATGATTCTATTTGAGTATATATGAGAGGATTCTTATAAATCGCAAAATTATCATCATCGTCTTCATGGTGTAATGGTTAAAGTGCTGGACTCTGGAATTGTAGTAAGCAACTTCAAACTTCAGTTGCACGATTACATTCACTTTCGGACAAATACTGTTGGGAAAGGTATGAAACCCTTTATCCTCCCAGCTATGGGTTAAATAACTTCACTGCTGTTCTTCTTGAAGGATGGCTTCAGCATTAAATAACCCATGAAGGTTGATATGCCATTAAACAAAGAAACCAAACCAAACTTACAGAAGATTTTTTGAGTCAAGTTAAAATTTTTTTGAATACATAAGTATACATGACACAAATTTTTTTTTTTTAAAATGATGTACTCCTATGGACCCCCACATATGGCCAGGCAAAAGCAGGATGACCAGCTTGAACATACATTCAGCAGCTATGTGAAGATACGGGATGTAGCCCTGAAGAACTGCCAGAGGCGATGAACGATAGGGAGAAGTGGCGAGAGAGGGTCAGGGATATCCGTGCTAGCGGCATAACATGATGATATATATATATATATATATATAGCTCAGTCAGTTGGGACTGTAGAATACACTGATGGACCTTTACAGAGGGTTAAGACCCCCTCTCAATGAGTGTCCTGGATATGACATTGAATTGCATCTGATGGTGAAACTCCAGCACTGGAGCTCTGGTTAATGCACGATACTCCTTCATTTCCATTACTCCCTGGACCTCTTTGAACTAGAGTGGTAGTACCTGTTATGGTTCCATCTATGGGTTTAATAGAACTTTGATCATTTAACTGTATGCAAACAAAAGACTGATGTTAAATTGAATTGTTAATGTTATATAGCAAAATTTGAAACCATTTATCTGTTGGTTGGTTGGATGGTTTATTGGGTTTTATGGCATATCAACCTTTGTAGGCCATTTAACTCCAAATCCATTTTTATGTAAATAATCTGTTCTTTTTAAAACAATTCAGTTTAGCATAAGTACACAGTTTAATAGTCAAAAACATTTCTATTTCAAACTATTCAAGCAGTTATATGTAACTATTCAGTTAAGTGTAAATACAGTTTTAATGTCAAAAAACAGTTCTATTTCAAATAATTCAGTTAAGCATAAGCACGCACTTTAAATGTAAATATGGTTTAATTATCAAAAACATTTCTATTTCAAGCTATTCAGTTTACTCAAACAATTCAGTTTAGCATTAGTATTCTGTTAGTTCTATTCAACCCATAGATAGGGCCCTATCAAGTGCTACCACTCCGGGCCAGAGTGGACCTGGGAGAGATGGCAATGAAGTGGTACTCCACATTCCCCAAAGCTCCAGCACTGCTGGAACCTCACCATCAGATTGTTTCGTGTCATATCCAGGACACTTGTTGGGGGTGTCTTACCCCTCTGCAGAGGTGCAGTCAGTGTATTCTACAGCCCCAGCTGATTGGGCAACCATTTATCTGTGTAAAAACAAATGAGTTATGGCTTGTTTAAAATGTTTCATACAAACTCTTCATTTATAAATCATATATATTTAATCTATATATATGTATAAACAGAGACACCTGTGATGTAATGGTTACCATTGAAGGATATAGAAATGGCAACCCGAGTTCAAATCCTGGACGAGGCTGTTTGGATTTCTCATAGCACTAATACCCTTGGGAAAAGTAAGAATTTATTCTCCTTCCACCTATGAGTAAAAAGTAGGAAAGGCTGTGCTCTTTACTCCTGGTATAGCAACCAATCTAGGAGAATGAGAACTCTGAATGCAACCTGTTAAAATCCACTAAAAAATTGACCTTATGTTGCATTCTGTTCATATGGTGGGGTTGGGGAAATATATTTATATATGTATAAAAAGGATTTGGCATTAGATATCCTACAAGGGTTGATATGCCATAAAATCCAACTAAACCATACCAAATAAAATGAAATTGGTAGAAAAATTGATCTTTGATCAAGGGATTAAGGGAAAACATTCAATTCACAAAATTTGAACAAGAGATTAAGATTCTTGTTTATAATATTGTAAAGTGTTGTATTGTAAGGCAGTAGCCTAAAGAAAGACGAGTTGACAGAGTTCAACATCTCTTCCAGGGTCAAGGTATAGCAAGATATGTTTGATCTTGTAACCTGGGCTAGACAATATCACTCAGTCAAAGCTGAAGTGGGGATGGGAGTGTTCTGTAAATCTCAATATATATATATATATATATATATCATGAATTTTATTTCTCTTTTGGTGTTTGGAGTGTGAGGTGACAAATATTTGCATGAATAGAAAATGATAAACAAATCAAAGATACAAGAAGAGATGGTTCCTTAAAAGAATGAAGAAGCCAACCTACACATGATCTCTGTTATCCATTTCTTCCTGCTTCCACGACTTTGGCAATTGCACCGAGAGAATAAAGCAATAAGGTCCTAATGCTAAGATGAAATGTTTTTGTGTTTTGACCACTCCATCCCACAACTAGTCATCTCTGATATAGCAGTCGTTAGTGACAATACTAAAAGAAGAAATTAACTGAGTATACCTTATTATACTTTAAATTTCACTTATTTCAGCACTGCCATTATTTAATTCTAGTTGTATGAATGAATAATCATTTGAAGAAGTTGATCGTTTAGAACAGAAAAAAGATATGTTATCCCCTGCAGCTGTTGACAGAGATTCTGGGTTACTCAAAAATAGCCTTCATTTTGTCGACATATCATATTCTGTATATAACATATATGATGAAGACAGACTTAATCAGTTGCTCTAGAGCAAGTTTCAGCAGTGAAAATGAAAATACAGGCTTAGCACAGAAGATTTTGCAGATATTTATATATATGTTTATTTATATATTGCTTGCAGAATACCTGTACAATGGACCAAGAAAATTATGTAATAAAAGTTCTCTTATCTCTTCGACGGGGAATCCTTGTGGCATAACGGCTAACATACTAGATTGTACCATCATAGTAAGTTGGTTCAAACTTCAGTTGCACAGTTGTATTCACTATTGGACTAATGCCCTTGGGAAAGGTATGAACTCCCTTATTCCTCTCTCGCAGCTATGAATAAAATGTTACTACTACTGTTCTTCTACATGGGTAGCTTTGGCATTAAATAACTCACAAAGGTTGATATGCCATTAAACAAAAACTAAACATCACTATGTGGTGACATCCTGTGGCTGGGTCACTCACCAGATCTATACCCTTGTAATTACTTCCTTCAGGGATATCTAAAGGTACAAGTCTTAAAATGTAGGCAAGTGATGAACTGAAAGAAATATCTCTTTAGAGATGGTGCAAAGTTACATTTACCATCATATCTTTTTTAATGTCTCTCACATCCTGGCAGGGAGAGGGCCCCATAGTATGGTGACTAACATGCTTGACTCCAGTCAAGTTTTAAAATTCACACTGCAGGCAAGTAACAAACTGAAAGAAATATCTCTCTTGAGATGGTGCAAAGTTACGTTCACCATTGTATCTATTAATGTCCCTCGCATCCTGGCAAGGAAGAAGCCTCATAATATAGTGACTAACATGCTAGACTCCAGTCATTCACTTTTGAACTAATACCCTTGGGTATGAACTCTCTTATTCCCCCAGCTATGTGTTGAATAGTACCATTACTGTCCTTCTACAAGGATGGCTTTTGCATTAGATAACTCACAAAGGTTGATATGCCAATTAAGGAAATAATTGAGGGAAATATGGAAATCAGACCTGACTGATAAAATGAAATGCAGTTTCTTCCAGGCAGCGGTCATATCGATACTGCTGTACGGATGCACTACTTGGACGCCAACTAAACAGCTGGAGAAGAAGCTAGACGGCAATTACACAAGAATGTTGCAAGCAATATTGAACAAGTCCTGGCGGAAACACCCCACAAGGAACCAACTATACAGCCACCTGCCTCCCATCATGAAAACTATCCAAGTTAGACGAACCAGACATGCAGGACACTGCTGAAGAAGCAGGGACAAGCTCATAAGTGATGTACTCTTATGGACCCTCACATATGGCCGGGCAAAAGCAGGACGACCAGCTCGAACATACATACAGCAGCTATGTGAGGATATGGGATGTAGCCCTGAAGATCAGCCAGAGGCGATGAATGATAGGGAGAAGTGGCGAGAGAGGGTCAGGGATATCCGTGCCTGTGGCACGACATGATGATGATGATGAAGGGTCCCAAGTCCTACCAGGAAAAATGCCTTGTTTGCCACAGATTTTCTACAGAAGCATCGACAGAGTGACCCAAGGCCACTGGTTATTGGAACAGACACCTCCTGGATTTTCACCAGAGCCCCGTTAGCCGGGTTGCGGCCCTAATACTGCTGGATGCTAGACCAATCTGCCTTGGGTGGCCCTACCAGGAACTGAAGTTCCCAACGGCATAGCTCTGGTACTACCCGTTGCCACTGCCCTGCCACATTGGGGAGGGGTTGGACTTTATATATATATATATATATATATATATATATATATATAGCACTAGTATAAATATGATATCTGTAAAATCTTATGATAGATACATTAACAATCTATTGTTTTTAATTTCTTATTTCTTTTTCATTTTGTTGAATAGTTTATACATGTATCCATTCACACACACACACACACACACACACACACTTTTGTGTTCATATCTCACCTTATTTCTTCTTTGATGTCTTTCTTATATATTACCCATGTATATGAGGAAGTGGTTCTTGAACATAGTTGAAAAAATGTGCACATCATTGTTCCCAGAGATGTGCATCTTCATACCTAGAAACTAACTAATAAGATTTTCAACTAGTGTCTCACTTTATTACTCTATGACAATAATCCTGAAGTCTGTCTCTCTAAGAAGTTCACTGTCTAATGCCCACCCTATTTATATTATCTGGAGGTTTGCCATTTTCATTTACTGGTGATCAGCTATTGTCTCATTTTATTTCTATATGACAATAATGCATGCTGAAAAGTTAGCAAATAGTATAGAAATATTATGTACTAAAAATGTTGACAGTTATAGAGTTGGCAAGGGTAACTTTTCCCAAGAAGCAGGGCACATAAAACACAACTCATTATCAGGTGAGACACTCTACAGAAAAAATTCAAGGTAATTTGGTGTTGAATTTACCTCAACTATCTTCTCTACAGAAGACCATATGCATACTTAATAAATAGGGAAAAGTTGATTTTTTCTCATTGGTAAAAACATCTTTTCCATAAAAAAATTGAAGTCTTTGGTACAATTTACCAACCCCTCCGCTCAGGCAGGATATGACACAAGGTCAATTTTTAAGCAGAGTTTAACAGGTTTTGAATTCAGAGTTTTCCTCCTCCTAGACTAGTTGCCTCACCAAGGCTGAAGAACCTAGTCCGTCCTACTATTTACCCATAGCTGGAGAGAGAATAAAGAGGTTCATACCTTTCCCAAGGGTATTTGCCCGAAAGTGAACGTAATAGCGCGACTGGAGTACAAACTCGTGTACTACGATTCCGCAGTTCATCGCTTTAACCATTACACCACGAGGACACAATTTGGTGTTGAAGGTACCTCAACTATCTTCTCTACAGAAGACCATATGCATACTTAATAAATAGGGAAAAGTTGATTTTTTCTCATTGGTAAAAACATCTTTTCCATAAAAAAATTGAAGTCTTTGGTAGATCATTCAGAAAGTACCATGGGCTGCAATTTACCCATGACTATTCAAGAATATATAACCGGACATTGGCCTAGCGGTTAGAGTGTTCGCCAATCGCCCGGGAGACCTGGGTTCAATCCCAGGTCAAGTCATACCAAAGACTCAAAAAATGGTACTTGATGCCTCCTTGCTTAACACTCAGCAATATAAGGTACGGATCAAGGGTAAAATGGAGCAATCCAGGGAAAGGAGTAGCGCTCTTCCCTACACCTTGGTGTAGTAAGCTATCAAAAAGGGAGCCTTCGGGTCACCCTCGACTATGGTCGCCTACTTTACTTTACTTATTCAAGAATATATATATTTACCCAACCTCTCTGCCAAAGCAGGATGTGACACAAAGTCACTTTGTAAGCAGAGTTTAACAGGTTTGAATTCAGAGTTTTCCTTCTAGATCAGTTGCCATACTAAGGTTGATGAGCATAGTCTGCCGTGCAATTTATTAATTTCTGTTTTTCTTCTTCTTCCTTTTTAATGTTGTATCTCTTAGTGGTTCCATTTGTTTAGCATCATTGCCTAATACAATCATGTTATAGCTTTTCGAAAAAGAATGCTGATTAAATGATTGAATTGTTATATGATTTTTCTTTTTCTATACTCTCCTTCCCTGTTTTTCGTATTTTATTACACATCCATCGTTGTTCTGTCAACACTTGGTATCACTATTCTAAAGTCCTGATGAAAGTTCATTAAAACCAAAATATTTAACGGCAACTTTTCTTCACAATAAATTCTCCACTTTTGATTACTTTGTTTTTTTAATTTTTCTCCATATTGTTGGATTCCTTTCCATTATTTACTTCCATATATATATATATATATATGTGTGTGTGTGTGTGTGTGTTCATGTGTGTATCTGTATTTATGTATGCATACATTGTTGTGCATGCATTTGAGTAGGTCTTTGTGTGTTTACATATGTATCTTCATGCATGTTTGTATATGTATATGTTTATGAATCTAAGTATGAATCTAAATGTTGGTGTGTGTTTATGTATATGTGTTTACATGTGTGTTTATATATACTCATGGTGTAATGGTTATCGTCGTAGGAAATGGACACGGCGACACGAGTTCAATCCTGGACGAGACTGATTGCATTTCACATAGCACTAATACCCTTGGGAAAGGTATGAATCCAATTATTCTCCCTCTAGCTATGGGTAAATAGTAGGACAGACTAGGTTCTTCAGCCTTGGTGAGGTAACAAGTCTAGGAAAAGGAAAACTCTGAATTCAAACCTGTTAAACTCCGCTTAAAAAATTGACCTAATGTCATATCCTGCCTGAGCGGAGGGGTTGGTAAATATGGTATATGCCTGTATGTCTGGGTGTATATGGTTGTGCGTATTCATGTATATCTATTTACTATGCTTTACTTCATCTGGCATACAGATCTCAGGTTACTTACAGTATCTGCTGTTACTAAGTGATCACTCAGACTCATCATCACTTTATTTCAATGATCTTGCAAGTGCTTTCAGCATGATTTGATCATGATGTTTGTGTACAAAATATGTAATGTTCCCCAACACCATCATCTATGCATCCTCTGCAGAAGTGTGTAGGTGTGATTGACGGGTAGTGGATCATAGTTCAATTCCAGCAGTGACAAATATGGGAAGGTAGAATTTCTTGAGTCATTCAATTAGCTAGAAGTGGTCACATGTTATTTGAAAGTTTTAGTGAGATTCAAAAAGTTAGAGAGTTGAAATATGAAGAGAAATAGTCAACTAATTTGGGGCATGAGCAAAACTACACCCCATCAGGATTGGTGAGGTCTTACATGTATTTACCCAACTTCTTCACCACATGCAGGATGCAACTCAAAGTCATTCTTTAAGTGAAGTACAGCCAGTTTGAATTAAGAGTTTGTCAATCTGTTAGACTGGTTGCCAAAAAAACTGTCTGCCCTATTATTTACCCATAACTGGAAAAAAAATATATATATATATATATATATATTTTCTTTAAGAAAAAACCAAAGACCGGTTAATTTAGGATTATAAATTTATTTCCATCCTGTTTTTCAGTTTCTGGTGTAAACCAAAAACACGAAGAAAAATATAACAGGACTTCTTCAGATCCAATGGATAAATAAAAAAAATTACATTAAGCTCTCCACCAGGAAAATTTAAATGTTCAGCTCCTGAATGATTTTCTTGTCCTGAAGGAATTACTCCCAACTCTGGTTTAACTGGACCGAATAATACTATATATATATATATATATATATGATTTTTAAGCAAATAGTCTGGAGTTAACAACATTTTTAAATGAGCCAGGGTCCATTTGTTTGTATTGTTTCAAGTATTGGTATTTATTGTTTGCCCAAAGTTAAATGGTTTCAAATATTGCTATCTAACATTAAGTATTCTGTTTAACATTAGTTCCTAGTAAAAGATTGAAGAGTTTTATTTGACCTGTACATGAGATCATAACAGGTACCACCACTCTGGGTCAGAGTGGATCTGAGAGTAATGATATGAAGGGATACTCCACATTCCCCAAACTCTTAGACTGGAGTCTCACCATCAGATGCAGTTTAATATCATATCCGGGACATTAAAGGATTTCAAGTATTTTTATCTAGTGCTAATAATTCTAATCAACATTATTCATTCATCAGTTAAATGGTTTCAAGAATTGCTATCTAATACAAATAATTCAACTTGATATCAATCATTTGTTTTCACACATTTAAATGATTTCAAGTATAGTAAATGACCAAATAGTTCTTTTTAACCCATAGGTGGGACCCTGACAGGTTCTACCATTCCATGTCATAGTAGACCAGGGAGTAATAACAATGAAGGGGTACTCCACATTTCCCAAAGCTCCAGGACTTCAGCCTCACCATCAGATGCAGTTTAGTCTCATATCTGGGACTCTCATTGGGGTGGGAAATCTTACCCCTCTGCAGGAGTGCAGTCGGCATATTCTACTGCAACTCCAGCTGACAAGGCAGACCTTGTACTCTGTTTTGTGAGACCAGCTCTCAGTAACATAACATCAGAAAAATATGAATGTTTTTTAGTGAAAGTATCAGTATAAGATGACTATTGTAGAGACCTCTGTCAATGTAAGAGTATGTTTTACTACTTGTGAGTGTGTGTGTGTGTGTGTGTGTGTGTGTGTGTGTGTGTGTGTGTGTGTGTGTGTGTGTGAACATGTGTTCACCATGTCATGGTTGACTAATTTTCACACAACCTTTTTATTCTGTTCATTTCCAGCTGTTCAGTTCTTTTCTTTATGTATCTTCTTTCATTTAATATATCAATTATAAACTTACTATCAATTTAGACAAGTAAATATCTATACACACTGCTGAAATGTTTATAGTATATTAGTAAAAGATTCCAAAACTTTGCCATTGTCTTCAAAAAAGGTTTGTGTAACAGCCTGATTTTATGAACTATAAGTGAATGCTGCTAAACTTTCAGAATCTTCTCGGCGTTCATTTATGAATAAATATATGGATAAAATATCAAAATTGATGAGAAAGAAGGCATGAAAATCAATTTGATAGATTGTTTACACATTTGTTATTACATTTCATATATATTTTATATATATTAATGCTATATATTATATATATATTTCTATATATATTAGTGGATATATTGGATATATATATTTTATATATATATAAGTGTGCATGTCGACTTTACCAAGGCCTTCGATTTGATTCACAGAGGAAAGATGGAACAAATCCTACTAGCGTACGGCATACCTAAAGAAACCGCAGCAGCAATAACGATTCTCTATAGAAACACCAAAGTAAAAGTATGATCACCACATGGAGACACAGAATACTTCGTCATTGTAGCAGGAGTACTACAAGGGGACACGCTGGCTCCGTACCTCTTTATCATTTGTCTAGACTACGTACTTAGAACATCGATTGACAAAATCAGATAGAATGGCTTCGAGCTGACGAAGAAAAGAAGCAGAAGGTACCCCGCAAAAACAATTACCGATGCCGACTATGCCGATGACATAGCGATACTGGCAAATACACCCGACCAAGCCGAAACACTACTGCATAGTTTGGAATGAGCAGCTGCAGGCATAGGCCTCTATGTTAATGCACACAAAACGGAATATATATGCTATAATCAAACGGGGGACATCTCCACTCTAGACGGAACCCCTCTTAAACTAGTAGACGAATTCACTTACCTAGGAAGCAGCGTCGCATCAACTGAAAAGGACATCGACACGAGGTTAACAAAAGCATGGACAGCTATCAATAGGCTATCGATTATATGGAAATCAGACCTGACCGATAAAATGAAACGCAGTTTCTTCCAGGCAGCGGTCACATCGATACTGCTATATGGGTGCACTACATGAACTCTAACAAAACGGCTGGAGAAGAAGCTAGACAGCAATTACACAAGAATGCTGCGAGAAATCTTGAACAAGTCCTGGCGGCAACATCCCACAAGACACCAACTGTATGGCCACCTGCCTCCTATCACGAAAGCTATTCAAGTTAGACGAACCAGACATGCAGGACACTGCTGGAGAAGCAGGGACGAACTCATAAAAGATGTACTCTTATGGACCCCCACACATGGCCGTGCAAAAGCAGGACGACCAGCACGAACATACATTCAGCAGCTATGTGAGGATACGGGATGTTGTCCGGAAGACCTGCCTAGAGCGATGAACGATAGGGAGGAGTGGCAAGAGAGGGTCAGGGATATCCGTGCTACCAGCACGACATGATGATGATAATGATGATGTGCATATATATATATATATATATACTCCTTTCCTTGGATTGCTCCACTTACCCTTGTTCCATACTTGATACTAAGTGTTAAGCAAGGAGGCATCAAGTAACATTTTTTTAGTCTTTAGTATGACTCAACCTGGGATTGAAGTCCATTTGTGAACACTAATCATTATATATATAAAGTAAAGTTGGTGATCGTAGTCGAGGGTGACCTGAAGGCTTCCTTTTCATTAGCTACTACACCGAAGTGTAGGGGAGGGCATTACTCCTTTCCCTGGATTGCTCCACTTTACCCTTATAATGCTAAGTGTTAAACAAGGTGGCATTAAGTGCCATTTTTTGAGTCTTTGGTGAGACTTGACTTGGGATTGAACCTCTGTCTCCCAGGTCATTGGCGAACTCTCTACTAACATAAATAGGTTGGTGGGTTTGCTTTTATGGTATGTCAATCCTTGCACGTTATTTAATGCCAAATCTTGTTTATACATATACGTGGTGCATTCAATAAGTTTCCTGACTTTTTTGTACAGGCATTTAAAATTGTCGTAGACTCTTGAAAATTCAGTATGTTATTGTTATACATCTTATGAGATGACTGGAAACTTATTTAATGATCCTTGTACCAAGTATATAATTTATAAATATAATTTATAAACAAATTATTTTTTTGATCACATTTTCATACAAATCAGAGATCATTTGTTTGCACACTGTTAAATCGTTTCAAATATTCCTATTTAATATTTACAATCCAATTTAACATTAGCCGTTTGTTTGCACACAATTAAATGATATACATATATAATTTGTAAGTGAATAGTTTGTAGGTTATTTCATTTTTTAAAAAGTTAGAGTTGCACACAATTAAGTATTGGTATTGTTTCTACATAGTAAAAGATTTTTAAGTATTCCAATCTAATACAAACAATTCTATTCAATATTAATCATTTGTTAACTGAAAGGGAAATGGTTATAAGTATAGTTAATCAAAACTAATGATGCTATTCAATGCTATTCATTCATTTGCACACAGTTAAATGGTTCCAAGTATTGTGATGTAATACTAATAATTCAATTTTTATACTCAGTTTCAAATATTGCTATTAAACATTATTCAATTCAACATTACTTGTTTGTTTACACATAGTTCCATAAAATCGACCATTCAATCATGCTATTGTTGTTATTGTCATCATGATGATGACAATGACAACATCAACATGATTGATTGGTCATCATCATCATTATCGTCAATAACAAAATAAAGACTTCTTACAGTTTAGCAAGCTGATCTTACAGATTAAAAAATGCTTTAAAGATGTTTATGCAAAAGGCAGATGAAAATGGTTAATCGTTACTTGTTTTACAAATGAATTCTTAATGGATAATTTTTTAATGGATTATTTTTTAATGGATAATTCTTTTAATGGATTATTTGTTAATGGATAATTCTTTTAATGATGCAAAATACATGGGGAGAATATTTAATAATAAAAACAAAAATCTAATTTTAAAATTACTTCTTTTAAAAAGACAGTTTTTTTTTTTCTTTCTTTACTGTTGATCACTAAATTTTAAACAGTATGTTACTTAGTTTACTTTATTCGTTTAATAGCATATCAACTTTTGTGGGGTATTTAATGCCAAAGCCACCATTGTAGAAGAACAGCAATGATACTATTGAACCCATAACTGGGATTATGCTACTTAGTCAAGGTTAAAAGCAAAACTTTTTTTAGATCTTATTTTTCTGATACAGTTATCTTTAGGGAACATGAAAATAGAATGTCAATTTAAGAAATCAAATTGTAGTTTACCATAACTGTTCTTTCTCCAAATAGAAAAATAAGGTGTAAAAAAGATTGGCTTTGAGTTACTCTTAATTATCATCATCATCATCATCATCATCATCAGCGTGTCGTGCTCATAGCACAGTTTCCTGTCTCTGCCTCACCATCCGTCCTTATAGTCCATCACTCTTGGCATCCATTGTTTGCTCAGAGCTAATTAATGTACGTAAGTCTTTCTTGGTCTGCCAATACTGGTATGTCCATGTATAGGAGTCCATTACAGAACATTGTTTATGAATTCACCCTTACTTCTCCAGCATGTCTCGTTCATCTTACTCAGATGGTTTGTGAGATGGAAGGTAAGTGGCTGTACAACTGCTGTTTTGTGGGGTTCTGCTTAAAAAGTATTCCCTAAAGAGTTACCCATACCAAGCTTTTAACCAGGACTAGCAGGTTTGAAAGCATAGATTTAATTGAATTATTGTTCTTATAGAGCAATAATGGGTTTTATTATAAAATAATCTAATTACCTTTTTTTATTTGTCTGATATTTATGGTTTGAGTTTTTTACTTAAAGTATTAACATTATCCCATTCATTATTCAGACTAGGATCTTTATCATTCTGTTCAATAACTAGCTACATTAATTTCTAAAAAGTCAAACTTTAAATTAAATGAGTTTAGTAATTTAAAACAGTTTCTTTTTCTATTTTTTCTTTTTTTTTCTTTTTCTTTTTTATTGACAATATACAATATAAGTTTTGTTAGTGTGAAGAGAAATACAATATCAATTTACAAATATCAACTTAGAAAAAATAAAGTAAAATAAAGTTGGCGACCTTAGTCAAGGGGGACCAGCCAGAAGGCTTCCTTTTCAATAGCTACTACACCGAAGTGTAAGAGAGGGCGCTATTCCATTTTCTGGATTGCTCCACTTTACCCTTGATCCTTACCTTATAGTGCTGAGTGCTAAGCAAGACAGCATCAAGTACCATTTTTTGAGTCTTTGGTATGACTCAACCTGGGATTGAACCTCGGTCTTCCGGACCATTAGCGAACACTCTATTCATTAGACCATTGGACTGGACTTTACTTTTACTTTACTCTAGGAACAATATAATCACAAAAATATAGATTATTCGAAATTCAAACCAGTTCATACATTGTCCACCATTTGGAGGTCTTTTGTCAAGATAAGATGCTTTTGTATGTTTTCATACACAACACTAGGGCAATCAGTCATTGCTTCATAACTCTTGAATGTTATTAGAGTATGTTACAATAAATTTTCCCAATCAGTGGGGCTTAAAAACGGCTGACTGCATTCCCTGCAAAGAGAGAAAACCCTCCATCCCATTCCAAAAGGGATGGTCAAGGTATGACATTAAACTGCTTCAGATGTTAAGGCTCCAGTTCTGGAGCTTTGGGGAGTACAGAGTTATCCTTTCATTGCCATTACTTCCAGGTCCGCTCTGACCTTGAGTGGTGGTACTCATAGGGGTCCAATCTATGGGTCAAATATATTTGTTTAAAGATTATTAGTATTGGATAGGAATACTTGATACCATATAACAGCATACAGATTATTTGCATTACATAGGAATTCTTTAAACTATATAACTGTATATAAATTATTTGTTTTAGAAATGAATTCTTGATACTACATAATTGTGTGCAAACGTTTTGGATAAAGAATAGTTACTTGAAGTTATAATTGTTTGCTAAAGATTATAATAACATGAAACCATACAATTGAGTGTATTTATTTATTATTTGTATTAGTTGGGAATACTTGATATCATATGTGTGCAAATTATTTGTATTAAGAATAGTTCCTTGAAGCTATAATTTTTGGCAAAGGATTATTATTTTTATTAGTTACTTGAAAACATATAATTGCTTGAAATATAATTGCATACCTATTTGTAGTACTAGATAGGAATACTTGAAAGCATATAATTGCTTGAAATATAATTGCATACCTATTTGTAGTACTAGATAGGAATACTTGAAAGCATATAATTGCTTGAAATATAATTGTATACCTATTTGTAGTACTAGATAGGAATACTTGAAAGCATATAATTGCTTGAAATATAATTGCATACCTATTTGTAGTACTAGATAGGAATACTTGAAAGCATATAATTGCTTGAAATATAATTGCATACCTATTTGAGGTACTAGATAGGAATACTTGAAAGCATATAATTGCTTGAAATATAATTGTATACCTATTTGTAGTAGTAGATAGGAATACTTGAAAGCATATAATTGCTTGAAATATAATTGTATACCTATTTGTAGTACTAGATAGGAATACTTGAAAGCATATAATTGCTTGAAATATAATTGCATACCTATTTGTAGTACTAGATAGGAATACTTGAAAGCATATAATTGCTTGAAATATAATTGTATACCTATTTGTAGTACTAGATAGGAATACTTGAAAGCATATAATTGCTTGAAATATAATTGCATACCTATTTGTAGTACTAGATAGGAATACTTGAAAGCATATAATTGCTTGAAATATAATTGCATACCTATTTGTAGTACTAGATAGGAATACTTGAAAACATATAATTGCTTGAAATATAATTGCATACCTATTTGTAGTACTAGATAGGAATACTTGAAAGCATATAATTGCTTGAAATATAATTGCATACCTATTTGTAGTACTAGATAGGAATACTTGAAAGCATATAATTGCTTGAAATATAATTGCATACCTATTTGTAGTACTAGATAGGAATACTTGAAAACATATAATTGCTTGAAATATAATTGCATACCTATTTGTAGTACTAGATAGGAATACTTGAAAACATATAATTGCTTGAAATATAATTGCATACCTATTTGTAGTACTAGATAGGAATACTTGAAAGCATATAATTGCTTGAAATATAATTGTATACTAATTTGTAGTGCTATATAGGAATACTTGAAAGCATATAACTGCAAATTATTTGTATTAAAAATTGTTCTGCCTTCTTCTAAAGTTCCTCTTCACCCCCACAAGCCTCTCCTCTCTGTTTAGACCTGTTCTTGTTCATCAAGGTCACCAGCTTTAAAAATTCTCCCAGCAATAAAACAAACAATACTTGGGCCACCTGGCATTCACATCATCAAATTGGTAGTGTCTTCAAGACTTTCCATTTCCCTCAAATTTATCACACAATTCAGATATGTATTTGTATCTCTGAAAGCTGACATTTTCATTATCTCTTTTTACCCTGAGGCGATTAGAGAATATTGAACTCTTCTTTACTTTAGTCTTTACTTCTTTTCTAATTTTATTAGCCTAATCATATTTACCAACCCCTCCGCTCGGGCAGGATATGACACAAGGTCAATTTTTAAGCGGAGTTTAACAGGTTTGAATTCAGGGTTTTCCTTCTCCTAGACTAGTTGCTTCACCAAGGCTGAAGAACCTAGTCTGTCCTACTATTTACCCATAGCTGAAGGGAGAATAATTGGATTCATACCTTTCCCAAGGGTATTAGTGCTATGTGAAATGTAATCAGGCTCGTCCAGGACTTGAACTCGTGTCGTCGTGTCCATTTCCTATGACGATAACCATTACACCACGGGCACCTCCATTATTGGCCTAATGGGTAGAGTGTTCACCAATGGTCCAGGAGACTGGGATTCAATCCCTGGTTGAGTCATACCAAAGACTCAGAAAATGGTATTTAATGCAGCCTTTCTTAACACTCAGCATGATAACATAAGGATCAAAGGTAAAGTGGAGCAATCCAGGGAATGGAGTTGCACTCTTCCTGACACCTCGGTGTAGTAGCTATCAAAAAGGGAGCCTTTGAGTCACCCATGATTAAGGTCGCCAACTTTACTTACTTACATTTACACAATATCAGATTTTCTTTGAATTATGTTTATTCATTGTAATATATTTGTTCATTGCTGTTTGGTTGAAATACTGCCTCAGTGCTTCACTGTAAGATAAGAGCAGAATACGAATAATTACTTGAAGCAATAATTGTTTATTACCGGGCCATTGGCATAATGGTTAGAGTGTTCGCCAATAGTCCAGGAGACTGGGGTTCAATCCCCAGGTTGAGTCATACCAAAGACTCAAAAAATGGTATTTGATGATGCCTTGCTTAACACTATAAGGAACGGATCAAGGGTAAATTGGAGCAATCCAGAGGATGGAGTAGTGCCCTTCCCTACACCTCGATGTAGTAGCTATTGAAAGAGAAGCCTTCGGATCACACTCAACTACAGTCGCCAACTTAACTTTTACAACTATAATTGTTTATTAAGAATTATCATTAGTTACTTGAAACTATATAACTGCTTGCAAAAAAAAAGTTGACCTTATAATTAAGTTACTCAGCAATAAAATTAATTAACCAACTAAGCAGCCCTGTCAACCAGCCAACCATTCATCACAATAAAAATGGTGTTAAAAATCCTAATATCTGATGCTCGTTATAGGAAATCATGGGTATATATGTCTTTTGATAGGTTGTGTAACATATAGGGGTGCATTGTATCAATCTATGCAAAAGTTTATATGTAATCTGCTATTTTGTAAGATGTCACCCACTTTCCAAAGCTCTGATGTTATTTTGAAATTTCTTTTTTAAACTGAAGTTCAATTATTTTTAGAATTGAAGATCAACTTTTTTTTTAAATTGAAGATTAAAAAAAAGTGTAGTAAATGATTAATAAATTATACGGATAAACAAAAGTTTTCTTGATTTAAAAATTTATTCCTGGTTAATAGACTTTTGTCAGATTTCCAAAGTACACTGTCACAGTATTTCTTACTGCTTGAAAATTAATCAGCAATTTTTAATTTCCAGAAAATGATCCTTCTCTCCAGTTGCAAACCAAGTTAATTTCTCCTTTATGTTTTTAATATTTTATTTTTCAATTTTCAATAATTTTGGTGAGTGAAATTAACTGAATGATTTTCTTCCATTTGTCATTATCCATCATAATCCTTAGGGCTTGAATTTATGCTGATCTTGTTAAAGTTTTTCAATTTTCAGAAAAATTCCATTTTTGGGTATCAGAAGTTGTGAATTTTTAAAATGTATTGGGTCCTGCAATAAAAAAGAAAAAAAAAATTATGATCTTTTACTTTTTTTTTTCCATTTTTTCTTTTTTTCTTTTTTGTATTTTTCTTTTTTTTTTACTTTTTTTTCTTTTTGGTCTTTATTTTTGAATCTTTTAAAATTTTGTTTTTATTTTTTAATTTTTTAATTTTAATTTTAATTTCAATTTTTTTCTATTTTTCTATTTTTCTGTTTACCTTTTTGTATTTTCGTTATTTTTCATTTTTTTTCTACTTTTCTTTTTTCCATTTTTTTTCTTTATATATGATAAAATAAATGTAGAAATCATCAGAAAAATTCATAGTTTCAAGCACTTTTGGTTATGTTTCCAGTCATTTTCAAGAATGGTACAATTTATTTTTATAGGATTTAAACAAGTGTAATTTACATTGTCTCAAACCATTTAAAGAATGGTGGGAACTGGCTTATTACAAACTTGTTTTTGTATGATTTAAACAAAGTTGTTGTCTATTAAAGTGTTAGTTGTCATCATGCAATAGTTATAATTCAAATAAACATAGTATTGGCCATTGAAGCACTAAATGACACCACACAAGTTATAAGAAAGAGTTGAATTCTAATATCTAAATACACTAAGAACTTCCCGTCTTTGTCCAAAGAAAATCTTATTGAGAGTTGGGATTCTTAATTTTACACTTTAGGCCTCAAGTATGTTCAGTCTTTCTTTATTTACTGTTGGTCTTATATTATATCCATGTATTTTCTACAAAAACATGACATATTGATATTTCAAGTCGTATGTGTTTATAAATGGTTTGGTTTCTTTTTTAATAGCATATCAATCTTTTTGACGTACTTAATGCCAAAGTCATCCTTGTAAAAGAACAGCAGTGGCACAACTGAAGGGATAAGAAGTTTCATGCCATTCCCAAGGATATTAATCCAAAAGTGAACATAATAGCACTACTGGAGTTCAAACTCTTCTACTTTGAGGCCATAGTCCAGCATTTTAACCACTACTCTTCAGGAACTCCTCTCATGTTTATTGAGATAATTTTGAATCGCTCTCTAGTCAGAAAGGTAATAAAATCTGAAAAAAAAACTATCTAAAAAATTCATACTTCATTGTCTGTTCTTTTTAAGCTAACATTCATTAATAAAAAATTCGTGGCCAAATATATATATGTGTGTTTGTGTGTGTATTTGTATATATGTGTATATTTTTATATGTATATATTTTACATATATATATATATATATTTTTCATTAATGAAAAATTCCTGGGCAAATATATATATGTGTGTGTGTATATCTGTATATTTAGTGTGCGTGTATATATATATATATATATCAGTAGCATGTCCTGAAAAATATGCTGGAGTAAGCAAATTACAATGTTATGATCTTACAGATTGATTAAAAGATTATTAACAGTAATTAAAGATTAAATTAAATGCATCACATGACATCTGAAATGTTAACTGAATTCTTTTTTAGTGTTTGTACAAACAATATTAACCTCCAAGCATAACTTGCGAAACAAAATCCAACAAATTCAAAAAAAGTATATGCCATTGAATAATAATAATTTCTATTTTGATTATTATATCAATTGTGTTAATGTCATCATTCAAGAACTATGATAATAAGTAAGAAACTTAACTGAAACATAACTCAAAAAAAAAACAACATATATATATACATATATATTGTGGACAATAAATATTTTAAGATGCTATGCATATGGGCTCACTCTCTGTTTCATTTAATCAGTAGCTGCTGTTGATTCTGAATGCTCTCCCTATTGACTGACAATAATCCTTCCTTAAATTTACTCTAGATTTCTTCAGGGCGGGCCATATCATTTTATTGTTGTAATAGATTACTGCAAGTTGAATTTTGCATATTAGAGGTACAGATATTTAAAGGTAGACATTTGCTAACATATTCCAAATATTCATTACAATTGGTATAAATTCATTGAATCTTCCTAAAGTGCTTTATGATATAACTGAAATAGATAATACATTAAACTTAATAAGGAGAGAGAGAGAGAGAGAGAGAGAGAGAGAGAGAGAGAGAGAGAGAGAGAGAGACTTGATGTTTGGATAATCTAATACAGGGTGTCTCAAAATAGAAGCAACCCATTAATATGATAATGATTTATTATTGAGACAAGCATAATGGCAGTCATTTGGAACATGTCCTGTAAAAAATACATCCTTTGAGCTTGAGACATCAAATTAATGTTTTTTTTATTACTATATCAGCTTCCAGAAGATGAAATATTTTTTTGAGTTTCTTGTCTAATAAATCATTATCATATTACAGCTTTGAACAATTTTGTCTCCAAATAAGAAATGATGCTAAGTATTTTTTCCTCTCTTGTCCAAGGCATTGTGATTGAGGATTAATAGCTGTTATTGTATATTATTTTCAAATCTAAAACAAATATAATACAACATAATTATTAGGAGAGTTATTTGCAGTCACATGATTCCCATGTATATTGAGACACACTGTATACAAATTTAAGTATGAAAATCTTACCTCTGTTTTCTCACAAGGAACAAATTTAAATTTCCGCAGGATGTGTACCATAGCCATTTTTAGCTCCATTTGGGCCAATCTCATTCCAATGCAGATACGAGGTCCCCCTCCAAAGGGAAGGTAGGTAAAAGGAATATGCTTTGCCTGAGCCTCTGGGGTGAATCTGTTGAACAGGAGAAGGATATTCATGATGATAATATTACAAAAAAAAAAGAAGATATCTTTTAGGTCAACTACTAGACTGCTTATACAGAGGACTTTTTTTTACAGTTTTGAAGGCTTGAAGCTACTCATTTTGGATGAGCTGATTACAGATGATTGATACACCTGTGTGGCACAGATTCTCTGAACAGCATTCAGTTTTGAATTTAGAGTCTGTCTTTCTCCTAGGCTGGTTGTTTTAACAAGGCTAAAGCGTCTAGTCTGCTCTACTATTGACTAAGCTGGAGCGAGAAAATAAGGATTTATTGCTTTCTCGAGAACCTTAGAATGAAGTGAAACACAATATATATATATATATATAGCAGTGTTGGTTGTCACTAAATCACTTTGTGGGTTTGTGGCAAACCAAGTGCAATATATATATATATATATGTATGTGTGAGTGTGCGTGTGTGTGTGTTTTACCAACCCCTTTGCACAGGCAGGATGTGACACAAGGTCAATTTTTAAGTCGAGTTTAACGTGTTTGAAGTTAGAGTTTTCCTTCTCCAAGACTGGTTGCCTAACCAAGACTAAAGAACCCAGTCTGCCCTACTATTATTCCATAGCTGGAGGGAGAATTATTGGATTCATATATGAATGTGTGTGTGTCTATGTGTGTTTATCCAACCCTTCCACCACAAGGTAGGGTGTGACACAAGGCTAATTTTTTCAGTAGAATAAAGTTGGTTTGAATTCAGTTTTCCTTCTAGACTGGTTACCTAACCAAGGCTAAAGAACCCAGTCTGCCCTACTCTTGACCTACAGCTGAGAAAAAACAGATGTATTCATGCCTTTCTCTAAGGCGTTAGTGTGAAGCGAAATGCTAACAGCCTCGTCAGGATTTGATCTCAGCTTGCTGATTCCATTCTCTATGACTATAACCATTATACTAAGTGTACTTCCACTATCTCACTCTCTCTCTATATATATATGTATATATATTTTTTTTTTCTTACGATCTCAGTTTAATCCAGCTATATGTTTACATATCCAAGTATAAAATGTTTTTTACAATTCAAAATATTCTATTTCCATTGATAGTATTCTGTTTCAAATTTTTTTGATGTCACAAGAATTCAAAAAAAATTATCCATGTTAGCCTTCTTCTTAATATCTCAGTTTATGTATCGAAGTATAAAAATGTTTTTTGAAATTAAAAAAAAACTTTTTAAAAGATTATTCTCAACATTTACAACCCAACCCCTGATGATGGCCAGTGAAGGGTTCATTTACCAACTCCAACCTAGAATCAAAGCACTTGTCGGGAAACTTGAAAGGATTCTGATAAAATTATATAGACAACATGTGTCTTTATCATTTAATCAAAACTGCTTAAATGAAGGGCTGCTGCCCAACCACACACACACACACACGCACACACATATGTTTATATATATCTATATACAGTGTATCACAAAAGTGAGTACACCCTTCATATTTCAGCAGATATTTAAGTATATCTCTTCATGGGACAACACTGACAAAATGACACTTTGACACAATGAAAAGTAGTCTGTGTGCAGCTTATATAACAGAGTTAATTTATTTTCCCCTCAAAATAACTCAAAATATAGCCATTAAAAGCTAAACCCTTTCCAACAAAAGTGGATCATTTTCCACACCCAGTTGTACCTAAACTTATACTTCTTTTGGGCTAGTTTGCTATATTCATTTATAATGTGATAAATCATTTTGGCTTTGTCATCACATAACCTACACTTGCTATTCTATTATATATTATCAATTTTCACTTTAAGATAATTGGTCCTTGTTTTATGCAGCTGTTAAAAGAGATTCAGTTTCTCTCTTGAGGTTTCCTTTTCTTAGCCATATCCAGGTCTTATCATGTGCAATTTCACCAGTTTGTTCCTTGAAGTATCCACACAGTTGTTTTTCTTCATATTTCTGTTTTATAGCTTTTTTAAATTTTCTATTTGTCCTTATATTGCCATCACTATTACTTGTTGCTGTAATTAGTTCTTTTGGGTTTTTTTTAATGTATTCTTTGTGTCATTGTATTGATGTATCTGTGCTATCTTAAATGCTGGTAAATCCTCTTCCACCACCTCCTTTTCTTGACACATATAATTTGTCTATGTTATATTTACATATTCTGTCCCACAAGCGTGAGGAGGAATCATTGGGGGAGACTTGCTGGCACATGTTCCCCTGTTTTAGTTTGAAACATGCAGTCCAGTATGGAGAGAGGGAATTCTCTAATACGGTATGAGTCAGCCCTTCATTTTGAATGACAAGAGGTTGATGGGCCAATCAAACCACAGGATGCCTGTTGCTGCGGAAAAGGGGGTAGAAGGAGGGACTGCTAGCCCGCTGATCTTTCTCAGTCTAGGAGAAGAAGCGAAGGAGGAAGGCTCAGATTTGACGAAGAGAGATCCTTGCCGACAAAGCAAGGATTTCAACAACAAAAAACAAAAAAAGGGGGAATTTCTCTGCTCTCACCCAGAGGTTGGTGTCGCGTTCCATTCAAGGTTTCAAAAAAAGGGAAAAAAGAAAATTTCGTAGAAGAAAAAAACAATTTATTACAAGTCATCCCGGAAAGGAACTCTGTTGACCGAAGCCCCCGACCAGAATCAACATTTTTCCTCCATCTTAACCCTAGCACGTGTGCGCAGCAAGAAACCATTTTGCCCTAACAAGAAAATTTTATAAGGTATGTCCCAAAAACTTTAATACCAATAAAACAGGAAGGGAAAGGTATTCCTAGGTAAATTTCAATCTCCCGTTTTTTGGGCTTCAAAGGACTCAGCCGAATTACCAACCAAATCCCGCCAAGAAGGTGCATAGACATTCTGTTGCTTTTAATTTTATTTTGATTTGTTTTTGTTTTTGTTTTTTTGCATTAATGAATGCACATTGTTGTTCATTAAGCCGGCCTTGTATTTTTTGTATTCGAACATCTTCAGTAAGGAAGAAATTTTAGTTATAATTTTATCATGTTGCTAAAACAAGTTTTAATTACGTGCCTTCCCCATGTGGACTGAAAGGAAACTTAAGTGTAACAAACACGGAATATAACATCTATGATATCTCTCAGATATAAGGACTTGTGCATAGTCATCGATTTCCTTGTTCTTTGATCCATTTGTCAGAGTTCCTCTCTTGTCCATTTTAAGAATGGTCCCAAGTACCTTACAAGGGGAATTGCCCAGGTGTTTACTCCTTTGATAAGATTTCTGATGCAGTGCTTAGTTTTAAGAAGTTTTCTTTTTCTTCTGAGGTATTCTTTTCTTATTTTTTCTTTTATCTCTTTTTAATGGTGTCTGCTTCCAATGTCCTCAAGTAATTGTAATTTTCATTATTATTATAATTATTATTTCACCATTTTGAGAGTTTTTCACACCTGCATTAGCTGATGACTTCTTACTGGAGTTTGAGTGACAGCAAGTCTCTTCAAGTCTCCAGGACTCTTCTCGTATTTTGCTGATCTTAATAATGCTGTAGTTTTAATGTCCTCTTATCTTCTTATTTCCATGTCCTCCAGTTCCTGTACCAATCCTTTGGTGACTGTACCAAGTGGACCATTTACAGTTGGTATCACTGTCACTTTCATGTTCCATTGTTTTTTCAGTTCTCTTGCAAGGTCTAGGTATTTATCTCTCTTTTCGCTTTCTTTTAGTTTTACCCCGTGGTCAACCGGAACAGCAAAGTCCACTATTCTGCAGGCTCTCTTTTTTTGTTGACCATCATTAGGTCTGGTTGTCTGGCCAAGATTAGATGATCCATTTGTATCTCAAAATCCCAGATAAGTTGTGTCTCATTTTCTGGAAGGGATTCTGAGTTGTGCATATACTATTTGTTCATATAGTCAAACTTAAACTTCTTGCACAATTCTCGGTGGATCACCTTCCCTACCTAGTCATGTCTAGTCTTATACTCTTTTTCTGCTAATTTACTGCATTTGCTTATCATGTGATAAATTATTTCTTCTCTATCCTCACATAATCTACATCTGCTATTTTGGTGCGTCTTGTCAACTATTATTATTACAATTATCATGATTATTTTACTCCTAATGAGTTTTGCACACTAGCATTTGCTGATGGTCTGTCACTGGAGTCTTAGTAACAGCAAACCTTCTCAGGTCTCCAGGATTTTGGATCAGTTGTCCTCTAATTTCCAACTCTTCTTGCCTGTTTTTTGAGCCTTTTGGGACCATTCCAAGTACTCCAATTATAATTGATATCACCATAACTTTCATTTTCTACAACTTTCTTTGTTCTCAAGCAAGGTCTAAGTACTTTTCTCTCTCTCTCTCTCTCTCTCTTTCTCTCTCTCTCTTCACTTTCTTTGATTTTCACTCTGTGGAACAGCAAAGTCCACAATATGACAAGTTCTCTTTTTGTTGTTAATTATCACTAGGTTTGATCTTCTGGCTTGGATTAGGTGATCTGTTTGTATTGCAAAATCCCAGAGAATCTTATACATCTCATTCTCTAGGATGGATTCTGATTTGTGCATGTACCATTTGGTAGTTATTATTATTACTATTATTATCTATGATGGAATAAGTTACCTATCAGGGTCAAATTTTTCAGGTTCTTTCCAATACTCTGGATTGTGATGAATGGCATATATAGGAATGATGACTTCTGTATTCTTTGGAAATTTCCAGTTCTTTATCATGATATCTCTACCAGTTTCTCTGAGTATTCTGTGAAAAACAACAAAGAATTTACCGATTACCAAATATGATAGGTACTTGAAGAAAATGAAAAGATTTAATGATTGCAATATTGCAACTACAACAATAAAGATGAACACACTAGTTTGAATAAATCAATGTATAAAAATGATAATTTCTTGTCTCAAAAATTGCCAATATTTTGTAACTCAAACAACACCAGTAATCTCTAGAGCTGCAGAACTGGAGTTTTGCCATTAGATGTAATTTAGCATAATACCCAGAGCATAAGTTTCTGTAGAGGTCTTAACCCTCTTCAGAGGTTGGTTGGTTGGGTTTTATTGTATATCAACTATTGTTGGTTATTTAATGCCAAATACTCTTTATGCATATAGTAAAGTTGGTGACCATAGTCAATGGCAACCCGAAGGCTCTTTTTCATTAGTTACTACACCGAGGTGTACAGGAGGGTGCTACTCTTTTCTCTGGATTGCTCCACTTTACCTTTGATCCATACCTTATAATGCTGAGTGTTAAGCACGGGAGCATCAAGTACCATTTTTTGAGTCTTTGATATGACTTGACCAAGGATTGAACCCCAATTGTTTACACATATTTTTATAACATTTTTAAACGAGCCTGAGCTCATTTTTTTGCACACAGTTAAATGGTTTCAAGTATTTCATCTAATACGAATAATTCTATTTACTATTAATCATTTGTTTGCACAAAGTTAAATAGTTTCAAGCAAGTATAATTATTCTATTCAACACTGTTCATTTATTTGTCTAGTGTCATATTTAGGACACTTGTTGGAGATTGGGGGTCTTACCCCTCTGCAGAGATGCAGTCGGTCTATTCTACTGCCCCAGCTGACTGGGCTTCTCTTCAGAGGATACAGTATTGAAGAGTTCAAGGATATATAAATTACATATATATTTCTTTTCTGTAATTTAAAAAAATTCAAATAGCAAAATATGTCTGGTCCCAAGGGTTTCAATTAAGAGATAATACTATTGTTATATACAGGGAATTAAGAGACAACACTTATATATAAAAAAATAATCTGCTTCTTTCCTTGTTTTTCTTTATTACCCAAAATGAATGCATGGGTAGAGTCAGAGTGAATCAGAGATGGCTGAATTGCACACACACACACACACACACACAGGGGTGACAGTGTGGTTTTCTGTGAAACTTCTCTGCCTTTCTGCTTCATTCTGTCTGAATAATTTTTTTTTCCTGGCTTATATAATTTTCAGGACACCCACACAACCCCCGTGGCCACATCTTCTATCTACACTCAGCATGTGCATACACCTCCTGTCTAGCATGCCACCCACCCATGCAACCCACGTGGCACTTCTGTGGAGGAAAACTTGTGTCCTGTTTACCTTAGGAAGTAAGTGGACATCCTCTTATGCCACCCTTACAGCCCAAACAGCATTTCTGCATGGGGCATTGTCCTGTTTACCCTAGAAAACAGGCACACATCCTGTCATGCCAACCTTGCAACTTATGCAGCCTGTCAAAGGAATCTTTTTGTTGCAATGTAACACTATACTATACACTCAAAAATCAATTGATAACAATATAAAATATTAATAAATGTTAATTAAGATAAACAATGTAAAATATTAATAAATGTTAATTAAGATAAACAATATTAAATGTTAATTAAGATAAACAATGTAAAATATTAATAAATCTTACCTAGTTGCAATAGGATATTTCCGTAATGTTTCTGATATGCACTGGTTAAGGTAGGGCAGTTTCTGAATATTGTCATGATCAGGAAGTTCCTAAAAAAAGAAAATGTTTCATTATATTTCCTATTAGTAAGCAGTAGCAGTTTTATTTATTAATACAAACTGACTTATCATTGAATAATGTCTGAGAGCAGTATTTAGTAAAGCAACCTAATACATTACTTTTACAATTTACTATATATATATGTATGTATATATATATATATATATATATATATATTGTGTACTTTGACAGCAAATTGTTGTCTAAGCATGTTCAGTTGAAGACCGCAGATTGTTTTCTTTACACAATTTTCAAGATCTTCAAGGGAAGACGTTTAAGTCTTCTTGCAATTTTTCTTATATCTGGGTCAAGGTGGTGAAGATATTTTTAAAAAAAGCCAGAAAAACACTATAAATAAAATTCAAAGCAAAAAAAACCTAACACAACCTCTGAAGATGGTTACTGAAATGGTCAAACGCACTTGGGTTAGTACGGGGCACTTTCTTTATCACCTTCACCCAGACGTAAGGAAAATAACAAGAAAACTTTAACATCTTCACTTGAAGATCTGGAAAAAAATACTTGAGCTTTAACTGAACATGTGTATATATATATACATATATATATAATAAAAACAAATGCAAATAAGAAAAGTATGCAGGAAAAATTACTTGATACTCTCATTGCTGATTGTCCAGTCAGCTGGGATTGTAGAATACATCAACTTCACCTCTGCAGAGGGGTAAGACCACCCCCAACAATGAGTGTCCTAGATATGAAACTAAACAATCTGATGGTGCGGTTCCAGTAATGCTGGAGCTTTGGGGAATGCGGAGTACCTCTTCATTGCCATTGCTCCCAGGTCCACACTGGCCCAGAGTGGTAGCATCTGATAGGATCCTATCTATGGGTTAAATAAAGCTAAAATATGTATTTATGCTAAATTGAATTACTTGAAATAGAACTGTCTTGATATTTAACTGTTTGTGGACAAAAACTATACTTATACTAAAAGAATTTGTTTGAATTAGAACTCTTTGACTAAACTGAAAAAAAATCTTTTTGACGATTAAAGTATGTACTTATGCCAAACTGAATTGTTTGAAATAGAACCGTTCATTTGTATAAAAATGGATTTGGCATTAAATAACCAACAAAGGTTGATATGCCTTAAAATTCAAACAAACAAACAAACAATATCATTGCAGAGTTGGTGTAAATCCTAAAGATATTATAGTTATAAACACTAGAAGTCCATTACTTGAAGTTTTATGTGGTCAGCACAATTATTAGACATTTATTACTTTTATGACAAAAGCTTTAAGTATCTATCAATCTCTTTCTCTCTCTCTCTCTCTATATATATATATATATATATATATATATGTGAGGCTAAATGTGAGATGCTTCAAGCTGGAATTAAAACCCAGCTGACTTTAAGTCAGTCGGATATTTTACCCCTGAGCTATCATCATTCTCAGTGTAAACGAAGGAATTTTTTTTAATATATTTCTCATATATACCATACATATATATATATGTATATATATATATATATGTAGGGGGTGTACCAAACCTCTCTGCACAAGCAGGATGTGATACAAGGTCAATTTTTAAGCAGAGTTTAACAGGCTTGAATTCAGAGTTTTCCTTCTCCTAGACTGGTTGCCATACTGAGGTTAAAGAGCTCATTCTGTCCTACTATTTACCCATTGCTGGAGGGAGAACAGTTGAATTTAGACTTTTCTCAAGAGTATTAGTGCTATGAAAAATGCAAACAGACTTGTCCAGGATTCAAACTCAGTTCATCTTGTTCATTTTCTACAACTTCTCTTGGTTTGATTTTTGTTTGTGCATATTCCATTTGCAAGTATAATCAAGTTTCAGTCTCTTGCACAATTCTCAGTGAATCATCTTTCCCAATCATCATTATTATTAATATCATATTATTTGTCGACTTTACCAAGGCCTTTGACTCCATTCACAAAGGAAAGATGGAGCAATTTCTACTCGCTTATGACCTACCAAAAGAAACCATCGCAGCCATAATGATTCTCAATAGAAACACCAAGGTAAAAGTCCATTCTCCGGATAGAGACACAGACTATTTCAACATTGTAGCAGGTGTACTGCAAGGAGGCACACTAGCCCCATACCACTTCATCATCGGTCTAGACTATGTGCTTAGAACATCTATTGATAAAATCAAAGAAAATGGTTTCAAGCTAACAAAGGAAAAAAGCAGAAGGTACCCTACAAAAACAATTACTGATGCCGATTACACCGATGACATAGCAATTCTGGCAAACACACCCACCCAAGCCGAAACCCTGCTACATAGTCTGGAACAAGCCATTGCAGGCTTTAATCAAACAGGCGACATCTCCACACTAAATGATAGCCCTCTGAAACTAGTTGAAAAGTTCACCTACCAAGGAAGCAGTGTCTCATTAACCGAGACAGACATCAGTACGTGACTAGCAAAGGCATGGACAGCTATAGATAGGCTATCGATCACATGGAAGTTAGACCTGACTGATAAAATGGAACACAGTTTCATGCAAGCAGCAGTCATGTTGGTACTGCTATATGGATGCACAACATGGACGCTAACTAAATGGATGGAGAAAAAGCTTGAAGGCAACTACCCAAGAATGCTGCAAGCAATATTGAACAAGTCCAGGAGGCAATACCCCACAAAGCAGCAGCTGTACGGCCACCGACCACCATCGCGAAAACTATCAAAATTAGACAAACCAGACACGCGGGACACTGCTGGAGAAGTATGGACGAGCTCATAAGTAATGTATTCTCGTGGACCCCTTCACATGCCCAAGCAAAGGCAAGGCGACCAGCTCGAACCTACATACAGCAGCTCTGTGTAGATACGGGATGTAGCCCTGAGGACCTGCCGGAAGCGATGGACGATTGGGAGGGATGGGGAGAGAGGCTCAGGGATATCTGTGCTGATGACATGACATAATAATGATGATTATTATTATTTGGTCCTGTCTGCTGGGGCTACAGAATACACCGACTGCATCTCTGCAGATGGGTAAGATCTCCCCTAACGGGTATCCTAAATATAACATTTAACGATCTGATGGTGAGGCTTCAGTAATGCTGGAACTTTGGGAGATGCAGAGTACCCCTTCATTGCCATCGCTCCCAGGTCCACCTGACCCAGAGTGGTAGCACCTGATAGAGTCCTATCTATGATTCAAATAGAACTGTTTGACATTTAAGCTATGTACATATGCTAAACTGAATTGTTTGAAATAGAGCTGTTTTTACATTTAACTGTGTGTAAACAAATAACATGTTTAATTGAATTGTTTGTGATTCATAGCAATACTTGAAAACATTCAACTGTGTGCAAACAGATGATTAATAATAAATAGAATTATTCATGTTAGAAATAGGTGAAAGCATATATAACTGTGTGGAAAAAATTGTGCTCAGTCACACTTAAATATGTTTTCTACGAAATGTGTTTAGAAATCATGTATATAATATATATGTATAAAAAGGATTTGGCATTAAATAACCTAAAATGGTTGAAATACCATAAAACCAAACCAAACCAAACCAAATTATTATTATTATTATTATTATTGAATAGGAATAGTTATTTGAAACGATATAATTGTGTATAAATTATTAGTATTAGAAAAGAATACTTGATATTATATAACTATGCCAACAAATAATTATTATCATAAATAAATAAAGATGTGTGATTAAAAACTGATTGCCTTGAAATGTTGAAAATATGAAAAATTACGAGGATCGTTAAATAAGTTTTCAGACTCTTTTTCGTATTGGCACTTTTATTGATAGTACACACATGAAACTCTAGTCTCCTTCGAAGTAATCTCCTCCGGCTGCAATTCACTTGTTGTACCGTTCCAACAACTTCTTGAAGGCCCCATGAAAGTCCTCTTGTATGAGCGTGTCAGTGACCTTCGTCACAGCCTCTTTCATCTCCTCAATTGTCTCATAACAACAGCCTCTAAGGTTTTTCTTGAGCTTAGGGAATAACACAAAAGTCACAGGGAGCAAGGTCTGTACTATAGGGAGGGTGAGGAACTGTCTTGATGCCCATCTTGGTCAAATAGTCTGTGACAAGGATGGAGTTGTGGACTGGTGCATTGTCCTGGTGGAAATGCCACTGACCCGATTTGAAGAGTGCCAGCCTCTTCCGACGGAATCGCTCCCTGAACTCCCTGAAAACGTCAACATAGTATTCCTTATTGACTGTCTGTCCAATGGGAACCCAGTGCGTGTAGATCATGCCAGTGCTGTCAAAAAAAAAAGGGATCATCAAATGTTTGTGGGTGGATTTGCTTTGTCTGGCCTTCTTGGGTCTGGGTGAGCCAGCATGCTTCCACTTGGTCTCTGGGTCATAGCAGTAGATCCAGCTTTCATCGCATAGCATTTTTTCCAAGTTTAAAACAGAATTTTATTGCTGATGTTCCTCTAAAGTCCAGATTGCATTTTTGAAATACACCAACTGTGACAATCAGGCTTTAGTAGGGTGTATTCCAATTCCTGCTGTAGCTGTTCATTTGAACCTGAAATCATAAAAATTGGTCAGTCATCTCATAAGATGAATAGCAATAACGTACTGAATTTTCAAGAGTCTACAACAATTTTAAATGCCTGTACAAAAAAGTCTGGAAACTTATTGAATGCACCAAGTATGTTTATTATCAGACATTTGCCAATTAATCAAATTTTTGTATCAAATAACCCATAAGCGATTGATATGCCATTAAACAAATAAATCAAACCAAATTAAACCAAACCAAAAAGGACATAGTATAGCAATTATGAGGGTCAGCTGAAAAGTTCATTGACTGATTAAGATACTCTCATGGAAATATGACCAAATGAGGTTTATTTTTCAACATAGTCCTCCTTGCAGTCCACTCACTTCTTCCATAAGTGTTACAGGGCTTGGATTTAATTGGCCAAAAAGTCATCAACAGCAGATAACTTGTCATCAGCCTATGAACTTTTCAGCCCACCCTCAATCATATTTCATTAATAGGTTAAGGATATTGATCTACATCCGTGAAAGTGAAATAATGCATACATCTCCTAAAACGTCCTTGATTTCTTGACATAGTTTTTTCTGAATGTCAGGATTTAAAGACAAACTGTGGGCCATAAAAGATAACGTAGAAGCTGTAGTTTCATAACCAGCCAGAAAGAAAATCATACACTGAGCCACAATCTCTTGATCAGTCATTTCTGAAAACAAAACAAAATCTACATTTCAAAAATTGATATAAAACATTAATATGATTTCGGATTAGTGGGACTTTTTGAGTAATATATATATATATATATATATATATATATATATATATGATAGAGATATGTAGAAAGTTGGATAAATCAAATACTTAACTCAAATTTAGATGTGTGATATTTTGTTCGGGTTTATTTCATTGAACTTCTTCAGACCTGATGAAATAAAGTCGAATGAAACATCACACATTTAAATTTAAGTTGAGTGTTTGATTTATGCAACTTTCCAAATATTTCTATCATACTGTCAGATTCACTATAATCCATCATTTCAACATATATATATATATATGTGTGTGTGTGTGTGTGTGTGTGTGTGTTAATGTACAATGGTCTGGGAAACCGGGGTTCAATCCCAGGTCGCGTCATACCAAAGACTCAAAAAATAGTACTTGATACCTCCTTGCTTAACACTCGACAATATAAGGTACGTGTCGAGAGTAAAGTGGAGCAATCCAGGGAAAGGAGTAGCGCCCTATCCCACACCTCGGTGTAGTAGCTATTGAAAAGTGAGCCTTCTGATTGCTCTCGACTACGGTCGCCATCTTTACTTACTATGTATTTAATGTTGGGGATTTTTTGTATATGTTGTGGAGTAGCTGGAACACCCCCACAAGATAGACTAGTCTAAAGACTATTTAAAACGGGTCCTCTCTCTAGATTGAGAGAGCAACTTACAACTAACGGTTATTTACATTAGTCAGCGTACTCAACCATAAACTGTATTCTCTCTGGAATGAAATACACCTTATTTCTACATGTGTCAATATTATGTATTTCACAACACAACAGTATATATAACTGGGTGTAACAATAAATAACAATACTTGCAACTATTTAACTGTGTGTGAACAAATGAGTTCAGTCTTGTTTAAAAAACGTTACCTTTGAACTATTCACTTAAAAATCATATATAACATATGTATAAACAGGATTTGGCATTAAATAACCATGAGGATTGATATACCATTACCCAAATAACCTAACCATTTTGTGTATATGATAGTTCTTAGTGAAATAGTCATAGTCTTTATTTTGGTTGGGTTTATGTCGTCTCAGGTTTACTTTTTGTGTTTAGTGTAGGTAGAGTCACCATTGATGGGTTTTTCTTGGAAATTGTTTTCTTATTTAACCCATAGAATAATATTATAAAAGCTATATTGTTAGGAATACTGATTTATAGAGGACTAAAAATACATGTGTGTCCGGTGGGCTTGCAAGACACCTAATAAGACTGAGTTCTTGTTTTTGGCATCAAAAGATTTGTTTTATTTTTTACTTTCATATTATATTATTAGCTTTTTTAATTTCATTTATTATTATTTGTTTATATTTTCTTTTGTTTTTTTTTTTGTTATTTGTTTTTATCTTTATTTCCGTATTTTATTATTTGTTTATTTTTTATTTTCATATTTCATGAATTCAATAATTACCAAAAGTACAGATTCTCTACAAAAATTGATAACTTCTAAAATTTATTTCTAAAAAAATTAATTTAAAATTGAGAAAATTGAGAAACCTTTTGTTACATTCTAGATAAGCTAAACCGATTATTGGCATGAAATATAGATTAGTTTGAATAAATTCTAACCATTAGGATGTCACGTGGTGTGTAAAAGACTGTTGAGTTTGAGTAATGTGTAGTGATCTCAAGATCAAATGAAAGCTTGTCTCTCATTGGATGCAATAATCACATGATCCCAGAAAGTTTAGAAATTAGAAAGTTATTGTTAGTGAGTTGCACTTGACTAGAGCAGTTGTCAAATTCTATCTCTGCTCTCTAATTCCCTGTTAGGTCACGAGTTATCATATTTACCAACCCCTCCGCTCGGGCACGATATGACACAAGGTCAATTTTTTAAGCGGAGTTTGAATTCAGAGTTTTCCTTCTCCTAGACTAGTTGCCTCACCAAGACTGAAGAAACTAGTCTGTCCTACTATAACCCATAGCTGGAGGGAGAATAATTGGATTCATACATTTCCCAAGGGTATTAGTGCTACGTGAAATGCAATCAGTCTCGTCCAGGATGTGAACTCGTATCGCCGTGTCCATTTCCTACGACGATAACCATTACACCACGGACACCTACGAGTTATAGGTTATGGTGGGTGATATAAAATGGTTGATGTTAGAATAAAATAAGATGTGCACTAATAGAATTGTGTCCAAGTTATTTGTCATCCCTGCATCGAAGAACTAAGAATGTTGTTGCTGCAATATTGAATAAACAGAGCGACATAGAGATAACAAAATGGCAACAAGAAGAACATAAAGTAAGTAAAGTTGGCGACTGTAGTCGAGGGCAACCAGAAGGCTCCCTTTTCAATAGCTAAGTGTAGGGGAGGGCGTTACTCTTTTCCCTGGATTGCTCCACTCTACCCTTGATCCTTACCTTATAATGCTGAGTGGTAAGCAAGGCGGAATCAAGTACCATTTTTTGAGTCTTTGGTATGACTCGACCTAAGATTGAAAGCCGGTCTCCCGGACCATTGACGAACACTCTATTCATTAGTCCAATGGCCCGGTTACAATGTATGTATATACCAGCCCATTCCCATATTGTTTAGACTGTTCGCCTATAGTCCGGTAGACCGGGGGTTTTCAATCACAGGTCAAGTCATACCAAAAACTGAAAAAAATGATATTTAATGTCCCCTAGTTTAACACTCAGAATTATAAGATACGAGTAAGTGGAGGAATTCCGAGGAAAAAGTAGTGCCCTTGCCAACATTTCGGCGTAGTAGCTATTGAAAAGGAGGCCTTCGAATCGCCCTCGTCTACGGTCGGCCAACGTACTTATGCCTACGTCGACAACGACGTAAATCTCAATCAGAGATAAATCGATGGAAGGGTAACCAGAGTCAGGAGAATTGCTCAGTATTCAGGATCACTTTGTCAACCCACCGCACCCAGTGTAAAAGAGAGTGCAATTCGCATTAATTGGGCTCAAGCAAATGGAAGGCCCTCGATGAAGAGTTGTCTTTCATTCTCTGAAACAGCTTGAAGGGATCTATCAGAGGGAAATTGCATTCTTTCAAAAAAATTATACATGCAGTGTACCTTGATCACTTTGAAGCTACAAACGTCCAAAAAGGAAATACCATAGGAACAGCCAATAGAAGATAGAGAGAGAGAAGGTTTGGCTTAGAGTAGAGCAAAGACTTCTTAAGAAGCAACTTAGAGAAATGCCAGATGATCGGGAGTCGGTAAAGAAAAAATTGTCCGAAGTAAAGGGAAGGATCCTTGTTATTGCAAGAGCGGAAAATGCAAGGAAGAAGTGACAAGAGAAACGAAAGGCTTAGCGCAATTTCGAAAAAAAAACTGTTTAAATTCACCAAGATATTGTTCAAGGGGGAGAAAAATGGGGTCCTCAATATACCGAAAGAGGAGTTGGAAGCGCACCTTCGGAAAAATTATACCGACCCACTCACCGACATTCCTTTGGGCCGTCTTTGTGAACCAAATCGTTTACATCCCCCGAAGAAAATTTTGACAATTCACCTTTAAAACTAGGTGAAATAAAAGACTTTGTCAGAAAAGCAAGAGCTAAGAGCTCACCGGGGATTAACGGAATTAACGGATTGCTCCACACATAAGTAAGTAAGTTGGCGACCATTGTCGAGGGTGACCCGAAGGGTCCCTTTTCGATAGCTACTATACCAAGGTGTAGGAGAAGGCGCTACTCCTTTCCCTGGATTGCTCCACTTTACCCTTGATCCTTACCTTATAATGCTGAGTATTAAGCAAGGTTGCATCAAGTACCATTTTTTGAGTCTTTGGTATAACTCGACCTGGGATTGAACCCTGGTCTCCAAGGCCATTGGAAAACACTCTAACCATTATGCCAATGTAATACTCATATAAACTCTACAAAAGATTCCCTAAAATATTGCATTCCTTTGGAAGCTTTTACGAGAAGCTCATAGAAAGAAATTTATTGCAGAGGGTTGGGGATTAGCAGATGGAATCCACATACCAAAAGAAAAAGACTCCAGAAAACTAGATCAGTTTCGACCAATTTCCTTACTCAACATCGAAGGTAAGATTTTTTCGGTGTCATTGTGAAGAGGATGACGAAATTCGTGATAAACAATGGATATGTCACTACATCAATACCACTAAGTAGTGGGACCGAATAAAAACGGCCAAAAATAATAAATCAGCCGAACTTCACGTCATCTGGTAAGATCTAGAAAAAAACATATGGCTCAGTAAGACACCAACTACTCGAGAAAGCAATGGAGTTCTTTTGAATTCCAGACGACATTAAAAACTTCACATCAGCATACTTTAAATGAACCTGTGTGAGGCTTTCTAATAAAAAATATTCAACTGACTCTGCAAAAGTTGAATATTGGCATTATGATGTTATCTCTCTACTACTTTTCATTTTGAAGATGATATTGCGTAGTGCTGAAGTTAACATCAATGAAATAACTGGTCGATCAATGAAGGCTTTTGTGGATGATGTAACTCTAGTCGCAGAATCCAGATCACACATGAAACAACTGGTGACCCACATACAGGGACTTTTCAGATTGGCTGCGATGAAAATAAAGCCTTCAAAATGCAGCAGTTTATCAATAATTAAAGGAAACTGCAGAGAGATAAAGTTCTTCGTTGATGGGATTGTAATCCCCACAATCCGCTAAAAAAGCGTTAAGAGTCTTGGTCACTGCTACTTCCTACCACTTACTGATTGACATCGTTTGCAGGACCTAGGCAAACCGCTGAAAGATGAATTACACTCCATTGATGAATGTGTCCTTAAAAATAAAGTTTGATGTATTTATTTTAGATTATTTCCTAAATTATCATGGCCAATGCAATTATATGAGGTATCAATTACAAAAGTTGAAACAATGGAGCAGTTAATCAGTAAATATACGAAAAAATGGTCGGCACAACCTAACTCTTAACAAATGTGGCACTATACTGTTCATCAACGAAGCTAAAACTTCCGACGTCGTCACTTGTTGAGGAATTTAGATTTGGTAAAGTGTGACTTTTCCAAATGCTGCGTGACTCTTACGACCCACTAATAAAGAACGCCGAGCCTTCCGTAATAACCGGTCGGAAATGGAAGGAGAAAATAGCTGTAGAGAATGCAGAATCGGCCCTTAAGATGAAAGAAATAATTGGCACTGTGGCAAATGGAAGAGCAGGCCTAGGCCTTTATCGACAGTATTGGTGGTCCAAGGAATCCACAATAAACATAAGAAAAATTGTTTCGGAAGAAATTCATCATCTTGAGGAAGTCACGCGTATTGTTACAGGTGTAGGACAAAAGAAACAGGGACCATGGAACAAGTGAGAGAGTGGAAAAGACAGAGTTGTCACATGGGGTGACCTTAAGCACATGGAACCCCAAAAATTGAGTTTCCTTATAAAAGCAGTCAACGCCGTTTTACCAACACTAGTCAACCTTCATGCTTGTGGTTTAACTACATCCGACTGATGTAGAACATGTAGGAAAACTGCCACCCTGAAACATATTCTCACGGGATGCGAGTATGCTCTAAGAAGCTACACGTGGAGACATAACGAAGTCCTTGAGATTTTTGACGAGGCTGTGAAGATATGTTGTGAGACTGCCAATAAAGCTCTAAATGATATCACCAATAGAGCAATTCATTTCGTTAAAGAAGGAAACATTTCGAAACTTTCGCGTAAAAATAAACGCAGATTATCATTGCTTGATGGCTGCACGGACTGGCACGTTAACAACCAAGCGTCCAGATATTGTCATTTGGTCTCTTAAATTGAAAAAAGTTTTCGTCATTGTGTTAACAGTCTCTTTTGTAGAAAATTTCGACTGGGAACATCAGCGTAAGTTGGAAAAATATGAGGATCTGCGAGAACAATGTGTCAGAAATGGCTGGATAGTCAACGTATTTCCTATCGAGGTCGGATGCCGAGTTTTCATTATCAACTCAACCTCCGTATTCTTGACTAATCTTGGTCTTTCTCCATCAGACAAGAGGAAATACATAAAAAAGATCCAAGATAAGGCTCTAACTGCATTAGCGTGGATATAGCAATCCCACAGAATGATGTCAATCCAACAAAGTCTGGTGGTATCGTGAGTTACTGCTGGGGCACTCTGGGTTAGTGGTAATGATGTTTTGGCCCCCAAACCATGTCTGAACCCAGAGTCATCATCTGATGAAGGCTTTGTTGGAAGCAACGCTGCTATATAAACATCAGTCATTGTATGATACCTATATATATATATATATATATAGGTATGTATGTATGAGCCTCTTATCCCTCCCAGCTATGGGTTAAATAGAACCATTACTGTTCTTCTTGAAGGATGGCTTTGCCATTTAATAATCCTCAAAAGTTAATGTATTATTAAATAAAGAAACCAAACCAATATACATATGTGTGTGTGTGTGTGTGTGTGTGTGCTTTCATTTTTAGTTACAAAGATTTTGCTATTTATTTTGGGTTTTAAAGTAAAACAAATTGAAATAAAAAAATTTTGACTTGCTTCTTTTAAAAGTTGGTTCTTTCTGCTTCGAGTTCAGTTCTGCATTGACAGTGCCATTAGTTTCTTCTGAAATATTTGATGCTTGCTGAGTATTAATCATCATTTGAAGTAAATCATTTCTCTCCTGACAATTAAAATATCGCCTTTTAATTTTATCACAGCTGATTAGAAAAAATATATATATAAATGGAAGTAACTAATTGAAATGAATCCGACAATATAGAGTGAGTAGAAAAACTCTAAGTGATGAATTTATTATTGAAATATACGGATACGTATATGTAAAATATACAGATACGTGAAACGTTCACATGCATAGGAATCCCGAAACACTGACGACTCTCGGTAGTTCAGGTACGAAACTTTTATTACCTTCTGACTTTTAGGTTTTCGACACGAGGAGAGAGACACAATTTTTACTATGCTGACTGTTCCATCTGACCCTACCACGCACGGCGCATCTGGACTGGCCTCGCCCAGGTCCAAAAAATCAACTCGCTTCGTCTAGCATCAAATCTCAACTAACTACTTTTTTTCAAAAATCATCCAAAATCCTCAGCCCATAGCTTCAGAGCATTACGTCATTCACAACCCCAGTCCTAATTCCTATCTGGGGTTTTTATCATGACATCTGTGATTGTCACATCCTCCCTCTGCGAGCGTGAACACCAGCGCTCAATGTGTGCCCCTACCCGTGCACTAAGCCGAATAGTTCTAAGCCTAGCTAACCAACGAAAAATGATAATATAAAAAAATCCTTCCGCAATTATATAACATTATGAAGGAAAGTCTACGTTAAAATGTTTCAGTTTTAGTAAACCTTCATCAGGTCTTTAAGATGGTGAAACAAGTGTTGATAAGACAACAATGTATGTTTTAATAAAATACAGTAACATGGATAAAGAAATATATATATACAAAGAAAGATCATATAACTGTTCAATCATTCAATCAGCATTCTTTTTCAAAAAAAACTATCATGTGATAGTTTTTAAAATTATAATGTGATGAAGCTCATATAAATTGAAACATCATAATAAATATATGAACACTGGTTTTCAAGAATGAGTGATAGCATGAAGGATGATGATAATGATGATGTTGTTGAAGATGATGATAATGATGATGAATACTCACCAAATGATGATAATGATGATGTTGAAGATGACGATAATGATGATGAATACTCACCAAATCATTCTTTTCTCTTCTGTCTCTCAAAAGAAGCCAACAAAAGTCAACAATAAATTTTCTTGATGATATAATGAAATTAAACATAGAAGGAATAGAGGCAAGAAATTTAAACAGTGGATTGGAGATATCTGTCAAAGAAAGAAAGAAGAAATTCAAATTTAACATGTTATTATATAATGGCTGAGGAAAAATTCCTGCATGTGTTTGATTTTCTGGGAGATGATTTTTTTTGTTTAGAGAAGAAAATAATGATTGAGTGATTAATTTTAATGGCATGTCAACCTATCTGGAGTTATTTTATGCCTAGAGGTTAAAGAATTGCGTATATTGTACATTTATAATGTCAATTTTTGTGTAGTTTCTTAAGAGATTTTGCACACAGTTATATGGCATCAAGTATTCCTATCTAATACAAATAATTTGCAAACGGATCTATTTGACCCATAGATGGAACCCTAACAAGTACACCCACTCTGGGTCAAAATGGACTTGGGAGTAAAGGCAATGAAGGAGTAGTCCACATATCCCAGATAGAGAAGTAAAGCTTCTCTACTGGATAAAATTTAGTGTCAGGCTAAGGACACCCTTTTTGGAGGGGTCTAAGCCCTCTGCAAAGTGTGACGGCAAATCGACTAAAATCCCCAAATGGGACTTTACTTTTCGCACGTGTGAAGACGGGGCAGGTTAGCACTTGATCCCCTATAGAATAAGTCCTCGTTCAGAGTTTTTCTCTCAGGCATATAAGACCTGGCATATTACGTGAGGGATTAATTTAGGGCCAGACTGACCGCCGCTGGCAAGGGGTTCCAAATTTCACACTATCCACACACCCACCAAGGCCACTAAACTTCTTCCCCTAGACAACAGAAGATATGGACCTATAGGTTTTAGTCGTAATAATATTATATTGTAGTAGTCGGCAACTCCGGTTTCCCGTGTGATATTTTAGAGGAATTTATAGGACAATTTTAAGCAAGATAACATAAGGCGAATAGAAGCTGAAAAGGAAATGTGACTCAACAAATTCGTAGCAAAACTGCAAAGAACAACTTAGACCACGTGGTAACATAAAAATACATGAATCCTTTACTGTACAAAGAGATACACTTTCAAAGTGTCAAATGTGTATAATGAATTGAACAGTCCATGGACATGAATGTCTTTCTTCTTTTCTGTTCTTTCGTGTTTCTCCAAATTGAGAGAGAGAGAGAGTGGTATGTAAAATTTGGGTATAAGGAGAAATAATCCCAAAGTTACTTATCTTATTTTTCGACGGGGTCCCACTGGAGAATCTTTCTTCTTTCACGGGCTAATAGACTTTATGCTATTTTTAACACTGGCTTGAAGAACTTGGGTCCCTCGTGTCCAAGATATGTTTTTGTCTTCTTCACCCGGAGTAAATGGCTATGGGTCTGTCTGCCACGAGCCCCTTCCAATAACTGCCTTCTTTACTTTCTATTTCCGCTGACGGGAAGGAGTCCCCACTTCCGTTTTGGGGTCCCAGCCAATCATTTGGCTTCTCTCTTCCTCCCCTTCCGGTGTCCAGCGACCTGAGGTTACTAAGTACCAACATCTGTTAATATCCCCTCTGTGACCTACATTCTTTCTTAACGGTCACTTTTTGATGGGTTGCCACTGTTCATTCCAACGGGAGGATAGTATTAATCTTATTTCTATCGTCTCCGTGGGATATCACGTGACAAAAGCATATAGTTAGTGTATTATTTTAATTCCTACTCATAGGAAATTTTATTTTAAATCAAACAGATTAGATTAGGTGAGAAATTTCTAAATACATTTTAAAAAATGATGTCTTTTAGACTTAGATATTTAAAAAAAAATTCTTTCACTGATAAGGAATGTAAAAAACTTCTCTTTCTATGAAATCTTATAACAAAATACAAATTGAATGAAACAAAAACAAACTCACATAATAAAAGAAAGAAACTTTGAAATCGGTCTGTATGGACAATTTTACGGACATTTTTCACAAATGGGTTGTCTGAATTCCTTTGCGAATCAACTTGAATTCCAAATGAAGTTGAGGCAATGACATCCATTGTGTAACCACCAAATAATCTGAAATGAAATGATATGTGTTAATAACTGGATTACTTTGACAACCATCTTGGAATATTGATCTGTTTGAATGTTGTATATTGACCTTCGACCCGGCCAAACATGCCATTCCAAAGTGATGCACCGGAAGGAAGTGACACATTCCGATGGCAGTTATGAGAAGAAATCGCGTAGACGGACTTGGCTGACAATATGGGACAAGGTAAAATCCCATGGTACAGGTATGGACTGATGCACCGGAAGAGAGTGACCTGTGAACTGCATGACAGTTATTTCCGCTTAAGTCGATCAAACATGAGATTCCAAAGATTGAGGAGGCGATTGAACTATTATATAACTCGGTGAGGACTGGAAGTCAGTTAGTTGGAGATCAGATGAGTTAGAGACAAGATGGGTTAGAGAAAGCCACCACCCGGCAGAAGGGGCCCTCGGGACCCGCAGATGAGTTGGAGATCAGAGAAGTTGGAGACAAGATGTGGTAGAGAAAGCCACCACCCGGCAGAAGGGGCCCTCAGACCCCCGATTGAGTTTGGAGACCAGACCCGTTAGAGACAAGATGCAGTAGAGAAAGCCAGCATTCAGCAGAAAGCAGAGCCCCCGGGCCTCCGGTTGAGCAGCCCTGGAGAACGAGAAAGACACAATACTGATGGCCATAAGAGTGGGGGTCAATATATTGCAGTTCTGTGCGATCTCCAACTCCCTCTCACACACAAACTTTGCAAAGAAAATGAGAGGTATATTTTTTTAAAGAAGTCTTCGCTCGTCTTTATTATTGCGTCAATATGTATTCTGCATGTATATGTGTATATATGCATATTTATTATGTGAGTATACAACATGTATATCTTGAAATGGTTTCACATATTCCTATCCTATACAAATAATTTTCAAACAGACCAATCAGGTGTCTCAATATATATGGGACCCATGTGATTGCTAATAACTCAAGTAATAATAATGTTGTGTTCTTTTTTTTGTTTCAGATTAGGAAATTGTATACTACAACAACTATTAATCCTTGATCACAATGCCTTGGACTAGAGAAGAAAAAATATTTTGTGTCACAACTTATTTGGAGACAAAATCATTCAAAACTGTCTCAAAATAGATGCAACTTATTCATATGATAATGATTTTTATTACTGAGACAAGAAACTAAAAAAATTGCATGTCCTGGAAGCAGATATAATAATAATTAACAAAAAACATTAATTTGATGTCTCTAGCTCAAAGGATGCATTTTTTACAAGACGTGTTCCAAATGACCAACATTGTGCTTGTCTCAATAATTAATCATTATCATATTAATGGGTTGCATCTATTTTGAGACACCCTGTATTTGACCCATAAATGGGACCCTAATAGGTATTACTATTCAGAGTGGACCTGAGAATTATGGCAATAAATGAGTATTCCAAATTCCCCAGATCTCCAGAGCTGGAGCCTTATCACTAGATACAATTTAGTGTTATATCTAGGACAGCCCTTTTTTGTAGTGGTGGTGGTTGTGGTGGAAGATCTTACTCCTCTGCAGGAGATACAGTTGGCTTATTTCAAGCAGCTGGTTAAACTGGAATTTATTGCGATACTAATCATGATTATCTGTCCTTGTTTAGTAATGAGATAAAAATATTCTGTACAACTGCTTGAAAGTATCAGGTGTCAATCCTGTTTTAAGAGGGAAACTCAGATGCCTAGGCAGTTAGTATATTATTTTAATCCCCACTCACTGGAAATTTTATTTTAAATCAAACAGATTAGATTAGGTGAGAAATTTCTAAATACATTTTTAAAAAATGATGTCTTTTAGACTTAGATATTTAAAAAAAATTCTTTCACTGATAAGGAATGTAAAAAACTTCTCTTTCTATGAAATCTTATAACAAAATACAAATAGCAAATGAACATGTCTCTCATTTAATTTGGGTTGGTTTCTTTTTTTAATGGCATATCAACCTTTGTAGGTTATTTAATGCCAATGCTATTCTCCTAGAAGAACAGTAGTGGTACTATTTAACCCACAGCAGGGAGGATAAGGGGGGTTCATACCTTTCCCAAGGGTATTCGCCCGAAAGTGAACGTAATAGCGCGACTGGAGTACGAACTCGCTTACTACGATTCTGCAGTCCATCGCTTTAACCATTACTCCACGAGGACCTTTAATTTGGGGGAGGGGATTCATAAAATAAGAAGTTTCTCTTTACCACCATAATCTTCTTGTTTGTTCATATATGTGTCAATATTTCAATTTCATGGTACAACCAAATATATTCTATTTCCATTGTGTTTATAAAAAAACATTTTTTGTTACATATAAGTATGGCTTCCATCACATAATTCAATTTTAGGGTTAGTACTGTCATGGATACTATTTTCACAAGATTGGGTCTTATCATTTTCAACTTGTTATTTTCCATCCTGTGACACAATAGATTAAATAAGAGGTTAAGAAAACGTCATGAAAAGTATTACTTACGCATAGATGTCAACATCTTCCCCTGATTTTGCTTTAACCTCACAGTTATTTTCAAGATTCAAAAGTGCAGAGTGAATAAGTGGTACCATCTGTAAGACAAGATAGTTGCAGATTTCTAAAAGAATTCAACAGAGAAAATGGAATGACTGGTACAGCTATAGTTTATGACTAAGTAAAATGAAATAAAATGATTTAAGTTTAACAAATGTTAAATATACACAAAACATATATATATATATATATATATATATATATATATATATATATAATTTAAGCATGTTTGATTAAATAATAAAGACACATTTTGTCTATATAGTTGTATTAGGATATTTTCAAGTTTTATGGTGTTTATTTTTTCTTTATTGTAGTTAATTTGTCTCTTTACAAGACAACGCCGATACTCTCAGGTGTGAGTATCATCGTGAGTTGCAGGATTATGTATCTTAAAATACGTGTAGTAGGGCTGCAGTCCTTCATTTAAGCATGTTTGATTAAATAATAAAGACACATCAAATATTTATTGAAATATATGAAATTGCAAAATATATGTATATGTATAAAACATCTAAAATATATACATGGGTTATTTAACAAATAAAAGGAACATTTTTGAAAAAATAAAAATAAACTTTTTAAAAATTTTTTTACATAAATATAAAATTCGTATTCTTTAGAATTGGTTTATTGGAAACATTATTTTAATCATGAAAAATATTTGTTTTAAGGCAATTGAAAATGTTAGCAAATCAAACAAAGTGGTCAAGACTCTGAGTGAGATAAACGAAAAATAATTGAAGCATGTTACTTAACATACCACAACACAATACCACCACAACTTTTTCAAAATATCACCGTCTCTAGGAAAAAATACTAAAAGATTTCAAAATCCACACTAAAGATTAGTCTCCTTTCTCTAAATATTTTAAGTAAGAAAACGTTACAAATCTGTTTCTTAAAGCACAAAACGCCATTTACTTTCAAAAAAATTTCATCGCATAACATATTTAGAACATATCAGTTGGTAGTATTATTCCTTGTTTCCCATAGCAAAATCTTCAAGCCCTGATGAAGACTTCCAATTGAATCAGAAAAATTGTTATAATTATTTCTTGTACAAAAAAAAAAATAATTTTGATAAAATATTTTTATATTCAGAAGTTGAACCGTGTCAGCACAATAAATAAACCACCAAATATATATCTTTCTTACGTTTTTACCTTTTTCTATACATACATATATATCTATATATGTCGGTAAATAATAAGGTGGATTTGGCTCTTTAGCTTTAATATGTCAACTACTCTTGGAAAAAGAAAACTCAGATTTCAAACCAGCTGTACTCTACTTAAATATTTACCTTGTGTCTCATTATGTTCATGGTGGAGGGATTGCATAAATACATACCGCACGCATCTTTTTGGAGGAGAAATTTGGAGATAACACTGCCCGCAAGAATTTCCATTTTTCATCTCGTGCTCTAAGTACCATGTCACTGGCTATCTTATCAACCGGCTGAAGACTCTGCAAAAAGAAAATACATGCAAAGTTCTTTTTAAAAAATACAAACAGTGCCAGTGGCGTGTCAATTTTAAGAATGGCCTATAAACAAATTTGATTAATATATAAATACAGCAGATTTTGGTTCACAGGAACACTATAAGACTAGAGTAAATTTGCCTAATTATGGTCATTGATTTCCTAAACTGGTCGCTCACCAAAGCCTGAGTGACCAAACAGCCCAACTATTTTACCCAAAGCTTGACAGTTATTTGAATTTGTCTGAAATACTGATATCAAAAAACCTGTTTTAGTCATGAATTAACACTACATAAGCTCTTGTAGGGGGACATATATTTATGGTAGATATGTTTAGTCCCCCAAAATATTATGTTAATAAAGTTTATGTTTAGTGTTCAGAAAAAGGTAGAATAGGCGCATGGAGACAAATCAATGAAGATATGAAACAAATGAGTAAAGGATATGAAACGGCACGGACAAAAGGAACATTCAAAACAAGGCGACAAACAAAACAAATTTATATACTATAATAAAACAGACATTGATACATAAAAATAGTCGTGTGTGTGTGTGTGTGTGTGTAATTAACACAACTAAACTACAAAAAGGTTAATGACGAAAACGTCCTATCAAGTTGGATTACATATTTAAAATGTCTATTTCTTTTTGTGGTTCGAAATAGTCGGTTTCTCCGAGACTGGAAAAAGTCTCTTAGTCAAGGTATATTGAAGAAATGAATGTCTGCGAGGCTTATCCATTTTTTTTGCTTTTTAACTCCGTTGGTGAATAAGAAGAGTGTCACACTGAAGAGAGCGTGTCAGCGCTGCAATGGAAATTGGGAAAAAGAGAAAGTGTTTGAAGACGACGTATTTATAGAAAATACGTGTCTTGGAATCGGCTAAAAAAAACGCAGGTCGAAATTTACGCGGACGTAGTTTTACGCAGGTCACGTGGTTCTCCTGGCCAATGGTTTCCCGAGACGGAATATGTGTGCGTCCGCCATCTTTGTTGTGGGAACAAGTGGCATACCGCCCAAATTAAATTATAGGAGTGTAAAGTACTATACTCTTCATAGAACAAATCAGTGAAAAATTATGGAAATATTTTCCGATTTTTTTAGCCTCTAACAATTTGTTTTCAACAATGACAGTAAACAAAATGAGGGGGATCACTCTACACTATGTGGTTTATTAGCAGTGTCAAGCGATATAAGAACTCTATATGGCAGTAGAACGAACAAAACATATTAAGAGTTAAATATCTTAATTTAGTGTTAAAAGTTGAAATGTATAAAATACAGAGAACTTAAATAGGAGTCTCGTTACAGAGTTTTATTCTTGTGAGTATTATAATAGTCTCATATAAGATAAAATAAAATTGAAAAGAAACCTAAAATTTTAGTCTCTTGGGTAAGGCACTAAACTACGTCTGATGGTGAACTCCAGTCCTGAAGCTATAGAGAGTGTGGAGTCACCCACTTAATTGCTATTATATCCAGGTCCACTCTGACCTAGAATTATAGTACTTATTAGGGTTTCATCTATTGATTCACTTCTCTTACCAAACAATCAGCGTATGTTACTCTATACATAGTGTCTAGAATACACGGACTGACCAATACAGTGGTAAGACTCTCGGACAAAAGGGTAAACAAGGTATGATATCAAACTAGGGATCAGATAGAACTTATTTGTCTAATTTTTTTAGATGTAGCTTGATAATTTTTATCATTTAGATTACTTGGACCATTGTCTTCATTTTCATTGATATATTCACGACGCTTCGGCAGATGCATCCTTCAGCCTTCTTCAGGTGTATTCATGTGATATAACAATAAGTTCAAATTCATTAAATCATAAAAATCAGACAGAACTGTTTGAGATCATGTTTAGTGTGATTCTGCTCTTAAAGCATTGATATAGTAATGAAGTCTTCATATAACCTTGCACAGGCCAGTGCTGGAACTCAAGCATAGATCCATGGCATCAGGAGAGATTTACCCAACCCCTCAACACGAACAGGATGCTATATAAGGTCAAGTTTTAAGCGGAGTTTAACGGGTCTGAATTCAGTTTTCCTTCTCCTAGACCGGTTGCCATACCAAAGTTAAAGAGTTCAGTCTACCTTACTATTTACGTATATTTGGGTGCATACCTTTCCCAATAGTATTCCCGTTATGCGAAATGCAAACAACCTAGTCCAGGATTTGAACTCAGACTGCCGTATCCATTTCTTAAGACGATAGCCATTACACCACGAAATTTATATATAAATACTTATGAAACAAACAGACAGACAGACAGAGACAGTGAGAAGGAGAAACAGAGAGATAGGTTTAGATATTGAGAGATGTCTGTAAAGAGGTTCAAATGTTTAAGCTTAATTTATGTCCTAAGAGTAAATGGTAGGGTAGATTGGGCTCTTTAACCTTGGTATGGCAACCTGTCTAAGAGAAGGGAAAACTCTGAATTCAAATCTGTTAAACTTCACTTAAAATTGACCTTGTACTGCATTTTGCTTGAGTAGAAGAATTAGGTATATATATATATATAAAGAGAGAGAGAGATGGGGGGGGAGATAGTAACTAAATTGATTAGACGAATCAGAATATTTCTTTTATGCAATTTTTTTTTTAATATTCGCAATTAGTTTGAACCTTAGCTCATCACCAGGAGAAAAGTTTTTGTGAAAAAAAAATTTTTTAAATATTTTTTGAATTCTTCAGTTTAACAATGTCGAAAGATGCTTACACAAAAGGAAATCCAACGAGCAGATTTGAAAAACTGCTTGGACCCGTCTACCAAAGTCTGCAGTACGAAGGAATTATTCAGCTGAAAACATAGTGTTTACCCAGTGAATTAGCGGACTTTCTTTTCACCGAAGAGGCCCAAAAGGAAGAAGAACATTTGAAGAAGAAAGAGAAAAGGAATTTCGAATTGTAATACACACTGAGGGTATTTACTTTAAAAAAAATTGTAAAAACCTTTAGCAAATTGGTGGTTCAACCACGAAGAAGTCATTGTAAAATTCCAATTGCGTTTCCATATTTTCCCTTAATTTTACATTCTTTGTATCTTTTCGTTGAATAACTTATATATATATATATATATATATATATATATATTGTGTTCTAAAAGAATTGAGTCTGTAGCAGAAGGAATTTCGTATTTTTGTTTGGTGCGTAATTTAATTCGACCGTTAGGGTCGACGCATAATTTCACCCAATCAGGATGACTTCTCCTATTCAATCCGAACCACCTTTCTGGGCAGCACAAATTGGGGAAGCCGTCAAACACTCTCTTTGGCTGAACAACATCATTCAGTGCAGACGTCTTACTGTCTGCTCTTCAATAGCAGCAGCAGCAGCAGCAGCAGCATGAGGGAAGCTGTCTAATTTATGGACCCCTTGCGTCTATTTCTCTAGGACCAAAGATTCCCAGCTGAATATGAATTAGATGAATTCAATACGCCACACACAGGAACAATTTTACGTCTCCCCCAAAATTGGTTATGTCGACTGCGATGCAGAATTCTGCTCCGACACCTAGCGACTTCACCTCTGGGCAACATTTTCTGGAGACATTCACGCTTCTCCCCGAAACAACCAGAACCACAAACTCACGGCGACTTCAACGTTTACTCCTCAAACAGCAAACATGACTTTCGCTACACTATGGCGAACATATCTCCCTTGCATGTCCAACAACACGCGCAGCTTTCTCCACTCCATAACAACTTCATTTCGTTTCCTTACTTCTTTCCTTCTTACGAGACTTGCAGCATAAATGTAAACCCTTTACTTCATACTGCCATTAAAAACCTTCATATAAAACCTTACGGCATCTTCTTCTTACTTCATCGTCCTCATTTATTTTACAACAACACTTTGCGAGGGAATAACACACACACGCGCAAGAACACATTCCTTCGCCAAAAGTAATCCAACATTTATAGTATCGCAAAAAGTCTATAACTCAGCCCCTTTAAGGAAACATGTGCAAATAGCTCGTGTTAACTTTTATGTGTAATAGTTTATTTCTCTGGAAATAATTTACTTTTTATGAAAAAACTGTCGTTTTGTTGTTAGAAACATTGCCATTTTTTCTACCAGATGATATTAGTTCTAACCCTTCCCTCTTTTTTATTATCTTTCTTTCTCTCCCACTTCTCCAGGGTCGGTCTTTCCTACCATAGTTTAGACGTAATGAACACTTAAAACTCACTTTTGGAATACGTGGTAATTGAGGGAAAATTGTAAACGAAAAAAGGACTAACATGTGTAAAACCTTTTTATTAACGAACGCATGTTGGCCTTATCAGTTATTTCCCCAAACTCTCTCTCTCTCTCTCTCTATATATATATATATATATAGGGAAATGGAAGTAAATTCCACGGAATGTAAATGTACAAATATGAAAAAAAAACAAGGTATTCAGAGGATATATTTTATAACCTGTTAAATCATTTGCCAACGTTAAATGGTTCTTTTTAAACCATTATCGGGGCATTTAAATGCGTGATGTTGTATCTTCCAAAATATATTTAATTTCATTTTTTATCTTTTAAATTGAAACGAAAAAATGAGAAAGTTCTTAATATCCTATTTCCGTTACCGGCGTCACAGTTGTGGATGAAGGCATTTAAAAAATTGTCTAATGTCTTTAATGTTTAGCAAGGCGAAATTATTGTTATTACTTATAGCGTGGTTGTTGGTTACTTGTTCCCTCGCTAAGTGTTTTTTGTAAATAAATGAGAGAGAGAAGTACGAAGGTGACGTAAGGTTTTATATGAAGGTCGTTAATAGCAGCATGGAATAAAGGGTTTACGTTTATGCTGCAAGTCTCGTAGGAAGGAAAGAAGTAGGAAACGAAATGAAGTTATGATAGAGTTGAGAAAGCGTGTTAGCAGCTAAATGCCGGGACGAAAAGTGCATCGTTAGGTTAAGGCATTGTTGATTGTGTGAGGGAGATATGTTCGCCATAGTGTAGCAAAAGTCGTGTTTGCTGTTTGAGGAGAGAAACGTAGAAATCACCGTGAGTTTGTGGTTCTGGTTGTTTCGTGGAGAAGCGTGAATGTCTCCAGAAAATGTTGCCCAGAGGTGAAGTAGCTAGGTGTCGGAGCAGAATTCTGCATTGCAGTCGACATAGCCAATATTGGAGGCGACTAAAAGTTGTCACTGTGTATGGCGTATTGAATTCATCAAATTTATAATCAACTGGGAACCCATGGTCTAAGAGAATAAACGCAAGGGGTCCATAAATTAGACGGCTGCCCTTATGGTGGTGTGCTGCTGCTGCTGCTGCTATTGAAGAGCAGACAGTAAGACGTCTGACCTGAATGAGGTTTTCCTGCCGAAGAGAGTGTTTGCCGGCTTCCCCAATTTGTGCTGCCCGGAAAGATGATCCGGATTGAATAGGATAAGTCATCCTGATTGGGTGAAATTATGCGTCGACCCTAACGGTCGAATTAAATTACGCACCAAACAAAAATACGAAATTCTTTCTGCTACAAACGTTATAATCCGAATACATGTACTTTCGACTATCGTTGGTTATTGTCGAGGACTTGTTCTTGAATTAAGAATTTTTTTTCTGCGATCCAGAAATATTTTTTTAAATAGAAGCGTTCATCACGTGTAGGTGACGTCGTGCTTGAATACGTAGTCTGTTAATACTTGTTTGAATGTTGTTGGGCTATGCACCTGGGTCAGATGCTTTTAAGTATTCCAGCCCACAAGTTAAAAGAGATTTTATTTGTATGGGATGTCTGTTCTTTATTATATATATATATATATATATATAATATGGTATATGACATTTTCTTTATCCTTTCGGTCATCCGACCGAGTCACAGATCCACTGCTCGGTACTCCGTTGCCCCACACCCAGTGACACCAACACAGCTATCATACCACTGTTAAACACTATACACCAGTATGTGATGGTGTAATGGTTACCATCGTAGGAAATGAACACGGCGATCTGAGTTCAAATCCTGGATGAGGTTATTTGCATTCCATATAGTGTTGATACTCTTGGGAAAGGTCTGAATCTTACTATCTTCTCTTCAGCAATAGGTAGACTTGGTTCATTAACCTTGGCAACCGGTTTAGGAGAAGGAAAACTCCGAAATGCAAACTGTTACGTTTTTACGTAAAAAGAAAATATGTAAACAAAATTGAAAAGATACGGACGACGTGGATTTACAACAAAACAATAAGGTTTATTAACCATAGACAGAGACATGCGTCTAATGACCAGGAACAGAACTGTTTTAACTTTGTGGGCACCAGTCAAATGTCTGTCCATGTGACATACATCTAAGTCTGTTTTTTTTTGTCTCTCACGTATTTGTATTCTTCTGGTCCCCACACATCCCACAATGCACTGTCCCTGACAGGCAACTTCCTTTTTATTCCTCAAGGGGAATAACTTTGATATTTTTCGTTAGGTCTGATCCCAAATACAAACCTGTTAAACTCCGCTTAAAAACTGACCTTGCGTTGCATCCTGCTCATATAGAGGGGTTGGGTAAATGTATATACACCAGTGTCTGTTGTAATTATTGTGGGAAGTGAAGAGGATATTCAGAACAGATTTTTTTTAAAAGATTCATGAAAATCAATATTGAATAAAAGAAAAATGAATACTCACCGATCTATTTATGAATACAGAGAAATCTTTTACCAATATTTGTTTGATCATTTCTGGGTCGGCTACAATTATTCCAGGATAACGCCCTGAATAAAAACTATGATAAAAAAGAAAAGAAAGATGCACCAGATACTTGTGAACACAACTCTCTTATGAATGGAAGAAGATCAAGTATAATGTACAATGGAATGCACCAAATTTTAACATTTTCATTTCTCTTTCAGATGAGGCCCAGTCGACTAGGGTTGTAGAATACACTGACTAAATCTATGCAGAGGGGTAAGACTCCTCCAATGAGTTTCCTGGATATGACATTAAACAATCTGATAGTGAGGCTCCAGTAATGCTGGAACTTTGGGGAATACGGAGTATCCCTTCATTGCCATTGCTCCCACGCCCACACTGGCCCGGAGTGCGAGTACCAGATAGGGTCCTCAAATGACTTATGCTAAACTGAATTGCTTGAAATAGAACTGTTTGATCACTTAACTGTGTGTAAATACATGACTGACGTTTAATTGAATTGTTAGTTATACATAGTAATACATGGAACAATTTAACTTTGTACACTTACGCTAAATTGAATTGTTAGAAATATAACTGTTTGATCATTTAACTGTATGTATCTATATAATATGTTTAAACTTGCGTATCGACCGTGTTGTTCTGCTCTGCTCTGCACGATTTTGTCCGTGTGCCGCTGGTTGGTTAGTATAAACCGCTTGACATGAGTACCGGAGAGGCCAAACATTCGTGTCATTCAGCTAAGACCGACACTTCTAGGGCCTCAGGTGGCCGTATCGAGGCTCTCTCCAGCTTCGACAGGGCTTGGTTTATCGCTGACGAGACCCAAGGCATTTTTGAAGTCGTTGGGTTACGGCCCTGTGCCTGGCTCCAAAGTTAAAAAGGCCTTTTACTACATTTTAGCATAGTGGCAATGCTAAACAAATACCCTACAAAATGAGTTTAGAAATCATATATATCTAATATATATGTATAAACAGGATTTGGCATTAAATAACCAACAATGGTTGATATGCCACAAAACCAAACCAAACCAAACCGTTCAGATGTATATATATATTATAACTTCCAATCTTACAGCCAGTTTTGTAAACGTGGTTAAATAAAACAGTAGAGAATATTGCAAATGTCACCTGTTGACAGGTAGTAATGTATAAACAAGGGTCTTTATATTTCAAATGTCAGAATCAAAGTTTTTTCAATATATCCTCAGGATATGTTGATAACCATGCTTACTAAATGGCATTGAAGAAAAAAGCCAGAGCTGGATTATATATACATATATATGTTCATTTATAAACCAGCACCAATGGTCTATACGTTTAAACATGACGTCACCTGCATGTGATAAGCATGCCCTCTTTAAAATTCCTTGAGCATAGAGTAAATCCAATATTTCACCCACATCCTCAAAAACGACCAGAAATGGTCGTAAGTTCCGATACTCTTAGACTACACTAACATAGAGTTTGGACAGTTTTTAAACTGCCTCCAACCACAGTTGAACCAGGCTATTGGCCTAATGAGTAGAGTGTTCGCCAATGATCCGGGAGACCTGGGTTCAATCCCAGGTTGAGTCATACCAAAGACTCAAAAAATGGTACTTGATCCCCCTTGCTTAACACTCAGTATTATAAGGTAAGGATCAAGGGTAAAGTAGAGCAATCCAGGGAATAGAGTAGCGCCCTCCCCTACACATCGGTGTAGTTGCTATTGAAAAGGGAGCCTTCGGGTTACCCTCGACTACGGTCACCAACTTTACTTACTTTAGTTTGGAACCACAGTTGTGATATCTCGTTTGACAACAAAGAAAACTGAATAAAAAGCTAAACATTACATCCTTGTCCGCTTTTTCAAATCATATTTATCAACCCCTCCGCTCGGGCAGGTTAAGACACAAAGTCAATTTTTAAGTGGAGTTTAATAGGTTTTAATTCAGAGTTTTCCTTCTCCTAGACTAGTTGCCTCACTAAGGCTGAAGAAACTAGTCTGTCCTACTATTTACCCATAGCTGGAAGGAGAATAATTGGATTCATACCTTTCCCAAGGGTATTAGGGCTATGTGAAATGCTATCAGTCTCGTCCAGGATTTGAACTCGTGTCGCCGTGTTCATTTCCTACGACGATAACCATTACACCTCGGGCAACTCCGCTTTTTCAGATAAAATATACTAACAAGAGAATCTGCAGCACACACACACATACACACACATGCATACACATACACACATATATATATATATATTGAAGGCTCTGGTGATGTAGTGATAGAGTTCAATTCCTGGACGAAGCCGTTTATATTTCACATATTGCTAATACTCTTGGAAAAAGTTTGTATCCAAATTTTCTCATTCAAGCTAAATCGTAGAAGTGACTGGGCTCTTTGACCTTGGTATGGCAACCAGACTAAGAGAAGGAAAACTCTGAATTCAAAACCTGTCAAACGCCGCTTAAAGGTCGACCTTGAGTCACATCCAGCTCTTGTGGATGGGTTGGGTAAACACACACACACACACACATAAGTATTGGCTTGGTTTTGTTTATTTGTTTAACGGCATATCAATTCTCTATAGGCGATTTAATGCCAAAATTTGATTCTTTTGTAAATGTTTCATTATAATCATAAACATTACTTGTTTAAAATGACTGTAATGATATATTTTTGTACCACATATTATTGGAGACTATAATTTTTAACTAGCTTTGTCATATAATAAAGCCAACCAACCAAATCTTTTATTTCTATAAATCCATAGCATCATTATTTAGTCATCATATTATTTTTCCCACTTTCGATGGCTTTACCATACTTTTTAGCAAAAATGAGTATTTCATCATTTTATATTGTACAAAAGTTCCCAGTATTTAACAAAATATTCATATAAATTCATAGCATTATTATTCAGTCAACAAAGTATTTTCTTGGTTTTCTATGACCAATGAAATTATGTGTTAAAATTTATAATAATAATCATTGATAATACTTTATATAAAAAATAGAATGATGAGTTACGCGTCATAAATATTTGGAATATTTTAACTCATTTTTTTTTCACTAAATAAAAACTGTATTTGATTTATTCTTTTAAAAATCAAATTTTTAAAGAATTTGACAAAGATTATATTTACCTTACAACTTTCCCATATTTCTCCATCAATTCGGGGTCCAGCTTGAAAATTCCCTAAGAAAAAAAAAAAAGTATATACATATGTAACATACCATACATGAATATAGGAAACGTACGTAGAATGTTCATAACATATATACATAGAACATAGGAATCCCGAAACACGAAAAACACGTAACGTCTTCTTAGTTCAGGTACGAAACCTTTTATTACCTTTGAGTTAAAGGTTTCGACATAAGGAAGAGAGATGTACAATCTTTCTATGATGACTTTTCCATCTCCCCCTCCCCAATCACGTGCGGCGCCCGTAGCGCACAAATTTGTCTAGCCTCAGCGAGCCCCGAAAGTCGACCCTTACCGTTCGGAGTCTAGTTCTCAACTTCACTACCTGACTTTTTCAAAATCCCCAAAATCCTCCGTGCGCGCTTCCGGTGCATGACGTCATTCACCTCTACTGGTCAACCTTTCTATCTGGGAATTTTATTTTGACGTCTGTGAACGACACATCCCCCCCCCGTGCACGCGTCAACACTTGCGCTCAAGTTTATACCTAACTAACCCATGCACTGAGCCGAAAGGTTCTCAGCCTAACTAAACCCAAAGGCAAAATATATAAAACGAAATCCCTCGGCCATTATATATATATATATATATATATATGTTGTATAAAGAAAGCGGAAAGAAAAATACATATAAATGGGTGAGAAAAGATTTATTTATAAATTAGTTCCAACTTAGTTCCACCGACGCGTTTCGACAGGATTGTTTAAGATATGAAATTACAACAATTTCAGGTAGAAAGTGTTTTTGTTATCTTCATAGTGGGATTTATGAATTTAAAATAGCGGTTTGAAGAAGGTGCCCGTCGTAGGAAATGGTCACGGCGACACGAGTTCAAATCCTGGACGAGACTAATTGCATTTCACATCGCACTAATACCCTTGGGAAAGGTATGAATCCAGTTATTCTCCTTCCAGCTATGGGTAAATAGTAGGACATGCTGGGTTCTTCAGCCTTGGTGAGGCAACTAGTCTAGGAGAAGGAAAACTCTGAATTAAAACCTGTTAAACTCCGCTTAAAAATTGACCTAGTGTCATATCGTGCTCGAGCGGAGGGATTGGTAAATATGTTAAAATAGCGGTTTGAAACGAATACTGAAAAATATTCGAAAAAGTTTCTAAATTGTTACCTCATGAAACGTAAATTTTTAAACAAATTAAGGAGAAACATAGCGTCTATAAAAAGTGGGTTTGTATATGTGGAAATAAGAGAGTGAAAGAAGAAATGAGGGGAAAGAGGGAAGAATTTTGGCCTAGTAAGGCGAAATTTTATAGAATTCTGGTCTTTGTTCAATAGTGTTGTATTGTGAAAGAGCGGAAGATTCTATGGTTCTACGTTTGTTTTTATCATGAATGAATACAATGTTTGAATGTTGGAAATCAAATTCATGATTTTTGGAAATGTTATGAATAACTAATGCGTTGGAAAAATTACCTGATTTAAAGTCTCTTTTATGTTCCTTAATTTTTTTTTTTTTTTTTTTTTTTGTAGGTTTCTGCTTGTCTCTCCTATATAAGACTTCAGGCAGTCTTGGTAGTAAATTTTTATATATACTTGTGTCGGAATAAGATTTTATTTTGTAATTATTGTTTAACAGTTGTTTGGTTGTTTTGGAAGTTCCTGTGATCGTTTTTATACCTAAACGGTTTAGATTATTTTCAATGATAAGGATTGTGGGATTTTGGGGTAGAACTATATATTTTTCTAATCTTGGTTGTTTCTATAGTCACGTTTCAGTTGATGTACCTAGATTTTTGTGTTTTCATTTTGGTTGTTGTTATAGTCACATTTCGGTTAATGTACCTAGATTCGAGTCTTCATCTTGGTTGTTGCTATGATCGCGTTTTAACTGATGTACCTAGAATCGTGTCTTCATCTTTATTTTTCTTATAATCACCTTTCGGCTGATGTACCCAGATTCGTGCGTTCATCTTCGTGGTTTTCATAATCCAGTTTCAGCTGATGTACTCTACAGCCTTTGTCAGGTGTCAGTCTTTGTCATTGAGTGACCTTCTGGGAATTTCAAACCCAATCCCTTTATATTGTCACATTTTTTAAAACTCTGTCCCATTAAAATCGACAAGAAGGTACAAATGGTTACGAATAAAAAATATTTGGTATTGATTTTGGATCAATGTATTTATCGCTCCCGCAAAAACAGGAATGTACTTTATTTATTTTACTTATTTATTTTTTAATTTTTTGAGAAGGAATAAAGATACAAAATTTCTTTTATAAGTCCTTATTTTTCCTTTTTTTTTTTTTTTTTCTTCTTTATTTTCACTTTTTACCGGCCGGACTTCTGCATTTAAGAACTGCCAGTCCCAAAATTTGAATCACTAAAAAGCATTTCTTTTCAAAACGAAAGAAATACCTTTTCCTTAGATGAAAATAAATCGAAGGAATATCATTGCAAAATTTCAGAATTTTACTTATTCTGATTCACTTTTGCCGTTATAAATATCGACATTATGAATTCAGAATTAACAGGTTCCAAACTAAAACCAACCTTTCAATAACAAATGTTGAACTTACTTTCTGAATACACATCTGGAAAAAAAAACCTTTTCTTTCAAAGAAATTAATTTAAAAAATCAGAATTAACAGGTTCTGAATTAAAACCTTTCAACGAAGAAAACTTATCTTTGCTATAACTACAGAATTCTTATATTCTGTTCAAAAACTTTCTTTAAAAAGAGGAAAATGGTTTCTCTAAACAGAGACCAAAAACATGTGAGTACAAACGATACCCGAATCATACTGAGAGCTAAAAGCATGAACGCCCGCATACACGAGATCCGTTTGAAAAGTAACAGAACTGGTTGTGCTGTGTGATCTATGGGCGAAAGAGGAATAAGCGGATTGTTTTATCATAAAATATCTCGGGAGTATATAGCTATAATCTTAGATTTCTACAACAATCGCATTTTTTCTCGTGCTTTTGTTTACATCTTATCTTTTTCAGGTTGTTCTGCTATGAGCACTAAGGAACAAACGATGAACATTGAGCAACGAATAAAGCGGAAATTTTTGGTTCGATTGGGGAAAAACTCTATCGCGAGCACTGTTGGAAATTTTTATCAGGAAAAAATGTATGGTATTTTTAATGCCTATTTTTTGTTTGTCTTTCAATGTCTCTGGTTTCGTGTCTTGCTGTGCAAATAAACGGAAATAAAGAGGGGCCCATGTGGCTGGCTCCGGAAGTTGGATTTGGTCACGTGCCCCCTGAATTGGGTTCTCTTTTGGATCAGGCACTCGAAGCGACAAGACGTCCCAATAAATAACATCTGTAATTTTTGTTCTTAGCGAGACAGCTAGAGACGTTGAAAGGATTTTTTTGAGTGCTTCGGAACTGTTTTTTCTATCTCTCCTGCGTGAGAGAATATATACTTGAAAGGGTTGTTCTTTTACTACACCCTTTCATCACTGTAAGTGCACTTGCTTCCTTTTGTTTTCCCCCCTTTTTGTATATTTTTGGTACTCAGCGCCCGAAATTTTATTTGGCAACGTCACGCATGAGGAACTTCATGTAAAGGAAAATTCTTTTGCCTATTTTATTTTATTTTTACCTCTTTTGCGGAGATAAGTGTAAATAAAACTCCTTTTACAATCGAGCAAGACCGTTCTTAACTTATTCATTCCTTCCCCATTTTTAGACGACGTTGCTTTGTTCGATGGTTGGTAATTTTCTGAAAGTAGAAAATTAAATTCCGATAGCACTTGAAATCTTCAGTAACTGTATGGAGATAACACCATGTCACACACACATGTTTCTGAGTCATATAAGCAGTTTAAAAAGAAACAAGAGGAGATGAGACTCCAGACGCGGGAGGCCGTCGACAAATATAACTGAGGTCAATGTCGGGCGAGTAAGGCTGGTGGTATGTGGCGATCGTCGGTTGACTGTTCGAATGGTCACAAGTCAGCTAAACACGAAAAAAGACAGTGGAATATTATCGCCGGAGATTTGGGAAGGTGGAAAGTCTGTGCAAAATTGATGCCAAGATTGCTGAACATAATCAGAAAGAACACTCCATCCAGGTGAGTCAGGACATCACCGAGCGTGTACAAATTGAACCAGACTTGCTTCGTAGAGTCATCACTGGTGATGAGACACGGATTTTTCAGTATGACCCGGAAACCAATCACCAGAGCAATCAGTGGAATTCTCCGACGTCACCGAGGCCGAAAAAAGCAAGACAGTCAAAGTCATGTTGATCAGGTTCTTCGACACGAGTTCCTGGAACAGGGTCAGACAATCAATCAACAGGTTTACAGAGAGATCCTGTGGGGTATGCGTCCTTCAGTGCATGAGAAGAGACAAGAGTTGCGACAGGAGAAATCGTGGCTGCTTCAACACGACAATGCACCTGCTCACTACGCCATGAACATCCAGCAGCTTCTGGCTGAGGAGAACATCGTTGTACCGAAACAACCTCCCTATTCGGCTGATCTTTCTCTGAGTAACTTTTTCTTTTCCCCAAGCTCAAGGGAATCAAGAGGGACCTATTTTGAAGACTTGTAGGCCATCAAGAAGGCCGTAACGACGGAGCTGAGGAGCATCCCAAAAAAGTTCTTCCAACAGTGTTTAGAAATGTGGTAGAGAAGGAAGGGAAAGTTAATTAGACTCGAGGAGGATTACTTTGAAGAGGAAGTCATTTAGTTTGTTGTTTGGAATTGAAATATATTGTTTGTGACACTAGACTCGTTACTTTTTTCAGAAATACATCATATAATCATTCTTCCAGCGGTTTTTCTATTAGAAATTTTATTAGTAATCTGCCTGATTGGTCAACATTTAACCAACCAGACAGCGAAGAAATTTTTTCCCTCTTCGTTCCATAAAGGTAGAAAAATATTACCGTATGTGGAACAAGAAGCTGTCCAACATTAATACAATTTTATACGATTTTTAATCAAGAAGGGGCGTAGGAATGAGTGTCTAATAAAGATAATTTTTTATAATATAAGCCTGAAGGTGGCTGGAATGCTACAATGTCTATAAGGCTCGGGCTATAATAACAACCAAGATTAGGACAATAGTTCGAGTACTTCGAATCCATTTCCTAAGGGGATAACCGTTACACTACATGTATATATTCACTCCTGAAGAAGGCTGGAAGTTACATGTTCGAAGTGATGTAATGTTATTTTTCGTTAGAATATATTTGAATTATTTCCTTAAAACATTTTGCTATTTATCTTTTTTTTCCTAGGAGTAACAGTTGCCCCTTGTGTAGTTGGACAGTGACATCGTTGTGAGCTCAAACTTCAGTCACGCTATTATATTCCCTTTCGAACTAATATCCTTGAAAAATTTATGAACCCCTTTATCTCATCCAGCTTTGGGTTAAATAGCACCTCTATTGTCTTTATACAAGGATAGCTTCATCATTAGATAACTCAGGAAAGTTTATATGCCATTAAACCAAATCAAAATGTTTTCCCAAAACAATGCTAGTTACTTCTGCTAGTAATCTATTCTATAGTTATTTTTCATTTATATATATATATATATATATATATATATATATATATATATATATATGAATTCATACCTTTTTCTTCAAGTCTGGAAGGTTGCCTAAAAAAGCAGTTGGCTTTGGACCCGGTATACCAAGATATTCCAGTTGCTTGTAAGGCCATGTTCCCCAACTGTAAAGAATAATTATTATTATATTGAATGATTATCTAGAAATGAGTGTGTAGTGAGTGAAAAACAAAATAATTAATAAGAAAATTAATCAAATTAAATATTTAATCACCCAATATCCTATGCTATGGTTCGTGCCAAAGAAATAGAATTAAAAAGTTACCAGAGAATCTTGAAAATAAACTGACGTGTTTAAGATCGATCGTAAATACTTTTCATGTAGCACGAACTGTGAGAAAGAAAAAAAGAAAAACAATAAAAACTTTGTACTCAACACTGGACAGATTAATTCCAAAAAGGAAATGATTTAAAATTCACAATTCTTACACAACTCTTTTTCAAACTTTTGTGTGTTTAGAATACGTTATTTTTATTATTTGTTGAATAACATTGCTCGTCTCCCTTTCTTTTTCTATTCTTCTGTGTTATATTAAATAACCACAGTAACCCTAATTTGATATCAATCTCTTATCGTCTCGTCAACATAAGTGAATGAGAGAAATTATCATTATTATCATTTGATTTTCTGCTTTACATTCGGTTTCTTACAATCCTTCATCGGAACTTTACCCTAGACCTGCAGGGAATAAATAGATAAATAAAAAATTTTAATTGAATTAAAATACTTATTAAAATATGCAGAAACTCCCCTAGGCCTCGGACAGGAAGAGGGGCGATGCATGTGCAAGGAAAAGGGACCGTCCCGACAAAAGGAGGTATCTCACTCTCTTTCAGCAGCGACCAGCAGAGTGCCAACACCTAGATCGTTCTTGCTAGCTAGTAGGGGACGCCATGAGCCCGTCTTTAGACAGCGCATTGGCTAACCCTTCCACTGGTAGTCTTTCACTATCAACCCATGACTAAAACACCGGATTTAGACGAACTCCCAAAAGTGACTAACACATCGCTAAAGCTTTATATACCGAACACGTTGTTAAAGCTTTAAATACCGAATAAGGACACATATATACCCAAGAAATGACTAACGCATTTTTAACACCTTGACTGGGAAATTCAACCATTTCAATTGTATTCAGGGAGAATTTCCTCACCCACTGAATGGTTGTTGAACCCAGGAATAAAGGAAAAATATCAAAGATGTCTTCATCTCCTATCTGTTACTATCTTCTTTCATATAATTCTTTTAGGGCCTTCTTATCCATGATTTTAAACCAACAAAACAAAAGTGGGATAAGAATAGAATAACCCAGAATGGAGTCAGATAGCAAACGGCAACACAGCTTGCTCTGAGACCCCAGAGACCTACGGATGAGGGAACGTAATAGTTATTTATATTCAATGAATTTATGATTTTTGCTGTCTCTTTTGGATGGTATTTTTCTGGCACATTGATAGTACTTTCCAAGGAAGATGAGCAGTTCCGCAAAGTGCAATTTTTTTGTATTTCATACGGGCTGGGACTCTCAGGTATTTTGTTAATGTGTTCATCTACCTCATTCTTAATCATATCTAAAAGTAAGTAGGCGACCTTAGTCGAAGGTGACTCGAAGGCTCCCTTTTCAATAGCTACTACAACGAGGTTTGAGGGAAGGGCGCCACTATATTCCCTGGATTGTTCCACTTTACCCTTGATCCTTACATTATAGTGCTGAGTGTTAAGCAAGGAGGCATCAAGTACCTTTTTTTTTTAGTCTTTGGTATTACTCAACCCGGGATTGAACCTGGTCTCTCGGACCATTAGCGAACACTCTGTCCATTTGGACAAGGGCCCGTTCCCATTATTACTGGAGCACAATGGTAGTTTTAAGGTATTACATTTTTCAATTTTTTTTTCAGGATTTTGTATTTGCTTATTTTTATATTCTTTGACTAATATGTTATTATCTGTTGTCACTGACATATCAATTGGTTGGCATGTTTTCTTTTATAGTTCTTGACCACTATATCTGGTCTATAGCTCTTTATTTTTGTATCAATTTGGATAACAAAGTTCCAGAGAATAGTTGCTCTTTTTTCTTCTCTTATTGGTTCTTGTCGGTGTTTATACCATTTTTTCAGAATCCAATATTCCATAGTATTTACAAACTTTCCAATGAATACAATGTTACTATTATTACTATTACATGCAGTACATTACAGTATCGCTTATTAATAAGTACAGCCTAAAAAGTTTTTATAAAATCTTAAATGTACTTTAAAATCTTAAATGTATCAACTAAAGATACCATGATTTTATTATTTCAAGTGGAATATTATACTACAAATGTGACACTCGAATATTATACTACAAATGTGACACTGGTGATGGGGTTAATCAATTGGAAAGCAAGTGGGGTATGTGAAAAGGGGGGTACTCTTGTGAAAATCTAAGGTACTGGACAAAGAAAATTCAAAAGATAAAATGACAAACAGCTAGACTCGCGAGAAAAAAATGTCTGGTTCATTTTGAATTGTCAGAGGATGGAACAGATTTGTTTAAATTAAAAGAAATACCTTGAAAGGTCTAAGAGAATCTTAATTGCTTGATATTTTTTTAACTACTAAAATTTGAAGACTAAAAAATGACCTGGATCATTTAAGAAATTATCAGAAATGACAAAGTTGTTGCATTAGAATGATCTGATTGGAAAATATCGGTTACTGACACTCTTTAGCATCTCTCCTTTGCCTGCAGATTTTGAAAATCAGATTCGTCACAAAAAATAATTAGGCATGCAAAGGGATGAGTGCTAGGTTGAGTATTGAGAGAAAGGGAGGAATTAAGGTGTTAAAGATTCTGCTGGTATCAGGTATGGGAGAGAGACACAAATTGGAATAGGTTGGAGTTAAGAGGGTTTATCCAGCCCTCTGACCATTAAAAAGAAGGATAATTTTTTTAAAATTTGGAAAAGCTGTTTTAAAGAAAACTGAAATAATGAGAAATTGACATCAACAATGAGCAAATAACATAGTCATCACACCAGTTGAACACCGGGTTTAATATAAGCTGGGGATTTTAACGACTAAGGCAGTCTACCACCGCCGTTGTTGGAATCTATGTCGATTTGAGAGATCTCCTGAACCCGAGACGTTGAATCAGACTCCGAATACTAAAGACTTGACTTACTTCTCGATCATATCCCCAGCACTGCGGATTTCGGTGTCAGTTGACCAAGTCAGTAATAAGAAGTGCTAAAACCAATGTATACAACAAACGTTGAAAACTAAGAGTTGTTACATTTCTTACTCCTGTTGACTTTATTTTTATTCATTTATTTACTTTTGTGTAAGAGAATTATTTCGATGTAACAACTGGTTGTCGACCTGTTCATCACTTCAATGACTTCATCAAACGACCTTCTTGATTTTTGTGATCAAACACAACGTGGATAAAAGGGTGGGTGGTCGTAAAGAAAACCGACGTAGTCAACCTAACCGGAGCCATGCCGAACAACGCGATATCAACGATAGCCCCTCATCAGAAAGGTTATATTAACTGGTTGCTTCGACCAGGTTCAACCCATGAGGTTGTACACAAAAATAGATATTACTGATTATTATTTATTACGAAACTTTACGGCAATTAAAAAACCGTAAACATGAATATGAATATGCAGCAATCAAAAAAAGATACCTCTCATATATATTGATGCATTTTTATCCTTGGTTATAGAGTTTCAATGCAGTAGAGTTTGGTAATAAATAATATTAATAACATCCATTTTCATGATATCTTTTCCACTTGAAATCATAAAATCCTGGTATCTTTACTTCAGATGGAAATTAAATTTTTATGAAAAATTATTTAGAGTGTACTTATTTATGGACCATATTGTTCTTACAAAACTTAGTCTGGCACATGGTCACTTGTTTATAGCTGAGAGTGTAAATATAATAGGATGAGTCAAAGTAACATAATCACTTATGGCTGATAATATATATATATATATATATATATATATATATATATATATAATAGGGTGAGTCAAATTAACTAGATCACTTATAGCTTATAGTATATATATAAAAGGGTGAGTCAAATTAACTGAGTCACTTATAGCTTATAGTATATATAAAAGGGTGAGTCAAATTAACTAGATCACTTATAGCTTATAGTGTATATATAATAGGGTGAGTCAAATTAACTGGATCACTTATAGCTTATAGTGTATATATAAAAGGGTGAGTCAAATTAACTGGATCACTTATAGCTTATAGTGTATATGTAATAGGGTGAGTCAAATTAATTGGGTTACTTATAGCTTATAGTGTATATATAAAAGGGTGAGTCAAATTAACTGGGTCACTTATAGCTTATAGTGTATATATAAAAGGGTGAGTCAAATTAACTAGATCACTTATAGCTTATAGTGTATATATAATAGGGTGAGTCAAATTAACTGGGTTACTTATAGCTTATAGTGTATATATAAAAGGGTGAGTCAAATTAACTAGATCACTTATAGCTTATAGTGTATATGTAATAGGGTGAGTCAAATTAACTGGGTCACTTATAGCTTATAGTGTATATATAAAAGGGTGAGTCAAATTAACTGGGTCACTTATAGCTTATAGTGTATATATAATAGGGTGAGTCAAATTAACTGGATCACTTATAGCTTATAGTGTATATATAAAAGGGTGAGTCAAATTAACTGGATCACTTATAGCTTATAGTGTATATATAAAAGGGTGAGTCAAATTAACTGGGTCACTTATAGCTTATAGTGTATATATAAAAGGGTGAGTCAAATTAACTTATAGCTTGTAGTGTATATATAAAACGGTGAGTCAAATTAACTGGGTTACTTATAGCTTATAGTGTATATATAAAAGGTCGAGTCAAATTAATTGGATCACTTATAGCTTATAATGTATATATAAAAGGGTGAGTTAAAGTAATGTGAGGCACAATTCGGTTGCTTTGAATGCTTTTGTCGGAATCACGAAGATGACTCTCTGGGTCAACACTTCTGGCCTTATAAGAAGCTTAGCTGACTACAGATAAGAAGGACTTTTTCCTAATCTCAAAATCAGTCTTAAAATCATATCATATCAACAGAAAGTTTATCCGAAAGAAACTTTTACAAAACTCAACATACTAGAGTGAGTCAAAAGTGTAGTGATATTTTTAGTTGTACGTGAGGTACAATTCGGCACCTCTGGAGGTTTTGTCGCGTGAAGGTAACGAACCACACTGGACTAAGAAATGCCGAGCTTGAAGCCCAGCTCTTGAACCCACGCTTTTATACATATATATATATATATATATATATATATATATATATATATATATATATATACATTATCAGCCATAAGTGATTATGTTATTTTGATTCACTCTATTATATATACCTGACCTTGCCTGATCGTCGGGATGCTTGAAACCCGTGCGAATTTCTTGAACCATCTGGTTACTCTACTGTGCTCAACTGTTCCTTCACCTTTCGCACAGCAAATGTTTTTGGTTGCTTCTGTAGTATGACGGCTAAGTTCGAACTCGTAAAGTTCCCGAATTAAACTCCGTTGCCCGTTTATTTTTGCTGCTTTCAAATCACACATGGAGTAAAGCAATGACCAACATGTCAGACCCATAATTAGCTTGATACTACCGACCACAGCGGCTACCTTTCACGGCTTGAACAGCTTCGGTTACGTGATATACGCATCGCAGACTAGTACGTACCAAAATATTGCAAACCTTTGGACTCACTCTTGTAAACATATCAGGTTTTTCTTATTTTGTATTTTTTTTTTGAGAAAGCATTGAATGTTATTCTGTTATGTATATAACACTTTTCTCTTCCTGCCGGCGAATAATTTTTTTCCAAGCCTACGACACAAAACCGAACGGCGGAGATAAAAGACAAGTGTTAACATTACAAGATTATGTATAATATTAAATATAACATTGTAATATTGTAAACATATATATGACATCATAAAATACTATATAGCATTACATATAACATTATGATATTATATATAGCATTATACATACATGTATACCATTGTAACATTATATATAACATTTTCACATAGTATATAATATAATAACGTAATATATAGCATTATATCTAACATTGTAACATCTTATATAACATTGTAACATTATGTATAAAAGTAAAGTTGGCGATTCAAAGGCTCCCTTTTCAACAGCTACCCTACCGAGTTGTAGGGGAGGGTGCTACTACATTCCTGGATTGCTCCACTTTTTACCCTTAATCCTTACCTTATAATGCTGAGTGTTAGTCAATATATATATATATATATGTGTGTGTGTGTGTGTGTGTGAATGTACACACACACACACACACACATATATATATATATATATATATTACATTGTAACATTACATAACATTGTATATAATATCATAAAATCATATGTAACGTTATATATAACTATATATTATAACAATGAAAAATTTATTCAAATAAGTTCGTACGTATAGTTGTTAAACAAAAGAATGTTCTTTTATGCCAGCCAATTTCCTATTGATTGTTATTTTGACGTACCCGGCTAGCCTCCTGGCAAGCATTTCTTGTTAATATCCTTCGGTCTCAGGGGGCCATCCCCCCAGGCTTTTACCTCCTTCAGGAGGGTTGGGTTTATCGCCCGACGCCTGAGGCGCCCCAAAAGGGGAATGCCGACGGGACCGAGGGCATTTTTGGAACCTGCCGGATGCGCGTGGGCTACGGCCTTGCACCTGGACCAACCATAAAAAGGCCTTGTGCCATACTTGCCCGTTCGGTGGGGCGAGCAACAAATACCGCTAGCCCCCTGGCAAGCATTTCTTGTTAATATCCTTCGGTCTCAGGGGGCCTTCCCCCCTGTCTTTTACCTCCTTCGGGAGGGTTGGGTTTATTGCCCGACGCCTGAGGCGCCCCAAAAGGAGAATGCCGACGGGACCGAGGGCATTTTTGGAACCTGCCGGATGCGCGTGGGCTACGGCCCTGCACCCGGACCCACCATAAAAAGGCCTTGTGCCATACTTGCCCGTTCGGTATTTTGACGTACCCTAGTTATAAAACTACTGACCATGTGTCGTATCCTGGTAATAAAACTACTGACCATGTTTCGTATCCTGCTAATAAAACTAACCATGTGACATACACTGATTATAAAACTGATCAAGTGTCGTACCCTGGTTATAAAACTGACCTTATCGTACCCTGGTTATAAAATTGATCGAGTGTCGTACTCTTGTTATAAAACTGATCATGTGTTGTACTCTGATAATAAAACTAGGCGTATGTCGTAACCTGCTTATAAAACTGACCGTGTGTCGTACCCAGGTTATAAAACTGACTGTGTCGTACCTGGCAGTAGCAGTGAGGCGTGATAATTCATATACACCATTTGTATTATGTGGTCGTGTGCTGTCCTATATTTTTTTACCTTTACGTGTCATGAATCATAACGAGATTCGGTGGAAGTGTGGGGCTTTTACACTCTCAGTCAAATATTGTTTTGATTCATGAATCGTCAAGATAAAAAAAAACACAAAAAAACAAAAACAAACAAACGCGACTCCAGAATATACCAACTGACTGCTTATGTTACAGACGCAGTGGTAGATAGTTTGTATGGCCCCTTACGGCAAATAAAAGGCACGACATCAGTGCCCTTGAAGCACATAGAATCACCGAAATTTCTTCTCTCAATTTTTTCCGTGAACCAGGCTGGCAACAGCTAGTGGTATTGGCCCAGAGGCAGGCCATACAACATGATGGCCCCTTCTTGTAGCATCATCAGGAAACACTCGATGAACCACAAATACACATAGTGAACCCTAACCTAGGCACTTAAGAAACTTCGCACGCGGCACCACCAGCTAATACACACGGCCATTCTCAACTTTGTTACTTCTTCGCAGATAGGACACCATTCAACAGTTCTGATTGGGTAAACGTGTACCATAGCGACTCCATAAGCGTTGTACCCATTGCAGCAAGTGTCGTGTAAAGACACCTCCTAAACGATTACGGCTCACGCGCGCTGACAAATGCAGTCTGTATTGAGCCCTCACTTACGGTCCTCTTCCCACGTATACATTTACAATATAAGAGGTATGCCGCATGTCGGTACCCGTAATAGCTCTATCTGTAACCAGCCCAGAATTGTTTGTATGTTAATTTTATATACACGTTTCCTTGTTTGTTAACAATTGTTTGTCATCATTTTTTCTATGACTAGTGCTGCATGGAAAAATGAAAGGCACGACAATAAATGCCCGTGGTGTAATGGTTATCATCGTAGGAAATGGACACGGCGACACGAGTTCAAATCCTGAACGAGACTGATTGCATTTCACATACCACTAATACCCTTAGGAAAGGTATGAATCCAATTATTCTCCCTCCAGCTATGGGTAAATAGTAGGAAAGACTAGGTTCTTCAGCCTGGTTGAGGCAACTAGTCTAGGAGAAGGAAAACTCTGAATTCAAACCTGTTAAACTCCACTTAAAAACTGACCTTGTGTCATATCCTGTCCGAGCGGAGGGATTGGTAAATATGATAAATGCCCCTGAAGCACATTGAATCACCGAAATTTCTTCCCTCTATTTTTTCTCCGTAGACCAAGCCGGTAACCCTAATCTTAACCCTAAACCTGCAGTGCTGTCTTCGTCAGGACGGGATTCTCTTCTACAGTCTCTTTTCTTCCCCATTGCATTATTATACACGAATATAGCATTAAGATTAATAACAATGTTTGATGTAAGAAATTTGAAACAACTTAAGACTTCTTTGTCTTATTTTTACTACGAGATGAAAACAAACAACAGAAATGAATGAAAGAAAACCTAGTTAAAAAATGAAAATAATCATGATAATATTTCATTCAAAAATCGGGAAAACTTAAGAACATTATTACTATATAAGTAACAATTAGAAATGAATACTTCCAGACCTGGAGAGCAAATGGGAATAAATAGTGGAGCATGTCTTTTATACGAAGCGAGTGAGTCAAAATGGCATACCGCCAAAAATGTCTTTGAGAAAGGAATGAATCAATCTATTTTTCCTTCAACTTAGTTATGAGTAAATAGTAGGGTAGGGTGGAATCTTTAGGGGCCAATAGTGGGGTAGGTTTAAATCTTTATGAGTAAATAGTAGGGTAGGGTGGAATCTTTAGGGGTCAATAGTGGGGTAGGATAGAATTTTTATGAGTAGATAGTAGAGTAGGGTGGAATCTTTAGGGGTCAATAGTGGGGTGGGTTTAAATCTTTATGAGTAAATAGTAGGGTAGGGTGGAATCTTTAGGGGTCAATAGTGGGGTAGGATAGAATTTTTATGAGTAAATAGTAGAGTAGAGTGGAATCTTTAGGGGCCAATAGTGGGATAGGATAGAATTTTTATGAGTAAATAGTAGGGTAGGGTGGAATCTTTAGGGGTCAATAGTGGGGTAGGATAGAATTTTTATGAGTAAATAGTAGAGTAGGGTGGAATCTTTAGGGGTCAATAGTGGGGTAGGTTTAAATCTTTATGAGTAAATAGTAGGGTAGGGTGGAATCTTTAGGGGTCAATAGTGGGGTAGGTTTAAATCTTTATGGGGAAATAGCAGAGTAGGATGGAATCTTTATGGGTAAATAGTGGGGTAGTATGAAATCTTTAGCCTTGACGCAGCAACTGGTCTAGATAAAGGAAAACTATGAATTCAAACCAGCTATACTGAAAAAATGACTTTGTGTCGCACTCTGTCCAGGTTGGATAACTACAGTAGGATACGCTTGTATCGTAACAATTATTGTCGTATGAAACGGATTCGTTGAGTCAAGTTCAAATCTTACTCAAGGCTTTTTGCATTTCAATTTTATGCTAATGCTCATTATTGGTAAAACTGCCAAAATTTGGGTTTCTTTGTTTAATGGCATATCAACCTTCGTGGTTTATTTAATTCCAAAACCGTCCTTGTAAAAGAAGGCCGGTGATACTACTTAATCTGTTGCAAGGTGGAGGGGGGATAAGAGGGTTCATACTTTTTCCTCAGGTTTGTCTGAAAGTGAACGTAGTCGTGCGACTGTAGTCCGAACTCGCATACTTCGAGGCTACCGCTCAGTTCTTTAGCCATAACACCACGGGACTCCCCACCTTTTTGTATTTGTTTTCATGAAATAGAAAGCTTTACTTTAGGGGCGTCCGTTTTTATTGGTTCAGTGAATAGAATATGACTCGATATAATGAATCACAGACGCTGATTTTTATCGTTAATTACAATGAAGGTTGGTTTGGTGATAATATCTTGAGTATTTATCAAATGAATTTGCAGAAATAACAAAAACAGCTTTGCTTATCAAATCTTTTATCAAATCCTTAACACATTTTTTGCTTGTTTTTGTTTTTTAGAGTGCATATTTAGAGTATTATGTTTTTGCTTATAAATGTTTGTTCTTTCACCTCCCACTTGTCTGTCTTTTCATAATCTTGTATTTTATCTTCCTCATACATGATTGCTAATGATATTTTTGTTTTTCAGTGATTGTGCAGAAATATTTGAATGAAGTTATTAGTTATCATGAGGAGCAATCAAAAAGTATCAAAACCAAAGATTTCAGTTAATAAAATTAAAATCGCAATGAAGTCCCGAGCAATGATGTGAAGATTTCTTATCATCTAGACAGTCGTTAGTTGGTTGATTGGGTTTATGGCATATCAACCCTTGTGAGTTATTTGATGCCAAATCCTGTTCATACACATGTATATATTATATATGATTTGTAAACGAATAATTTGTAGGTTGGATGGATGGGTTTTATGGCATGTCAACTCTTGAAGGTTATTTAATGCCAAATCTGGTTTATACACATGTATATTATACATTATTTGTAAACGAATAGTTCGCAGGTTGGTTAGCTGTGTTTTATGACATATAAATCCTTGTGGGTCATTTGGTGCCAAATCTTGTTCACACACACACACACACACACACACACACACACACACACACACACACATATATATATATATATATATATATATATATATATGGATTTTAGATCGAATAGTTTGTTGGTAACATAACTTTTAAAAGAGCCAGTGCCCATTTGTTTGCAAACAATTAAATGGTTTCAAATATTGCTATTTAACTCAAATAATTCTATATAATATTGATAATAACCTCTAGTAGAAGATTGAATTGTTCTATTTGACCCATAGATGGGACCCTAACAGTTACTTACACTACGGGTCAGAGTGGACCTGGGGTTAATGTCAAGAAGAGGTATTCCACATTCCCCAAAGCTCCAGAACTGGAGCCTTATTATCAGATACAGTTTAATGTCATATATTGGACATGCGATGGATAGCGGGGGGTCTTAACTCTCTGTAGAGATGCAGTCGGCATATTCTACAGCCCACAGTCGACTGGTCTTTTAGACAATCGTCTAGACAACTTGGTGCCAATTTGAAAAGAAATTATTAAAGCAAGTCTCAATACATTCTGAAGAAAATGTTTTTGTTGAAACAAAGGATTGTACAAACCCAACATTTTGATATTCAAGCAATAATTGAAACCATTTAACGGTGTGCAAACAAATGAACTTTAATTCATTTAACAATAAATTCACCTACAAACTATTGTCTTATATATATAAATATATATATATATATATATATATATATATATATATATATATATAGTATTCTTTGGTCCAGTTAAACCGGAGTTGGGAGTAATTCCATCAGGACAAGAAATTATTCATGAATGAATATTTAAATTTTCCTGGTAAAGAGCTCAATGTAAGAATAATACAGAGCAATAAATTCTTTAAGAAAAACAACGAAACCAATCACAAAGGATTATAAATTTATTTCCATCCTGTTACGCATTTTTGAAATTTCCAAAAACACAAAAAAAATTTAACAGGACTTTTTTTCCAGAGCCAAAAAAGTTATTAAATAAAAGAAATGAACTAATAGCTAGGTGTAGACATAGGGCTAAATTTAAACTATAAATAATTTTAAAAAAGCATAGTTAATTTTGAGAATTAATGTAAATGAATAAATAAAGTAAATTGTTAGATAGAAAATTGTGAAAAAACATATAATACATACGTACTACTCATAAAGAGTGTAACTGATTACTGCTTTCTAAATAGTTTTGAAATTTTAAAATATTTTAAATAAATTAAATATTTGTTTTAGTTTAATATATCTATTAATGTATCGTTAAGTGAGGTTATTAATTAAAGTTTAAATCTAATTCAATATAAAATCTGTAATTTAGGTTAAAATGTAATTAAAAAATAAAAAATTTTAAAAATTTTTTTAAATAAATTTACTACATTTCTAACTGAAATTAAAATTTAAAACGGAAGTGGGCTTAATGAGGAGATAACTCTTCACCCCTCTTCTATCCCCTCCCACTCTTCTGTGTCTATTCTAGTTTTTTTTATCAAAAATATCTGAAGAAGTCCTGTTAATTTTTTTCGTGTTTTTGGAAATTTCAAAAATGCGTAACAGGATGGAAATAAATTTATAATCCTATGTGACCGGTTTCGTTGTTTTTCTTAAAGTATATATATATATATATATATGTGTGTGTGTGGGTGGGTGTGTGCACGTGCACGCGCATGTGCGTGTGTATGTGTGTATGAGTATATATATTGTCTGTGGATGACAATATATATATATATCAACAAGAAAATTCATAGATATACTCAATTATAAATTCATTTCATTATTTCATCATCTGGCTCTTCTTTTTAAAAAGAAACATATTTCTATTCAAACCCCATCTGAAGAGCCAGTTGATGAGCTAATGAAACAAATTTATAATGGAGTATATCTATTAATTTTTTTCCGGGCCATTGGCCCAATGAGTAGATTGTTTGCCAATGGTCTGGGAGGCCAGGGTTCAATCCCAGGTCGAGTCATACCAAAGACTCAAAAAATGGTACTTGATGCTGCCTTGCTAAGCACTCAGCAGTATAAGGTAGGGATCAAGGTTGAAGTGTAGCAATCCACAGAATGGAGTAGCGCCCTCCCCTACACCTCGGTGTAGTAGCAATTAAAAAGGGAGCCTTCAGGTCACCCTCTACTAAGGTCGCCTACTTTTACTTTTACTTTACTTATATCTATTAATTTTCTTGTTATCAATTGTATATTTTGCTCTGCGTGTGATTTTTCTCATAGATGTTTATATATATTAATTAGCCGTGCATTGAGCACTCTATTTGGATTATTCTTTTTTTAAGTCTATTCACAGACTTAAATAATATGGTATTGTGGAGTTGCCCGTGGTGTAATTGTTATCGTCGTAGGAAATGAACACGGCGACACGAGTTCAAATCCTGGACGAGACTGATTGCATTTCACATAACACTAATACCATTGGGAAAGGTATGAATCCAATTATTCTCCCTCCAGCTATGGGTAAATAGTAGGACAGACTAGGTTCTTCAGCCTTGGTGAGGCAACTAGTCTAGGAGAAGGAAAACTCTGAATTCAAACCTGTTAAACTCCGCTTGACCTTGTGTCATATCCTGTCCGAGCGCAGGGGTTGGTAAATAGGATAAATAATATGGTATTGAAGAGAAAAGGCTTTTTAAAATAAGTATAAGTTTAAGTTGATTTAATGGCAACAATAAAAAAAAATACTCAATGACCACAAAATATTTGCTAATTCGATTAATTAAGAAATATATAATTCACCAAATGCATATAATTTCTGTATGCAAAATAAGTCACTTAAAAAGTAAACTATACAAAAGGTCTTAGCAGGGGTGGAAAGGTTGGTCATCACTATCCTAACGTTAACTTAACTAGTTACATTTAATGACCCAAAACAACCTATAGTAATCCATTCTCCACAGCGACACAATTATTCTGAATATCTTTTGCGCCAAAATAAACCACTCACTCTATGATTGTCTAACCTAAACCTCATCCTATATTTACATAAATACAAGGGAAAAAGGGACAATTCAAAATTTTATTTACAAAAAAAAAATCCACAGCGAAAATTAAATGAATAGAAGGAATATATATGTATATACAAAATTCAAAATAAACGTTAATATAAAACTCCCCGCCCATCAAAGACTAACATGGCAGAAAAACTAGTTCACCGATCGAAAATGTGCTACGAAGAAAAAAAGTTTCCCTTGGATATCCGGAAAACTCGTATCTCTAATATCTAATAGGAGAGGGTAGGAGTTAAAAAACAAAAATTCGGTACTAAAGAAGGGGCTTATGAGCTTGTTACGAGATCGACGCATTTGTCGACCCCGCAAACATTTATATTGGAAAAGTGATTGACAGAGGATTAGAAAAATGACAGAGACAAGTGGGTAAGTTTAAATGTCAAGTTTTTATTGAGTGAATCGTTCACAAAAAGTGTCCATGGGTGTAGAATCGGTAATGGTGTATAATGTCTGTATAGTCTATGCGGTATTGAAAGTCGGTGTTGTAAGAAGATGCAGACTCGGGTGTCAAAAGTTTCTTGGCCACAGCGAGTCCAGAAGATCAGGATGGTCTTGGTGTTTGGTGCTGATCGTAGGTGTAGCTGTATGGACAAGTCATAGACATAGTTGGAGAAGGTCAAAGATGTTGCAAAGGCAGGATAATCGATGTCCCGATTTATTCAGTCCTTGATTAACTGGGGGTATGTCGACGTTGCCTCTGAGTGCTGTTGATAGTTCGAGCAGAGTTCTAACTCGTGGACTGGAGTACTGTTGCATGTTCAAGTCTGCTGCAACAAAAAATGCAGGTGGTGGTCTGCGGGTGTCTACTGTTTGCTGGTGTCTGCTGCTTGGTAATGCAGGTGTCTGCTGCTTGGTGATGCCATAGCTAGTCTGTAGGTGTCTGCTGCTTGGTGATATCGGAACAAGTGCTGTAGGTTTGCTGCAAGTTGGGTTGGCTGCTGCATCATTATCTCGTGGTATCTGCAAGGGGGTGTTGTGAGGAGACGAGAGGTGATCCTCAGAAGACTTTCTGATATAGCTCTGAAAAGAGCTGGTTATGACGTTCGGAAATTAGCTCTGAAAAAAGCTGTTTGAAAGAGTTTCGGTGATTGGTTGGAAACTGGCATCGACTGTGCTGAATCTGCAGTTGGGATTAGTTCGATCCCATGTCGGCTGCTGGGAGAGGATCTCACATTGGCCGCTAGCAACTGGAAGAGGCACAGATCCCTCTCTTCTGGGCACGTATGCCTGGTTATTTATCGATAAGTCTTTTTTATAGTGGGGATTTAGGGAAGGAGGTCGGAGAGGTGCCAAATGCAGATCGTAAGTTCGTTAGGCAATGTGAACTATGCCTCTCATTGTTATGTCTCCCCGCACGAAACCATGAGATCTTGCTGGTCATAGGTTTGTTAGACTCGAAGGTCTAGTGCAAAGTAAATCCATTCCCCAAAACATTTGGGCAAAGTTTTAAATAAATTTTGTGACCAGCACTGGGCACGTATTCCCGGCAACGCCTGTTTGATGGTCACTTACTGTTGTGTTTATATAGAAGTAACAGGCTGTGTATTTTATGGTTTGCGTAGAGGGAATTCTACGTTACCAAAAGCAGGAAGTCCCTCTTTAAAAAAATAAGTAAAAAAAAGTAAAATAAGTAAAAAGGAGCTTTTAAATACCACGTATTTTATCCCGTAATAGGAAACTATCTCCGAGTCAGTTCGCAGAATTAATTTATCTCGAAAAAATTCCACTCAATACGTATGTACGACGTTGTTGTTACCTTGCCACGACCTTTCATTTGGTCCGTAACACTAAGACACGGCTCAGTCTTAGTCACTAGCTCCCCCGACACTACACGACCAAGCTGCCATAACCGAACTTGACCTCGACGCACCTGCAAGGTACCACGCAGTCCACGTAACGACTCGCTGTTACGGACTGTTCTACCACTGCAACACCTGGCTCACGTACGACCCGCTGTACGAGCCAGCAACTGGATCGACACACCCTCGGTTAACTCAACATACCGACATAACCAGGAATATCGATCTATCAACTACGACCGACACCAGCTTCCCACGATGATCATCCAGCTGCATTCTACGACTCGTCCGACCTCAGCTTTCGACTTCAATCATCCAGCTGCATTTTACGACTCAACCTACGCCTGCTACCCGCGACTAACATCAAGCTGTGCTCATCTACGTCTCAACTATAACAGCTATCATCGTTACCGTTCTAGCCGAAGACCATATTCGACCATTACGGACTTAACACACGCTTGTAAATACGACAAATAAATTGTCACCTGTTATAATTGTTACCTCGCCTTTGTTCCTTCATTGTGTTTTGGCTGTTCTCATTCACACGTTTAACCTCATAACTCATTTGCGGGGTCGACGTACTTATCGGCTCCGCAACAACCTGACGTCATAGATGACTTTGCGTTTTTTTCTTTCATCCTCGGCCTGTTTTAATCACCCACCAACAGGACTATTACTCCTGGAAAGTTCTTATGGTTCTCTGCGTCATTTCCGTTTTAAAAAAATCTTTTTATGAGAACAAATACTTATTTGAAGCTTTATATAAAGCGGTTCAAGTGGACTTTAAGTGTATTTTAATTGAATATGCTCAAATAAGAAACCAAATATAAACGTGCGCTTTTAGTAAAAACATAATCATTTTTCTTTCATAAGTATATATTTGTGGGGTTTAAGCTTTGAAGGTCAGGGGCTAAGGGCAAGGCTGTGTTGCCGTTTGAATATCTGACGCCATATTTTTGGTTATATTATTTTACCTCACGTTGACTGGCCGGCGCAATGCCTTGCCCAAAGAGAGTCCCAAAAGAATTATACAAAAAGAAAAGACAGGCCAGATAAGAGACGAAGACGTTTCTTTTATATACTTTCCTTTATTTACTGGGTTCAACAACCATTCCATGGATGAGGGAGTTTTTCCTGAATACATTGAAATGGTTGAATCCCTCAGGTAAGGTTGTCAAAAATACGTTAATTCGTTTCATGTATGTAGGTGTCTTCATTTGATATTTCGGGCTTCCATAAGGGTTAGTTTTCTTTTGGAGGTTTTGTCGAAGTCCGGTAAGAGATAGTTTATAGTTCATTTGTGGGTCTTGTGTATTTCAGCATAGTGCTGACCGATAGAGAGAGGGTTGCTACTGGGTAAAGGGACTAACCGACGCTACGTCGAAAGACGTATACGTGGTGCCCAAAACACCAGCACGAGGTTATCAATCCGCTGGTCACTGCCTGAAAGAGAAAAATAATATTGTCCCCTTTGTCAAAAGGAAAGCCTTTTTTCTTTTTACGCATGCGTCATCTCCTTTTCCGTTAGAGACCCCCGGGAGTTTCTTCAAATTTAATAGTTTTCTTTTTCTTTCTTTTTTTTAAATTAAATTTAATTTAAAATTTCTTTATTTATTTATTCGTTCTCTACATATTCATTTTTCTGAATAAATTAGAATTGGAATCATAAGTTTCCTTATCTTCAGGATCAAGAATATTCGAATGATTCTCTTCATGACCAGACAACTCAGTTGTAAGAATACTAGTTTGATGAGAATGAATTATAGATAACTATAAAGGATAAATATTCTAAGAGTGTTACTTAGTATTACCATCTGATATTTTAATCTTCGTAGGTTTTATACAATCATTATCCTCAAAAATAACATCAATAACTCTACCTAAAGACCAGTAAGGTCTAGTCTCAAAAGGATTCTTGATAAGTACTACATCATCTACTTTAATTATATTAGTAAAATCATCCTGATACAAATCTAAAGTCTGTTCCTTTACATTGAGGAAATACTCTTCATGCTAAATTCTACAAAAACTTTCAAGAAACATGTTTCTTTCATCGAGACTTTTTAAAATATCATATGTTGTGGGTAATTTTACATTAAAGAAACTATTGTAATATATGTACTTGGGTAATGTTATTTGAGATAATAAATGAGAAGTACAAATATTAACTTTAAAAGAGGAATTTTATTCTTCGTATACAACGTCACGTGTTGGCTAGAAAATGTCCGGCGGTCAACACGTGTGTTTAGTGTTTGGAATCTCTTCAGCAACTGCTTCCTCTTCTGTCTTGGGTCGTCTTCGGCAACTGCTACTATCTCCGCTGATTGGCCAGAGGGAGAGGGAGAGCGAGAGAGAAAAGGAGAGAGAAGGAAAGAGAGAAGAGTGAGAGGCGATGGATTCTGTGATAGCATTCCTTGGCTGAAGTGGAAGTAAGGACCAAGATTTCTGTTAAGGTAGTATTGACTGCCCATTTACTGACCTTAGTAAGGGAGGTGATACTACAATACTCCCCTACCAGTAAACGGAGTTTTTGTTTGATTTTGTTCGTTTGTTTGTTTTTTTGTTTTTTTTTTTGTTTTTTTTTAATAATAAATATACTCGTTATCCTTTTTCCATGTAACCGTTCTACCTGAAGTTCTTGTTTTCATTTTATGTTCCTGCACTTTTTCAGGAGGTAAACTTTCAGACTTTTTATTTGTATTGGTAGTTGCATTTTGTGTACATTTTTGTTTGTTTTCAATGTAAGGTTTTAAACGGTTTATTGAAACTTGTGTATGCGTATTTGAGTTAGTTTCTATTAGGAAATATTTTGGTGTTCGTTCGAGTACCATGTAAGGACCTGAATAGGGTGCTTCTAGCGGTTTTCGAACGCGGTCTATTCTAATCCAAACTTTATCACAAGTTTGAAGTTGATCTGGCACGTATGATTTTTTTGTTGATTTTTCTCTGTTTGAAAAGTCTGTCAGATCGAATTTTGCCATAGTTTTGTGCAGTTCTCTTGTAAAATTTTGTGTAACTGTTTCTGTATTTTCCGTATTTATCATTAGTTGTGGCAATAACATTTGTGCACCTGTGACCGCATAAAAAGGGGAAAAATTGGAGCAGTTGGGCATACTTCGGATTCCCATGAGAACTATTGGTAGGGCTGAAATCCAAGATTCTTTTCGGGCCATAATAGCTGCTTTTAAGGTTCTGTGGGCTCTTTCTATAAGTCCATTGCATTGTGGATGTTGTACGTAGCCTATAGAATCCAATAATTTTTGATAGTTCAAGGAATAGTTCGCTCTCAAACTGTTTGCCTTTGTCTGATATGACATGGAGTGGAACACCAAAGTGCGTAATCCACGTGTTTACAAAAGCTTCTGCTACGGTTTGTGCTGTAATATCCGATATAGGTTGTGCTTCTATCCATCGACTGGTTCGATCTATACATGTTAAAACATACCGACATGGATTGATGTAAGGATTGTTGGAGCATTTCGCTGGTGGTAGTGGTCCAATTATATCAATGTGTACAGTATGGAATCTTGATGATGGTATTTCCAACGTTTGTACAGGCGATTTGGTATGTCTGTATATTTTTGCTTGTTGACAAGATGTGCATGATGAACATAGTTCTTTGATGGTTTTATCCATATGTGGCCAGTAAAATCTAGCCTTAATCATTTTGATAGATGATTTTATTCCAGGGTGTGATATTGCATGCAAGCTGTCAAAGATAGATTTTCGTAGTGTGCACGGTACAAAAGGTCTGGGGTATGACGTTGATGTATCACATAACACAAATTGATCTTTTCCAGATAATGTGAATTTCTTTAAGTCTGGAAAGGACTATATTTCGGTGTCTGATTTTTGTGCATCTGCAAGTGCTGGCAGATCGTATATATCTATTTGTACAGCAAATGTTGGGCGAGATAGACAATCTGCAACTACATTTTGGTTACCCTTCACATGGGCTATATCTGAAATTAATTCTGTAATAATTGCTAGCTGTCTTTGTTGTCTATCTGATTTGGCAGGTTTTAGACTATGGAATGCACCGCATATTGGTTTGTGATCTGTCAGAAGTAATACTTCACGACTTTCTATGAGGTGGCGAAAATGTAACACTGACAAATATGCTGCTAAAAGTTCACGGTCAAAAGTGGAATATCTCGTCTGTGTTGTCGTCAGTTTCTTTGAGAAGAATCCTATTGGTATTGGATTTCCATTTATGACCTGATGTAAGGCAGCACCTACAGCATATTTGCTGCTGTCCGTGACTAGTTGATACTGTGAACAAGTTGGTTGAGGATGAGATAATTCTGTTAGCTCACCAAGTATTTTTATAATGTTAGAAAAGGATTGTTTTTTCCAAATTATTCAAGGTAATTAATCCTTTAGGTGTTAATCTCATTCTTTTGGATAAAGGTAAGACTAACTTCGCAAATCCTGGTATTAACTTCCTGTAAAATCCTACCATACCAAGAAATCTGCGTAAGCTTTTAGCATCTGTAGGACACGGAAGAGATTCTATTTCTTTTACTTTGTTAGCAGTTGGTGTGGTTCCATTTGAATTAATTCTAAAACCTAGGAAATCTAGCGATGTTACATTGAAAATAAATTTCGATAGTGATATTTTCAGGTTATTTTCTTGTAAAATCCTAAAAACTGTGTCTATATCTTTCTTGTGGGAAGGCTCGTCGTCGCTGAAGATTAAGATGTCATCTAAATATATAAAGACACAGTCTATCTGTCGAAAGATTCTGTCCATGTACCTTTGAAATGTTGCCGACGAATTTTTTAACCCAAACGGCATAAATTCGTAATGAAAAAGACCCATCGGACAGATAATTGCCGTTTTAGGAATATCATCTGGGTGCATTTTAATTTGATGGTACGCTGAAATCAGATCAATTTTTGTAAATCACAGTTTATTAGCGAGTTTTGTTATGAATGAATTTATATTGGGAATGGGGTATCTATCACTTTTAGTGATGCTGTTTAATGCACGGTAATCTCCGCAGCAGCGGTATCCTCCACTTTGCTTAGGTACAAGATGTAGTGGGCTTGACCATTCGCTGTCTGAAGGAGTTATCACGCCTTCATTTATGAGTCTTTTAAACTCTTCTTTAGTCGCCGATAGTTTTTCCGCTGATAGCTGTCTGGATTTTGCAAAAACTGGTAAGTGGCTACCTGTATCAATTCTGTGATAAACACCGCAGTAGTTGTTATTTTTGTTTATATGAGGAGAAATGATTTCTGGGTATTTATCCAGACTGGTTTGAATAAATGATGGTAGTTCTACTTTGTTAATGACCACGTTTACTGGAGGTGTCGTGTTTAATATTAATTCCTTTTTGGTAGCTGTTAACGGGTCGTAAATTGTTTTATTTTTGCAGTCGATTATGAGACCAAATTCATTTAAAAAGTCAAATCCAAGGAGAGGATTGGTGATATCTGCGACCACAAATGTCCAGGAAAATGACCTTTTCCAACTTGGTATCCCAATCTCTAGGTTTGCTTGTCCGTAGCATTTTATTTTCTCTCTATTAGCGGTGGTGAGTGATACCGGTGTTGGATTTAACGTGACGCCGTTTAACCTAGACGCTGGTATTATTGAGATACTTGCACCAGTATCCACTATAAATTTTAATGTAGTTGTCCCTAATCGTGTATTGATTTGTAATAGCGGCGAACTCAGGGGAACAGACATGGTTAGTTTTCCGAGTCTGTTGGAGTTGGTGTAGGTGGACGAGAGCTTGGTAGTATTTTTGTGTTTTGCTTCTTCGGCCATCTACACCAAGGTTTGCAAGTTCTTGCTTGCTCGGCAAAGTAGAGGTGTGCTCTACATATTTTGGCTTTTTGTTCCGGGAAGAAAGGTTTAATACCTGTCGGTAAAATAATATTATCTTTGCTTTTCTCAGTTTTTTGTGTCCTATGCTGAGCGGTGAACGCTGTCGCGTTGATATTGTTAAGCAGAGGCATAAGCTCATCCGCTAGCTTTCCAAGTTGAGTTGGACTTAACTCCTTTTGTGAAGCAATGACGGGGAAAATTGTCGCTGGTAGGGCCTGAAGAAATTTGTGTATTACTATTTCTTCTCCGATACCTATCCGTTTTGCTATCGATAGCATTTCTTGCAGGTATGTTGAAGGACGGCCTGTAATAGTTGTTGTTGACATTAATTTGTCCAGCAATTCCGGCTTTGTCCTTTCGTGGGCCTCAATTAATGACTGTTTTATTTCCTCGTATTTTTTGATTCTAAAATTGTTATCGGTATTTTAGCTACCACCTCTGCAGGCAGAGATGATATTACCGTGTAGAATTTTGTTGTAGATGTCGTTATATTGCGCAGGTAGAATTGTGCCTCCAGAATGGAAAACCAGCCATTCACTGCCGTTTCCATGAATTCTGGTGTTTTTATGTTAATTTGTTGTAGAGAAGCTTCTTCCATTTTTATTTATTTTTTTTTAATTGTTTTTTTTTGTGTGTGTGTGTGTATATATATTTTTATATGTGTATATATATATATATTTGTTGTTGTTGTAGACGAAGAAAAGAGGAAAAGAATTTTTTTTTTATTTATTTACGTCGAAGGTTCTCTCTTGAAACGTTTACGACGTGAAGTTGAAAAATTGGTTGAATTTATCCTGGAATTTTCAAAAGTTGCGTCATATCCTTTTAGTTGGGGTCACCATTGTAATATATGTACTTGGGTAATGTTATTTGAGATAATAAATGAGAAGTACAAATATTAACTTTAAAAGAGGAATTTTATTCTTCGTATAAGGACCAAGATTTCTGTTAAGGTAGTATTGACTGCCCATTTACTGACCTTAGTAAGGGAGGTGATACTACAATATCATTTACTTTTTAAAATATTGTATTATTAATATGTGGACTAAGAAAAGCGTTAAAGGTTATAACTTCCAAATTACTATCACCTTGTAGCGTAAATTTCATATACATACACAAAATTCGCACTCACATTTTCAAACCAATCAACAAACATTAGAACATTCTAGAAAAAAAGGATCCAAACCACATACACAAAAATCGCGCCCATAGATTTTTAAACCAATCAAGTACTTCCCCCCCCAAAAAAAATCCTTCATACCCGTTTTGATCTTCGTAGGAGTTATAAAAAGAAAGCGATAGACTAATTCACCTGAGAGTTCGCTGCTAACGACACTACAACTACGCCACTGGACTGTTCCCTTACTTCACCAAAACCTAAGAGGCGCCACGCTGTCTAGCAAAGACATTCCCACTTCTTTTTTCACCAAAGGCGAACACAACAACAACAACAACAGCGAGAGCAACAACAACAACCACATCGGTGAAAGCAACAGCAACAACAACAACAACCACATCGGTGAAAGCAACAACAATAACAACCACGCTGGCGGAAACAACAACAACCACATTAGCGAAAAACAACAACAACAATATTGTGAGTTCCTTGGCACAATATTCCAACTGAATAATAAACCTTTACTTTAAAGTTATTCAGGTTTTGTTTTCGTTTTGTTAAGGAAATTACATGCGAGGAACACGTACTGCCTCCAAACTTTATCTTATACTTTCGACACATCTCGCAATACCCCCGACAAATTGGTGACCTCGACCACGTAAAGTTAAAAAAAAAAACAAAAAAAAAAAAAAAAGGAAAACACAGAAATGGACGCCTTATTTTCACAACCAGATAACCAGTCAGCTCTCAGGATACCGCGTTTTGGACACACGATCCCACTTTGTGGTTCGCTCATGTCGAAGCTCAATTCGTCACACATCGTATACGCAGCGACGCAGCACGACTGAACCACATCATTGGATCACTCACTCATGAGGTGATGGCAAAAGTCAGGGACTACATCATGGCTCCGCCTGGTACGATCCCATATGACACTTTCCGGGCCGAATTGATTAGACGAACCTCCGACTCACGACAAAAACGCCTACGCCAGCTTCTCGTGGACGAGGAACTAGGCGACAGGAGACCATCGCAGCTGTTGAGATGGATGAAACAGCTAATGGGCGAAAATCTGCTTCAGCCAGACATCCTAAAACAGTTGTTCGTCAATCGATTACCGGCAAACGCACAGATGATCCTCGCTTCCGCCGGAGAAAGCACACCAGTGGAAGAACAAGCCGAGTTAGCGGACCGGATAATGGAAGTTTCAACCACCGTAGCCCCAGTGACCCAGGCGCAATCCTCTACCAACCCTTTCCTGCCGACACCTGACAGCTCAGAGTTTACTGAACTACGAGCTCTAACCCAGTAGCAAGCGCTACAAATCCAGACCCTCACGGACCAGTTACGAGCCTTCACTGGGAACCAACCATGACGGAACGATAATCAACACTTTGGCCGTCGCCGCTCTCGTAGTTGGGATCAACCTGGCAGTTATTTTTACTACCACCAACGATTCGGTGAAAAGGCACGCAAGTGTGAGAGCCCCTGATCATATCAACAGTCGACCCCTTCACCATGGGGAAACGAGGAAGCCAGGTGGTAAGAGCAACCGACACACCTGGCCCTGCCCGAAGGAGTCGCATATTTTACGTCAGAGACCATACAACCGTTATTCGCTTCCTGGTGGATACTGGTGCGGAAGTCAGCGTCATCCCCGTGAAATTGGTGCAAGAAAAACGCATACCAACCTCGATACAGTTACAGGCCGTAAACTATTCCCCTATCCCAACATTCGGCGAGAAATCCCTTACTTTGAGCTTGGGATTCCGTCGTACATTCATTCCAGTGGACTTTTGTCGTAGCGAAGTTACCAACTCCTATTTTAGGAACAGATTTTTGCACCATTTCGAGGACGATTAGTCGACAACACTACAGGCATCACTGTCCGTGGTATAGCCACCCGATCGCTGTTAATCAGCCCTGTTGTCTTCTAGCCAACAACCAACCGGTAAGTGGACATCCTCAAGCAGTACTCTCATATCACCCGACCTGTATTTCGAGATAACCACATCAATCATGATATTACTCATCACATTCAGACACAGGGTCCACCTGTCGTAGCTCGAACCAGGAGACTCAGACTGGATCGTTTAAAGGTAGCTAAACAGGAGTTTCAACACATGATGGACCTCAGGATCATTCACCCATCCTGCAGTAGTTGGTCCCCCCCCCCATTTCACATGGTCCCTAAGAAAACGGCCGATGACTGGCGCCTTTGCGGAGATTACCGGGCACTTAATAGCTGCACCACCCCGGATAATTACCCGATTCCACATCTTCACGACTTCTCCGGCTCACTCCACGGGACGTTCATTTTCTCCAAAATTGATCTCGTGCGAGCTTACAACCAGATTCCAGTCGTGTCGGCAGACATTCCCAAAACGGCAATCACCACACCATTCGGATTATTCGAATTTCTTCGGATGCCGTTTGGTCTTAAGAATGCTGCCTAAACCTTCCAACGTTTCATTGACGCTCTGTTGGTAGCAAGTGCTTCCGAGGAAGAACACATGCGACATCTACATCAACTATTTCAGCGATTGACGCAATATGGTGTAATGGTCAACCCCAGCAAATGCGAATTCGGAGCTACTTCTCTATCTTTCCTCGGTCACGTCATAGATAAGGACGGAATCCGCCCTCTGCCCGAGAAGGTCAAATCCATCATGGACTACCCTGCACCAACGTCCTTACGAAAGCTCAGGGAATTCCTCGGTTTAATTAACTTTTACCGGCGGTTCCTCTCTCACAGTGCAGAAACGGCCCAGCCACTCACAGACCTTCTCCGACACCGAACGAAAAAGAACGAGACGATAACCCTAACTAAACATACAGATTGTTCTGCGAACTGACTTCAATCAAGCAGGAGTTACACTGCCCATAGAGGCTTCAAAGTTCGGGAAACATTGAGAGGCAGCACCGCACCCTAAAGAATGCATTATTTATGCTATGTGAGGACCGAGGTTGTGAATGGACTGACATTCTGGAATCAGTTGTATCCTCAATGAATGCTACGGTTTGCAGTGCAACGGGAGTCTCCCCACATTATGTCATTTCAGGCAGACACCCAAACGTAGGGCTTCCACGTATAAATGACAAAGACATTACAGCAAATACTCCCACAGCCTATGGAATGCAGGTCAATGCCTTACTAAGACAAGTACACAATAGGGTAGCACTAGCAAGCAATGAAACCGATCACAAATATGATAGTCGTCTAAGCCACCTATGTTTCCATGATCCCATTCAGGTTGGTGACAAAATCCTGCTACATCGGCCAAAGTCTACAATAGCACACAATTCCCATTTACCTTGGATTGGGACGTTTGACGTTGTGAAGTCAAACGACTCAGTTTTACCGATACAGGATGAAAATGGAAATCGAGAATGGATCCACTGAGCCCATGTACGGTGCATTATCCCACGACCGGTGCACCTTAATTATTATCCTCTGCCACCCATGGCAGATACCAGAACAACCAACTGGAATCAACCCCCAGAAGCACCCACAGTCAACCAAAACAGGACAGTCATCCCGGCAGATCAAAGCCCTCAACAGGTGCGAACCTTTCCAAAGCGCTCTGAAAGGGGACAGATCCTATCACGTTTTAAAGATTTTGTAATGTAGAACATCCCAGTTGAGACATATCCCAATGCTAACCTAAGCGCTGCGGTTCAGAATCTGGGGGGGGCTATGTTATATTTACATATTCTGTCCCACAAGCGTGAGGAGGAATCATTGGGGGAGACTTGCTGGCACATGTTCCCCTGTTTTAGTTTGAAACATGCAGTCCAGTATAGAGGGAGAGAATTCTCTAATACGGTATGAGTCAGCCCTTCATTTTGAATGACGAGATGTTGATGGGCCAATCAAACCACAGGATGCCTGTTGCTGCGAAAAAGGGGGTGGATGAAGGAATTGCTAGCCCACTGATCTTTCTCAGTCTAGGGGACGAAACGAAGGAGGAAGGCTTGGATTTGACGAAGAGAGATCCTTGCCGACAAAGCAAGGATTTCAACAACGAAAAAAAAAGGGGTGGATTTCTCTGCTCTCACCCAGAGGTAGGCGTCGCGTTCTATTCAAGGTTTCAAAAAAGGGAAAAAAGAAAATTTCGTAGAAGAAAAACAAAAAAAAAAAAAACCAATTAATTACCAGTCATCCCGGAAAGGAACTCCGTTGGCTGAAGCCCCCTACCAGAATCGACATTTTTCCTCCATCTTAACTCTAGCACGTGCGCGCAGCAAGAAACCATTTTGCCCGAACAAGAAAATTTTATAAGGTATGTCCCAAAACTTTAATACCAACAAAACAGGAAGGGAAAGGTATTCCTAGGTAAATATCAATCTCCCGTTTTTTGGGCTTCAAAGGACTCAGCCGAATTACCGACCAAATCCCGCCAAGAAGGCGCATAGACATTCTGTTCCTTTTAATTTTGTTTTGATTTGTTTTTGTTTTTGTTTTGCTGTTTTTTATTTTTTTGCATTAATAAATGCACATTGTTGTTCATTAAGCTGGCCTTGTGCTTTTTGTATTCGAACATCTTCAGTAAGGAAGAAATTTTAGTTATGATTTTATCGTGTTGCTAACACAAGTTTTAATTACGTGCCTTCCCCACGAGGACCGAAAGGAAACCTAAGTATAACAAACACGGAATATAACACTTTGAAGAAAATAATTCATCAAATGTCCGTCCGTCTATACTGCTAACTGTCCACCATTTTTGGTTCAACATCAACCAGATTTTAAGAATTGTTAGGCTCATTCCTGAAAAGGTTTTAAACTATATTTGGTCAAGATTATTTGATTTTTATTCCCTCGAAACAAACTAGTTCTTATGACAATAAAACTCATTGATAATGATTTGATTTTTTTTTAAATCTGGATTGTTCATCCAAAATTATACTATCCAGCTTATCAACATCGATGACCATCAAATACACTGGTATTGCTTGTTAATAACAATTTTCATCTGAGAAATTTTGACAAGACTATTTCATCTTATAGTTACTAGCAACGGAAATGAGATTCAAGAAAAACTTGCAAAAAATTTATAATAATGACAGTAGTTTATCTCATCCATTCAGACAATTTCACTTTAGTTATTGAAGGACAGGGAAAGTCCCCGTAACGTAGTGGCTAATATGCTGGACTGTGACATCGTAGTAAGCGAGTTCGAAGTCCAGTCGTGCTATTACGTTTACTTTTGGATTTATACCCTTAGTAAAGCTATGGGTTAAATAGTTCTTCGATTGTTCTTTTACAAAGATGGCTTTGGCATTAACCAAACCAAACCAATTTAGTTATTTAAAAAGAATATGCCGTGTTTGGTCAAACAAATACAAAAACAACTGAATCAATTGCTATCCCGTAAGTTCAACTTGCCGAAGGTGTTTAGAAAACGCTGACGGTATCCCCTACAGAAGTGTTAGATCCCACAAAAACAACGTGTCCTTGGTATAAAACTAAACCATCTAATTGTAAGGCTTCAGTTCTGGACATCTGAAGTGTGTGGAGAACCCGTTTATTGGCATTACTCTCAAGCCCACTCTGACGCGGAATAGTAATACATGTTAGGGTCCCATCAATGGGTTAAATAGATCTGTTCAAAAATTATTCATATTTGATAGGACCGTGTGCAAAAAAAACATGAAAAAAAAAACTCTAAAGAAATAACTACATAAGAAATGTAAATGTGAACATACAATGAACATGATTTCTTAACCTCTAGGCATAAAATAACCCTAGATGGGTTGACATGCCGTTAAATTCAACCAATCGATCGATCAAAAAATATTATTAAATTCTATGACTGAAAAAATGAGAACTAAGTTGATGAAATTACCAATCTATTCGTGCATGTTTCTACTTCATCAGCTACAAAGGAATTGTTTTTAAAATGATAACGGAAATTTGACCATATAAATCACAAGGGAAACAGATGCTGAATGCCGGTTGCTTAGGAGATTTTAAATTTAAAAATTCATTTTCTCTTACATCTTTGAATTAATGATTCATCGCTGTAAAGTTATGAATACAATTATTGTACATCTTGATTTGGCATTTACACGATGTGATGTAAAACTAATAAAAATCTGGTGGCATGTATTCACCAACCCCTTTGCAGAGAGCAGGTTGCGATACAAGGTCAATTTTTAAGCAGAGTTTAACAGGTTTGAATTCAGAGTTTTCCTTCCCCTAGACTTGACGTCATACCAAAATTAAAGGGTTCAGTCTGCCCTTCTATTTACCTGTAGATGAAAGGAGAATAGTTGGATGTATACCTTTCCCAAAGGTATTAGCGCTATGTGAAAATGCAAAAACCCTTGTCCTGGATTTGAACTCGAGTCACCGTGCTCATTTCCTTCGATAATTATCATGACACCACGAGAACCTGGTGGTATTGTAAAATACTGTTGAGGTGCTTTGGATGAGTAATTATGATACTTAACCCTCAAACCATACAAGACTCCAGGAGGCGCTTGTGGTGTAATGGATATCGTCGTAGTAAATGAGACATGGTGACTCGAGTTCAAATTCTTGGCGTGACTGTTTGCATTTTATCTTGCGTTAATACTCTTGGAAAATGCTGGAATCCAACTATCCTTCCGCCATTAATGGATAATATAGTAGGGCAGACTGGGCTCTTTAGCCTTGGTATGGCAACCTTTCTAGGAGAAGGAGAACTCTGAATTCAAACCTGTTAAACTACGCATAAAGAAATTGACCCTGTGTCACATCCTGCTTGTACGGATGGGGTTGGTAAATTCATACATGACCCAGAGTCATTATCTGATTAAGGCTTCGTTGTCTGAGCAACAGTCTTTTTATTTGATTTTTTTTTGGGGGGGGGTGAAGGAGCTGCAGCTTGTGCATCTAATATTATGATAATATCATTACAGTATACACAAAACAGATATTCAAATAAATTTTAAATTCATGCCAACAAATTCGATTATCATTGGTTAATCTCGTAAAAATATTCGTTTTGAGACTATTCAAAATGGCAGCAAATCAAACCGAGTGCTCCAGGCTTCAAGAGTGGTATGTCATCAAATTTTGGTAATTGAGAAGTGCGAACCATGTGAAATTTACTGAAGAATCGTTGATGTGTACGGAGAAACTTGTTTTAGTAAAAAAAAATTACAAATTGACTAAACATGGGTTTGCCACTACGAGCCTTGTAAGTCTAATTGAGTGGAAACACACAGACTCTCCGGTAAAAAATTAGTTCCAGGCACAGCAGTCAATAAAGAAGGTCATGCTGACTGTCTTCTGGGACATGAAGAGCCCATCACTATTAATTTCATTAGAAGTGGTGCAACTGTAAACAATGCTTCCTATTGCTAACTCCTTTGGCAAAAGTCATCTTATTTATTGAATTGTACTCGTAAATATAACAAAACACAGCATTTTGGCAAGTCTTTTCTTACATTAAGTACTTTTATCTTTCATTATAAATAATCCTATTCTTTCGTTTATACTACATTACTAGTATGTATCTGTGTGTATGTATGTGTGTGTCTGTGTTTATGCTCGTGTGAGTCTGTGTGCGTGTGTCTGTGTATGTGTGTACTTGTGGGTGTGTATGTGTGTGTCTGTGAGTTTAAATGTATATGTGTCTGTGTGTCTGTGTCTCTGTGTGTCTCTCTTTATCTGTCTGTGTCCGTGAGTGTCTATGTGTGTCTCTCTTTATCTGTATGTGCTTGTACGTGTGTTTGTATAATGTTTTTAACCTTTTTTTTCCCCAATGAAAAGATTATGATAAAACTAAAGAAAAACTAAAAAACTCTTTTACTTACATATAAGCAACAACCGCACAAAGAATAGCAATCCAAATAGAAGATGGGATGGCTAGAATAACGTTCTGAACTTGATCCATTACGACCATTTTCCCCTGTAAACAAATGCTAGCCAGTTCTTTCTTGAGTTTTATCAATAACATTTCATTTCATTTTGCTTATATAAACCCATTTAGGCCAGTGATTGGCTGTCCCATATACCGACCTGATATCTGTTCACCTGACTTACTCTTTGTTGATTGTCAGTCGCCATACATTAATGGTACACTCCCATTTCCTACTGTCTTTCACAAAGCTTTGCTTAGATTGATCACAGGGCTGGAAGTATGAGGCACCCAATGAGAATCAAACTCTCTAACAATAGTCTGGTAGCTTAACCTAGCTCAATAACAATTACACCATGCGATGTACTTTTCCTGTTTCATATTTATGTATCATTTTCATTTTGCCGAAGTCATTCACATTAATTATCTTTATGAACAATAATCGACAATTTTTTATGTTTGTTTTTAATTATAAAATGAATCTCTCACTCTTTGAACAATAAGTCGGTCTGTTCTGGTTTCTTTGTTTTAATGGCATATCAACCTTCGTGGGTTATTTATTGCTAGAGCCATCCTTGTTGAAGAACAGCAGTGGTGCTATTCAACCAATAGCTGAGAGGGATAAGGGGTTCATGCCTTTCCCAAGGGTAATGAGTATAAACCCTATTATCCCCCAGCTATTGGTTGAATAGCAAAACTGATTTTCTTCAACAAGGATGATTTTAGCATTAAATAACCCACAAAGGTTGATATAACATTGAATAAAGGAATCAAACCAAAAATAATAAATCTCTCTCTCTCTCTCTCTCTCTCTCTCTCTCTCTTTCTCTCTCTGAACAAAGTCAGTTTGGTTCGGCTATGTTTTAATGGCATATCAAACTTCATGGGTTATTTAATGCCAATGTAATCCTTGTAAAAAAACAGTTGTGGCACTACTTAACCCATGCCTGTGGCGAACGAGTGGGGGGTCATGCCTTTCCCAAGGGTAATAGTCCAAAAGTTAACGTAATAGAGCGACTAGAGTTTGAACTCAAGTGAGTTCAAACTCTAGTCGCACTATTACGAAATCTGCAGTACATTAGCCTCTATGCCACAGGGACTCCCCCCCCCCAGTTTTGATTGACTATGTGGTTTGGTTTGGTTTGGGAGGTGCCTGTGGTGTAATGGTTATCATCGTAGGAAATGGACACAGCAACACCAGTTCGAATCCTGGACGAAACTGACTACATTTCACATAGCATTAATACTTTTGGGAAAGGTATGAATCCAATTATTCCCCCTCCAGCTATGGGTAAATAGTAGGGCAGATTGGGTTCTTTAGCCTTGATGAGATAACTAGTCTAGGAGAAGGAAAACTCTGAATTCAAACCTGTTAAACTCCGCTTAAAAATTGACTTTGTGTCATATCCTGCCCGAGCGAAGGGGTTGGTAAATATGGACTATGTGGTTTGGTTTCTTTATTTATTGTCATATCAACGTACATGGATTATTAAATGCAAAGACCATCTTTGTAGAAGGACAATAGTGACACTATTAAGCATATAGCTGGAGGATAAAGAGGGTCATCGCTTTCCCAAAGGTCATTGTCCGAAAGGGAACATAAAAGCACAACTGGAGTTCGTACTCAATACAATGTCGCAGTCCTGCACATTAAGCACTACACCATGAAGACACCTACCCCCAATAAGTTGGGGGGTGTCCTCGTGGTGTAATGGTTAAAGCGATGGACTGCGGAATCGTAGTACGCGAGTTCGTACTCCAGTCGCGCTATTACGTTCACTTTCAGGCAAATACCCTTGGGAAAGGTATGAACCCCCTTATCCTCCCAGCTATGGGTTAAATAGTACCACAACTGTTTTCTAGGAGAATGGCTTTCGCATTATATAACCTACAAAGCTTGATATGCCATTAAACAAAGAAACCAAACCCAATAAGTTGGAAGGGAATAGTATAATAGATATCATCTTAGGAAATGACAAGTAGAGTTCACATCCTGGACAAAGCTGATTGCCTTTTAATTATGTGCTAATGCCCTTGGAAAAGACATAAAATCTTCTATTATCCCCGTCCCGCCAGCTATGGGTAAATAGAATTACAGACTGGGCTCTTTAGTCTTAGTAAGAAAATCAGTCTAGGAAAAGAGGGTGTGGGGCTAGCGACTCTACCATTTGCTATGAAACCGAAATATTATCGCAGCCATAAAGTATGGGGATTTTTATGAGCCCCGAAAAGTCCGGTTTATTCCTACGTTTTGTAAAAGAATAAACCGTACTTCAACAGCAGTAGGGAATTGGGTGGCAGCTTTTGCTGGAACTTAGCTGTGTGTCCTGTTCCTTTTAACTCAGCACGTGCGTTCGTCGCTCTTGGGTCCTGGCTGGTGGAAGGTACCAAATACGTTTGCTGTCAAGGGCTGCTACGAAAGGACCTGTTGCTAACAGCGGTGGGAGAGAAAGTCAGAGGGGAAATCTCCAGTGGAGCTCTTTTTTATAATGGACGCCACGTGGCCCCAAGGGGCTGCAGATGTTCGGTGAAACAGGATCACCAGTTCATTAACAAAATTTCTACAAAAGTGGCCGTGGCCCTATGACCTCAGGGGGCAATAAAAAAAATCTTAGTCACAATACAGGCTGTCTACAAAAGAAATAGATAGTTTCAAAAATTTAAAGGAAAAAAAAAAAGTTTTGTATAGAAACACTCAAGGTTTATGATAACTGTTTTCAGCAGCACTATGTGTTTCATTGTTCAGTCTGAGTGCCAAAAATTACAACTGTTAAGAAGACATTTGTGTGTTTCAATTAAGCAAAAGGAACTATGTAACTGTCATGCTACGGCATCTTAAAACACGTGTTGGGAAATATTGTTGGGTAATCGTATAGTTTCAAGAAACTAATGATTGTAATCCTTTGTAAACATTTATAGCTTCAAGTAACTATCGTAAATAGCGATATTTTCCACACTGTTATGTGGTTCCAAGTATTCCTATTTCATACTAATCATTTTTAAACAGATCGATTTGAACAACAGACAGAACCCTAAAAGTACAAACACTTTGATAATAGTAATACTTCTATTTATGAAGGAGAGGGGAATTCTAATTAGTATTTCATAGTTAACAGTGGTCCATGATGATGTTGATACTTCTATTTAGAAAGAAGTACATAATTCTTATTGGCATTTCCTAGTTAACAGTGGTTCATGACAATGTTGATACTTCTATTTAGAAAGAAGTACATAATTTTTATTGGCATTTCATAGTTAACAGTGGTCCATGATGATGTTGATACTTCTATTTAGAAAGAAGTAGATAATTCTTATTGGCATTTCATAGTTAACAGTGGTCCATGATTATGTTAATACTTCTATTTAGAAAGATGTAAATAATTTTTATTGGCATTTCATAGTTAACAGTGGTCCATGAAGAAACTGATGCTTCTGTTTAGTTGGTTGATTGAGTTTTATGGCATATCAACCCTTATAAGTTATTTAATGCCAAATTCTGTTTATACATATATCAAATATGTATGATTTGTAAAATGAATAGTTTGTAGGTAACATTTTCAACAAGCCAGAGCTCATTTGTTTGCACTTAGTTAAATGGTTTCAAGTGTAGCTTGCACTTATAGTTTTACTTACACACAATTAAATGGTTTCAAGTATTGTGATGTAACACTAACAATTAAATTTAACATCAGTAATTTTTTTTCATGTCGCTAAATGGTTCTATTTGATTCATAGATGGCACTCTAAGAGGTACTACCACTCCAGGTCAGAGGGTACTCCAGATTCCCCAAAGCTCCAGGACTAGAGTCTCACCATCAGATGGTTTAGTATCATATACCAGACACTCATTAGAGGGGATTCTTACCTCTCTGCAGAGACGCAGTCGACATATTCTACAGCCCCAGCTGACTGAGTTGGCTTCTGTTTAGAAGGCAGTGAAGGATTCTGATTAGTGTTTCATAGTTAACAGTGGTCCATGATGATATTGATGCTTTTATTTATGAGGGAGTGAAAGATTCTATTTAGTATTTCATTGTTAACAGTGGTCCATGATGATATTGATGCTTCTATTTAGTATATCATGTTTAAAAATGGTCCATGATATTATTGATGTTTCTATTTACAAAGGAGAGAAGGATTCTAATTAATATTTCATAGTTATCTCCATTGCATCAAGAATTTAGAGGATTCAAAAATGTCATTTAGCATAACGACATCACAAAATTATCATTCAGTTAAAAATTAAACAAGAAATTGCTTTATTCCATAAGTTTGACTATTTTAAGTACTCTAATAAAAACTTACTCTAATGTTCCATATTTGATGGATCATTATCACATATATATGTATATACATATATACATGTGATGAAAAAGTATCCAGACCAAAGCTTTCAGTTTTTTGATTTTAAAATCTTAAATTCAAATGAAGATGTGTACACAGCTGATCACCTTATATAGTAAAGTAATCAGAGACACTTGTGGTGTAATGGCTATCATTGTAGGAAATAAACACGGCTAACCAAGTTCAAATCCTAGATGATCCTGTTTGCATTTCCCATAACACTAATACCCTTGGGAAAGCTATACATCCAACTATTCTCCATTCAGCTATGGGTAAAATGGTAGGGTAGACTGCTTTTTTAGATTTGGTATGGCAACCACTCAGAGAGAAGACTGAATTCAAACTTGTTAAATCTGCTTAAAACATTGACCTTGTTGTGCATCCTGTTTATGTGGAGGGTAAATACATATATAATAAAGTGATAATGTCCTCACATCTAGAATTCATCTAGACAAGTCAGTGCCCGTTTGAAAAAAAGAATGTATTATTGGTGTTGGATTGGTAATCTTCCGAATACAAAACCAGTCTCAATACTTTCTGAAGAAAAGGCTTTTGGAAAAATGCAAGAATGTGAAAATGTAGAACACTTCATATTCCCTACACTTGGTTCCTTGTGACTTTTTCTTATTTCCTAAATTGAAAATTCATCTCAAGGGTAAAAGATTTCAGAATATCATACTTTATTTTTGCTGGGTTATGGTTTGGGTTAATGGCATATCAACTTTCATGGGTTATTTAATGCCAGAGCCATCCTTGTAGAAGAATGGTAGTGGTACTATTTAACTCATAGCTGGAAGGATAAAGAAGTTAATACTTTTTGCAAAGGTATCATTTTGAAAGTGAAAATAATAGCACAAACAGAGTTCAAACTCTATGATGTTGCTGTTCAGCATGTCAGCCCCTATTCCACAGGGACTGTCCTCCCCCCTACCGCCACCACTGGGTTATTGTTATGTTAAATAATAGACAAGCAGTGTCAATTGTTGGCATGTAGTGTAGATTAGTTTTAAAACATTCTAACCATTAAGGTATCACTTAGTGTAATTGACTGTTTAGGGTCAATTGAAAATGTGGCTTTATTGGATAAGAAAGTCATATGATATAGTGATTCTAGTAAGTTTATAAGTAGAATATCACTTTACTTCAGTTATTTGTAAGCAGTTGAAGGCTTTAGATTGATTTCCATTTCTGATCCCAACTGGTTCCCAGCTTGCATAAAATATATGTATATACTAACCTCATGAGCAGAATATGACACAAGGTCAATTTTTAAGCTGAATTTAACAGATTTGAATTCAGAGTTTTCCTTCTAGACTGGTTGCCTATCCAAGGCAAAAGAACCCAGTCTACCCTACTATTTACTCATAGCAGTAGGGAGAATAATTGGGTTCACATCTTCCCCCAAAATATTAGCACTATGTGAAATGAAAACAGACTCATCCAGGATTTGAACTATAAAAATTTATTTCTAAGAAAAAATCAAACCGACCACATACAAACTTGATTTGGCCAGAGTGGAAAAGAGAGAAGCAATCCCAGACAGTGTGGCACCAAAAAGTGACTTCCTTTTTTGTCAGGGACTACTAGTATGAATTCGGGGACCAAACTGTAGGCAGGAAAAATTAGCCAGCAGATGGGTTTTGACTCTTGCTTCTTGAATGGAGCTTCCCAAGAAATAAAGTAAAATTAAATGAAAGTTGACTACTGAAATTCTACCAAGTTAAACAACAGAAAGAAAATTCAACAAAGAATTCTGCTGAAAAGAACCTTGAAGAAGACTCAAAATTTAATGAACTCTGAAACATTTCAGCAAAACAAAAAAGAAAAGAAAAATACACAAATACAAAGAACTTTGTTTACCAGACACTCTCTCAAATAAGTTCCAGCAAATTGCCCTAAAATTTGCAACACTTTATCTTTTCTATCCCTTTCTTTCTTGTTTCCTTTGTATAAAATTCCTTTTTAAAAACTCTATTGTCTGTGTTATCTTTTTAAATCAGTATCCAAACTAGAAAGCTGTGGAACTTGCTATTTCAACTTGCTGTTTGAAATTACACTAAAGCCCCTTAAAAATATTACCAAGTTAAATACTAAACTTGACTTTAGTGTCACTCACATTACTGAAAATTTTATTCCCTCAAAATTCTTTATTTTTATCTCCCAAATTTTATTTTTATCTCCCAAATTTTTTTATCTCCCAAATTTTATTTTTATCTCCCAAATTTTTTCTTTAGAACTTGTATCAGCGGGTCCATTTCCTATGACAATAACCATTACCCAACAGGCACCTCCACAGTTGATAAAATGCAGGTCTCTGATAGATAAAGTCATATGCACATGAAAATGTAACAACTGATCAAAAACAAGTTGGTGGCATGAGAGACGCAGCTGGTGATAGAAGATGACAAAGAGAGGAGATGTTTATCATAAGAGAAAAAGAATATGAAAGTTACATACATACATTGGTGTGATTGAAAAATATTGAAACTGAAGCTTTCAATATTTCAATTTTAAAATTTAGAATCTAAAGGAAGATAGGAATACAGCTCAACAACTTGTATAATAAAGTGATGATGCATAGATGTCTAGATAAAGTCTAGACTGGTCATTGCAAATGTCAAAAAAATTATGAACCCAGTTTCAATATTTTTTAAGAAATTATTTTATGGCAAGACACGGGATTGGGAAAGTGCAGTACTCTTTATATTCACCAGTCCTAGCTCCATGTGACTTTTATTTTTTTCTGTATTCAGATCAAATAAAATATTTGAAAATATGGAGGGCATAAAAAGAAATATAATGAAACTTCACACTGTATTGAAAGAGGAGTTTCAGAGGTATTTCAATCAATAGAAAACTCACTGGAAAAGTGGGTTGAATATCAAGCAGTTTTTTTTAAGAAAAATAATGTTATATCTATTTCTCCTTTGTGTCTTGATAATTGGGTGTAGTACAAAAACCTTTAGAAACAACTAGACAAGAAATGCAAATATGAATATACAATGAACAATTTTCTAATCTCTTGGCATAAAATAACCCTAGACGGCTTGAAAAAGATTTATTCTATAACCTGGTTTAGTTAGAGTAATGCTACTTATTTAGCATTATATTATACTACTGGTGGGTCTTAACAATGAAGAACATGTGTATATAAAAATATTATCTTATATCTTATATTTTTATTCTTCAACAGTGATGCTTGTGTTGAGTAGGAAAGCGAACCCTTGGAGAGAGTTCCCACACTAGAAGGAGCCATCAGGAGTTGGAACAGCCAGCAGGAACTGACTTCAGCCAAAATTCTAGACCTTATATACTCTTAAAACTCTCTGGCAACCCACATGCAATGATTATTTTTCATTGGTCATGGCTTACACCCACACAGTGTTTGTTTTTCATTAGTCACGGCTTACACCAACATATTGCTTGTTTTTCATTGGCTATGGTTTACACCCATGCAATGCTTGTTCTCTATTAGTCACAGCTTTCACCCACGCACAGCTTGTTTTCCAGTAATCACTTTGTTGATTTTATCTTCAGCTGGATGTATCTGTCAACAACATCCGTCAGGTTCATTGCTGTTCAAAGTGATATATTACAGCATGTCTTGGGCAGGAATAACCTGACAGAGTCCATTTCTCTCCAGGTTTGGTTTAAATTCAGTGTTTTCCTCCTCCTAGACTAGTTGCCACACTAAGGTTAAAGAGCCCTACAATTTGGTAATAGCTGGAGGGAGAATAGTTTAATTCATACCTTTACCAAGAGTATTTATGCTTTGTGAAAGCAAACTGCCTTATTTAGGATTTGAACTTAAATTGTTGAATTCACTTCTAACAAAAATAACTGTTATACTATCAGTGCTTCCCATTCCTCTCAGAGAGATGGGTTTATTTGCTGTTAAAATCAATCAATCTGTTTTGGTAAATACAGTGTAAGTATTGATACTTTTGGACACACTTTGTCGATAAGACTTTAATTTACCATATTAACAGAAGAATTTGTCTTAACAAACAAACAAACGTGGAATTAAAAGAACATAAAGTCTGTAGTTACGATATCAACAAAAGGATTAATTTTAACAAATAAACATGAAATAAAAAGAACATAAAATTTTATGGTAAAGTTTCCAGATTATTTTCCATATAGTAATGTCTGAATGTATTTAAACTGTTATTAACAATTAAGTGATTTTTTATAGTTTTCACAATTGCAGGAGAAATTTACTTTCAGAGGCAAAAAAAATATCATTAAGAATGAGGCTGTTTTTTTTTATGTTTTAATATTAGCAATAAAAATATTATCTTAACCTTTTGGCTGACACATTTTAAAATTTCATTAACTTCCAATGCTGCACTTTCCAGCAAAAAAAACAACTGTTTTAAAAAAAGAACATTACTTTTTGATGGGAGGTATGTATGGCATAAACGTTATTGGTGTGGTGAATGAATACATTAAACCGAGTTCAATTCCTGGTTGAGACTGTTTCTATTTCACTAATAATTTATACACAATTTTAAGGTTTCACTTAATCATTCCTATTCATTTGTTTTCTCATAGTTATATGGTATCAGGGATTGCTATCTACAATTGAATTTTTATACAGATCTATTTGACCAATAGATGGGACTTTAACAGATGCTACCATTTCAGGTCAGATTGGACAAAGGAGTTATGACAATGAACAGGTATCCCACACTCCCCTCAGCTCCAGAATTGGAGCTTCACCATTGGATGCAGTTTAATGTCATGTTCAGAACAATATCATCATAGAAAACAGACTCAACAATTCAAGTTCAAATCCTGGACAAAGCCATTTCTATCTAAGTTTATGTTAATGACCTTGAGAAAGGTATGGATTCATTTCTTTTCCTTCTAGCTATGTGTAAATAGTAGGACAAACTAGGCTCTTTAGCTATGGTTCAGTAACCAGTCAAGGAGAAGGAAAACTGAATTCAAACTAGCTTTACTTTGCTTGAAAATTGACCTTGTATCACACCCTGTCCATGGTGGAGGGATTGAGTAAATACACACACACATATATATATATATATATATATATATATATATATACATTATACCTGGGATTATGTTCCTTGATAAGTCAAACTATGGAGGTGCATGTAGCATAATGGTTATCATCATAAAGAATTGGACTCAATGAGTTCAAGTTCTAGGAACTTGAAAAAGGCATGAAATCATCTGTTCTCTCTTAATCTGTGGGTGAATAATAGGGCAGACTGGGCTCTTGCTTTGGTACAGCATTTGGTCAGGGAGAAAGAAAACACAGAATTCAAATCAACTGCACTCCAATTAAAAATCAACCATGTGTCTCAGCCTGCTCATTAGGGTGGCTGGATAGATAGAATTTATATTCTATTTTGATAGGAAGTACAGTTGGTTTGGTGAAGTTAAACATAGTTGTATCCCCCTGGATCAGTCTGTCTTTAATTACAAGTGGTTTGGAAAATAAAATCTGAGCTGAGTACAAATTCCTGTTGAGACTATTTACATTGACTTTATGATAATGAAAAAGCATTAATCTACTTATCGCTATAACTAAAAGTAAATAGTGGGACAGCTAAGAGTAAATGGTAAGTTATTGTTATATACTCTTCCTATGAACATTAATAGGTATGTTCAGTTCCTTATGAATACGTAATACACTAATGTGACAGCATGAAAATATACTAAGTAGTCAACACTAGCAGTGATTATCTTCTTCATGCTGCTGGCGAATATTGTATTTTGTTAATGTTATAAAGATTTCCATTTAATTTCCAACTTCCATTTTGGTTATTTCTCATTCAGTAACCTTTAGTTAGATTACCACAGGCTCATTGACCTAGTGGGTAGAGTGTTTGCCAATGGTCCGGAAGACCGGGGTTCAATCCCAGGTCGAGTCATACCAAAAACTTTTAAAATGGTACTTGATACCTCCTTGCTTAACACTCAGCATTATTAGGTACATATCAAGGGTAAAGTGGAGCAATCACAAGGTCTGGTCTTCTGGCTGGGATTAGATGATCCATTTGTCTCTCAAGTTCCCAGAGAATTCTATATGTCTCATTCTCCTGGTCAGATATTGGTTTATGCACATACCATTTGATAGTATGGTTAAATTTCAATTTCTTGCACAATTCCCAGTAGGTCACCTTTCCCACTCACTCATATCTAGTCTTATACTCCCTTTGCACTAGCTTGCTACATTCACTTATTATGTGATTAATGGTTTCATCTCTATTGTAATATAATCAATACTTGCTATTCTGTGTTGTATTTTTGATTTTTGCTTTAATATAATTGGTCCTTATGACATTGTTTTGTGCTGATATTTACAAAGATTCAATTTCTTTTTTAAGGTTTTTCTTTTGTAGCCATGTCCAGGTCATCTCATATGAGATTTCACCAGTTTATTGCTTAAAATATCTATACAGTTATTTTTTTTTCCTATTTGTGTTTCTTAGTTATTGTTGTTCTGTTTGTCCTTTTCTTGTCTGTACTATCATTGGCCACAATAGTTAGTCCTTCTTTGCTCTTTTTAATGTAGTCTTCAAGTCCTTGTATTGATACATCCATGCTATCTTCAATACTGGTGAGTCCTCTTTCTCCTACTTTTCTTAACACATATAGTCTGTCTTTGTAATTTCAATGAGGAAAAGCTTTGTGAACTGTCATCAACTTTTTTGTTTTCTGATTCATTAGTTGAATTTCCTCTCTTGTCTATTCTAAGAATGGTCCTGATTATCTTACAAGAGGGACTGCCATTATTATTATGCAAGGTTTTCACATTAGTTTTAACTGGTGGTTTATCTCAGTAATGGCAAGTCACCTCAGATCTCCAAGACTCTTCTGAATATTCTAACTGATTAGTGTTATAATCTGGGTATTATTATTATTATTATTACACATATAATTGTGTGCAAATTAACTATATTAAGAATCGTTAATCGAAGAAATGATTGTTTATAAGGGATTATCATCATTATTTACTTGAAACCATATCATTGCTTAAAAAATTACTTCAGTATTATATAACCCAATAATCCTGGAAAACATATAACTGTATACAAATTATTTGAAAATACTTACTTGAAGCTATGATTATTTACTAAGGATTATTATTTGTAGTACCTATTGAAACCATATAACTGTGTAAATGAAAGATTATTATCAAATAGAAATTGTGTATAAATTATTAGTATTTGATAGAAATACTTCATATTATATTGCTATGAGTGTCTACCGGACATTTGCCTAGGGGTTAGAGTGTTCGCCAATGGCCCGGGAGACCTGGGTTCAATCCCAGGTCGAGTCATACCAAAGACTCAAAAAATGGTACTTGATGCTTCCTTGCTTAGCACTCAGCATTATAAGGTACGGATCAAGGGTAAAGTAGAGCAATCCAGGAAAGGAGTAGCGCCCTCCCCTACACATTGGTGTAGTAGCTATCGAAAAGGGAGCCTTCGGGTTACCCTCGACTATGGTCGCCAACTTTACATATTGCTATGTAAAACCAAATAATAAAAGTGAATGAATAAATAAATAAATAGATAAACCAGTTGGCTGGGGCTGTAGAATACACTGACTGCATCTTTAAGACCCCTACCAATGTCCTGGATATGACACTAAACAACTTGATGGTGAGGCTCCATTCCTGTAGCCTTGGAGAATGTGAAGTACCTCTTCATTGCCATTGCTCTCAGGTCCACTCTGACCTGGAGTGGTAGTACCTGATAGTCCTATCTATGGGTCAAATAGAACTGCTTGACATTTAAACTCTGTGCAATTGAATTGTAAGTGATATAAAGCAATACTTGTAACCATTTATATGTATGCAAAAGTGAGCTCATTTACAAATCATATATATTTGATATATATGGATTAACAGGATTTGTCATTAAATAACCTACAAAGGTTGATATGCCATAAAATCCAACCAAACCAAACCAAATATATGTATAAAGAAGATTTGGCATTGAATAACCTACAAAGGTTGATATGCCATAAAATCCAACCAAACCAAACCAAATATATGTATAAAGAGGATTTGGCATTGAATAACCTACAAGGGTTGATATGCTATAAAATCCAACCAAACCAAACCAAACCAAATATATGTATAAAGAGGATTTGGCATTGAATAACCTACAAGGGTTGATATGCTATAAAACCAAACTAAACCAAATAAATGAATAAATTTAGAAAAGTAGAATGGAACATTGAAAATAATAGTTATTATTTTAGCCAAACATTTACAAATGAATAAAATTTCAGCATTAAATAACACAAAAGGAGTTGATGTGCCATTAAACAAATAAATCAACCCAAACCAAACCAATTGATATTTTGCACTTGTGCACTCATATTTTTATTTTATATTCAACAAAAAATATCCATCAACAAAAACTATAGAAATGCAGTACACATGGGATTGAGTTACATCACACTCTTTCTAAATGCATAAAAGTTGACTGTAAGTCACATTATTTGGGCCTGGAAACAAGAATCAAAATATTATTATGGGAAAAAGATCCTATTCATACACAGTGAGGGTTCTATTTTGAATTAAGTCAAATAAAAAACGATGGAGGGTGGAGTAAGTAGTTTGGTTGGTGCTACATAAAAGGAAAAGAAAACATAAAAGGAAAACCAGTTACTGTGGATAACCGATAAGTACATGGATTGTTTAGAGTTATGTTGTCCTGCAAGCATTTGACATAAATTACAAAAGAATATCTATACATTTGCATACATATATGTGTGTGCATATATATGAACACATGTTTCTGTCTTTCACTCAAAACCAAGAAGACAGCCAATATATATAGTGAATGGGCTGTCTAGAGAAAAGTAGTCATGCAAGCACCTGAAATGAATTACAAAAGAATTTATATATATGTATATATATAAATATATATTATCAATATCAAGTAAAACTCAATAGATGTAATTCGTTTAGAATTTATTTCAACAATCTCTTTTATAAGATTGTATCTTCAGATTGTAAACAATTTTTGATGGAGTAAATATATATATATATATTGATCAGGCAGAAATCACCAGCATAGAGGCCATAAGTCACAATTACACTGGGCAGGGCATGTCTCTAGAATAGGAGGGAGGGCCATCTCTTGCCCAAGATTGCCCTTTATGGTGAACTCTCCACAGACCACCGTGACAGAGGGGCACCAAAGAAACATCTTAAAGACTCCCTCAAGAAGACCCTCGATACCTGCAACAGTGACCACCACCAGTGGTCAACACTTGCTGCTGACCATCAGGCCTGGTGCCACACCATCCACCAGGTCATCTTCACCTTTAAAGACTCCCGCAGAGCCAACCTCAGGGAGGAATGCCGCAAAATGAAGACTCAGGGAACTTCAGCAGCCATACCAGACCAGACCTTTAACTGCAGTCACTGAAACTGGATTTGCATATCCAGCATCAGCCTTGTCAGCTATCAGCATGCCTGCAGTTGACATGGACAGCCTCCTTCACAGATCTTCATTTGCAAAGTTTAGCCAAGATATATATATATATATATATATATATGTATGTATGTATGTATGTATGTATGTATGTATGTATATAGTGAATGAGTTATTTTGATTGAAGGAGCTCTGCAAGTATCTTACATGAATTACAAAGGGACAACTATGTATGCACATGAGCAGATACACTCACACACACACACACACACACACACACACACATATATATACATATATGGGTTGTTAAGATTTAAGTAGCATTGCATACATACATACATACATACATATGTGTATATAACTATGTATATGTATATATATATATGCATATACACATGTATATACATATATATATATATATATATATGTATACATATATACATATATGGCAACTGCTTAATCTCTTACAGATCACTACCATCCTTCATAATCACCCATCACCACAATCAGGACTCATTCTCAAGTGGCTCATCAATCCTGGTGCAGATCCATAAAGTCTGAAGTAAATGTGGTACTGGAAGGTCACCCTCCCTGCTAGATCAATCAGACCAGCTTGGGAAATTTAATGCTTATGCACCACCATATGTCTCCGGAAAACAGAAACTGACTAAAAAAACTTTATTACACATTGTGTGAGTGACATTGCCTGTTCCTGGAAAGAAACCTGTGTGCACAGATCATCTCCCATAAGACTTCCAGAGATTGACACATCCAGCCTTAGAGAGTAAAATCTGATCACATATGTGACATCTCCAGTCATCCACATTCTCACCAACATTACAAGCATTTTCCTTCCTAATTTTACACTTGAAGTTTGCATGCTCAGTGCGTTCCTTCTCAAAACTAGAAAAGCCATCAACCACATGAATACTTCATTCAAACCTCCTCAATGCCAGCTTTTCCTAGTTGTCAAAATTTATTTTTATATTCACAAGGTTTCTTTTTAGGTAATCTTTATACCTCTTGAAAGGCTTATGCTGTAGACATTTGCCAACATGAAGCTGACCATAAAGAAGTTGTTTCAGTAGTCTATCATCATTCAAATGCACAAAATGACCTGCTCACCTCATTCATCATCTACATATATATATATATATATATATAATTAGATATATAATCATATATGATTATTTCTTGTCATGGTAATTTAATTAATATATATATATATATATATACACACACACACTTATATATATATATATATATATATATATATACACATACACACATACTTATATATATATATATATATATATACACCCATACTTATATATATATATATATATATATATATATATATATATATATTATGATCTGTACCTCATGAATTTTTTCATTTTAATTTTCAAATTTAACATTGTCAATGAGTATTCACCAATAGCCTGGGAGACCAGGGTTCAATCTCAGGTTGAGTCATACCAAAGATTCAAAAACTGGTACTTGCCTCCTTGCTTAACACTCAGCACTATAAGGTATGGATCAAGGGTAAGTGGAGCAATCCAGAGAAAGAAGTAGCACCCTCCCCTATACCTTGGTGTTGAATCCATCGGGAAATATTGCTTATCAGTTCATTGAAAATGGCAACCAGATAAGTAAGAATTCAGTCTGGGAAATAGAACAAAGCCCGGTGAGTATGTTGTATGAGGCAACAGTTCAAAGCTGTATTTGGTTGTTTATGTATTTGGTTGTTTATGTATTTTGCTGCATTCTGTTGCTGTAGTTGTTTGAAACATCCAACAGCAGTATTCTGTCCTTCTTCATTTGAAGCCACTATGTCCTTTACTTTATGAGGGTCTTTAGCTCCTTCAGCCACTTGCCAGTTCTTTGGGCTCCCAGTTCTGCATTTACAAGGTTTACCCACAGCTTATCAAGCAAATTTTTGCTGTGGTGGCTCCTTCATGCCCAGTTGAACTCTGTTACAGCAAATTCCAGGGATTTTTGAGTTGGTGCTTCTTTGGGCATTTGTTGCACATGACCAAACATGAACCAACATAGTTGTGTCACCCTTATTGTTAGTGAAATGGAGTGGCATATCTTTGTACCATAGCCAGATATGGATACGTGAAATGGACATATTCATACTGGTATGCAAAACGTTCATAATGTTCGTATATATATATATATATACATAGAACATAAGAATTTCGAAACACAAAAACACTTATGACTTCTTAGTTCTGGTACGAAACTTTTTATTACCTTTGAGTTTAAAGGTTCTTCGACATAAGGAGAGAGATACACATTTTTTCTATTCCGGCTTTTCCATATGCCCCCCCCCATCTCGTGTGGCACCCGCCACAAAGGTCACTGGCCTGGCTTCGGCAAGCAAGCAAAAGCCAACCGTCTTCTCCCAAGGCAGAACTCAACTCAACTAACTGACTTTTTCAAAATCCCCAAAATCCTCCACGCACTTCCGGTGTGTGATGTCACCTGCACTCTGTAGCCCTGTTTCCCATCTGGGCTATTGTGACATCTCTGAGTGACACGTCTGTTCCGTGCATGCATGAACACCTGCGTTAATGTTGCACCTAAGTAACCCATGCACTGAGCCGAAAGGTTCTCACCCTAACTAAACTCAAAGGTATAAAATGAAATCCCTCAGCCATTATATTACATCTTGTACAGAACCTTGTTGGAGATTTGGTTGTTTGGCTATCAGTGTCCAATGATAATTCTCAAATATTTTTCTCAATTTGACATCTTTATGATTAAATAACAAGAGGAGTCGTTAGAAAGTGTTAACCATGTCATCATTTTACTGTAATTATTTGCGTATAACACATACTCCTAATATTGGACTATGAAATTCTTGAGGAAAAAATCCTCATGTACAATATACACTGGCTTTTTAGGAGTTTTAACAGCTCAATCTAACCGAAATGTAGCATTTGTTCAACTCTTTATCAGTTTGTTCTGATTAAAAATAAGAATTTATATAGTTTACATTATGTCTTAAAACAAAAACTTACAAAGTATTTAGAGAAAACACTGGGCCATGTTCACACAAAAATATAACAAACTTGTGGCAAAAATAAGCTCACTTTTGGAGAAATAAAATTATAAAAAAACAAACATTCCAGTGCATATTTCTTCGTCATAGTGTAAAAATACATTAGTCTGGACTATTGATAACTACTTTCGGTCATTTAATCCCAAATATGAGAAGGCATGTGGCCAGAAAAACGTTAGTAATATATTTGTCATGTACAATTTGCACCTTTGACTTTTATTGGAAATTATTTACGGAATCACCTTTCATGTGCCCCATGATTGGCTGAAAAACAACCAATCACGGGCTGCTATCAGCACATCTGCCGTACTACCACATGTGTGTGCAATCTTCAAACTAACAGACCTCTTTTCCCTTTTGACACCAATGATGTAATATGAAATCTTGACTGCTGATGAAGCAGGCTACAAGTTAGCAACAGCATGTGGTGCACTACATACAAGGACGGTCATCCCATGAGAGACTCTACACATGTGGAGACCTAAAATTAAGTCGGCAGAAAACACCTCTTTTTACAATTATTTTGCTTTTCTTCTTTACTTTATCTCTTTCACTAAATATAAACCCTTTTTTTCAACCAATTTGTTTATTGTTCCTTTTCTCTCGTCATGTTTCATGTTACAGGAAGCCTCATTTTTCCTGACACTGTAGATATTGATTTTGTCTTATTTTTAACAGGTAAAATCCCTACACTTTTGGGTTGAAAAATTTTGAAAAACAGTGAAACTTATACACAAATAATAATGGAAGTAAATAATAAGGTGTAATCCAACAATATGTAGAGAAAAATTGATAAGTAGAAGGAGAAATTTATCAAGAAGCAAAATCGACAAATACAAGCCATAAGAACATCAACATGTTCTACTATGTCAAATAATTGTCTCAAATGTGGTAAAAGCCATGTTTTTCACCGTGAAGCTGGTCCAGCATTGGGATCAAAATGCAACACTTGTGGTAAAGCAAACCACTGGGCATCAGTATGTTTGTCAAATGGAACAAAACCAAAACAAAGGCCGAGGTCACAAAGCAGAGAACACAAAAAATCAAAATCTCATTATCAACCACAATATAGGAGAAAACAGTACGTGAAAACTGATGCAGTATACAAAAACAACAAAGAAGCTGAGACAAAAATGGAAAGCCTGACATTCAATTGTATTAATATGACCCAAAGAGATGAAGCCTTCGTACTCATTAACATTAAATTGCCAAATTGAAATGGCATCCACAAGTTGTGTCTGAAGATCAACACAGGGGGCACAAGGGAACACCCTACCAGTTTCTACATTCCATAGAATGTTCCCAGAAAAATTGGACGCAGATGGCTTCCCAAACATAAAAAAACAATTTATCAACAAAGAACTGATAGCTTATAACGGCACACCAATAAAATGCTTTGTTAATATCAAAATACCCTGTCAATACAACAAATCAGACTGGCATGTTAGCACCTTCCACATTGTGGATGTACAAGGACCAGCAGTACTAGGGCTACCATCGCTGGAACAGCTCAAACTAATTACCCTTCACTGCACAGTCAAGAAAGAAGATGTGTTCCAAACCCCTGCAGCAACACGGATAAATGCAAACAAAGACCTGATGCAGATGTATCCTGATCAGTTCGACAAAATTGGCTCCATGCCAGGTGCAGTCAGACTATCAGTCAACAAAAACATACATCCACATATTGATGCTCCTAGAAAAAAAACAATTGCACTTAAAGACTATATAATATAGGAGTTTGATAACATGGTCAAAAATAAGATAATAAGAAAGGTGACTGAACCTACAGACTGGGTTTCAAGTCCAACATACTCACATAAAAAAAGATGGGAGTTTGAGAATTTGCCTAGACCCAAGACACCTTAATACAGCTCTCAGAAGACCACACCATTCAACACTGACCATAGAAGAGATAACACACCATTTTACCGGCACCAAGATATTCTCTAAACTTGACACCAAAGCTGGTTATTGGTCTATACAACTCGACACTAAATTGCAATTGTTAACAACATTCCAATCCCCTTATGGCAGGTACTGCTTTCAGCAGTTACCATTCGGATTGAGCATGTCACAAGACAATTTCCTAATGAAGATGGATCAAATACTTGAGCAAGTTGATGGCGCTATAGGAATCGCTGATGACGTCATTGTCTATGCTAAATCAGAAGAAGAACACGATAAGATTCTACACAGGCTCATGCAAATAGCCACCAAAAATAGTCTTGCGTTTAATTCAACAAAATGCAAAATCAAATCAAAAAGCATATCTTTCTTCAGGATGATATATAGTGAAAATGGTGTCAGCCCTGACCCAGAAAATCTCAAAGACCTGCAAAACATGCTGTACCCAACATCCAAAAAAGAGCTACAAGAATTCTTAGGTCTTATCACATACCTATCACCATTTATTCCTAACCTGGCTGACAAGACACATACTCTACAAGGACTGTTGAAGAAAGATGCACTTTTCTTGTGGGAAGAACACCACAAGGAATGTTTTGAGAAACTCAAAACAGTCATCAGTCAAGACTCAACGTTAACATACTTTAACAAAACTGAATACCAGTATTACAAACTGATGCAAGTCTGAAAGGACTTGGAGCTGCACTAATACAAAAAAACCTATTGCATATGCATCAAAGTCTCTAACAGATGCATGCATAGAAAGGGAACTTCTTGCAATTGTATTTGGTGTCCAAAGATTTCACATATATCTATATGGACGTCAATTCAAAGTACTCACTGACCATAAGCCACTTGCCATGATACTACAAAAGCCACTTACCAGTGCACCCCCTAGATTACAGTGAATGATAATTAAGCTACAGGGATACCAGATGCAAATCGAGTACATTCCAGGACAGGAAATGACTCTAGCTGATACTCTAAGCCGTCCCCCTAGCACTGAAAATACCGATACAATCGACCTAGACATTAGAGTCGATTTGGTCAGATTCAGGAGTGAACACCTGAATGAGATAAGGAAAAAAACCAGGGCTGATCCAGTATTTGATCAACTACAAGGAATCATAACAGCAGGATGATCAGACTCAATTAAGGATTTACCACCTGTTATAAGGTCATACTGGCCATGCAGAGATTAACTATCTGTCAATGATGGTATCATCATGAAAGGATCAAGAATTATTATTTCTGAAACCCAACAAAAATTATCTTGGACCAGCTACATTACAGCCATCAAAGTGTTGAAAAAACATGTCTTTCAGCCACAGATGCTGTATACTGGGAGCGAATTAATGCAGATATCGAGAACATGATCAAGAATTGTTTAATATGCCAAGAGAACCTTCTGGCACAACCAAAGGAAACTTTATAGCCACATGACATCCCCAGCAGAGCATGGGAAGTTATTGGCACAGATTTGTTTAACAGCAATAATCATGAATATATGATAATTGTTGATTATTACAGTAAATTTCCAATTATATGGAAAATGAATGGCCTGACAACAAGCAATATAGTGATATCAACAATGAAACAAATATTCTCTGAACATGGTATTCCTAACAGAGTTGTTAGTAACAATGAACCACAGTACTCCAGTGAAACATTCAAAGAATTTACCCAACAATGGCAATTTGATCACATCACATCATCACCAAAGTTCCCAAAATCAAATGGTTTTATCGAACGACAAATCCAAACAATTAAAAGAGCTCTAATTAAGGCTAAGCAAACAGGAAGAGATCCTAACTTAGCAATGCTGTGTTTGAGAACAACACCAATCAACCACAACCTTCCAAGTCCAGCTGAACTCTTAAATAATCGCATTTTAAGATCAAACTTAATTGCCAAAGTTTCAACCCCAAGATTTTCCAACACTGACCATATCCATGAAGAGCTGAAACACAGACAGAATATGCAGAAAATGTATCATGATAGAACAGCTTATGATCTACCACCACTTGTCCCTGGGTAGGATATATGTATATTGGATAACCAAACTGGGAAATGGAAACCAGCAACAATCACAAGTAAATGTGCAGAACCCAGATCATACATCCTTCAACTCCCAGATGGATCATCAAAAAGACAAAACAGAGTCCAAATAAGAGCAGCAGAAACATCCAGCCATAAACAGGTTCATTTTAATGGCCACATCACTTCATTGTAAAAAGGACACACAAATACAAACAACATCTCACACCAGAGAAGTATAAAACAGCCAACATGCAACACAACAAGAAATGGCTGTGAAATACACAGGCCAAAAAGATATAAAACAAATAAACAAGGAATATAGCAACATCCTTCTTTTCCATTGGTAAGGGGGATGTAGTAATAACACTGACTATTTCTCTACATGCAAGATTACAACCCCTTGGTGTAGGAATACATACACACACTCTGCCGATTCAGAATAAATATGCCTTAACTAAAGCACACATGCCTTATGTTGTCCTTAAACCTGCTTAAGCCTAATAATGAATACTAACACCCACAACAACAATATATTACTGACACTATATCGTTTTGGTTCTAACGAACCATCATCAAGACTGTGAGGGATGATATTAGTGATGTTAAATAATAATGGTATGCAGATACTTGATCACAGCTATGGATTTAGTTTTGTCCCTCTCTTGGTTTCCTTTTCATCAACTGATTTTCAAAGATTGTCTACTGCAAAGAACTGACAATAAATACTTGATTTTTAATGGACAATGAGATAACTCTTTATACTATAACATTGGTTGTTCCCAGTTAACTGTGTCTCAAATTTGGCACAAATATAAGAGAAACGGAGTGATTAAAAAAGAAAAACATACTAGTTGACTAGGTAAGATGTCACAGTGTCAGGATAGAAAACTCACAGCCATATGCCTTGAAAATAGGAATTGAAAAGCAATAAAAATGAAAAACAAATGAGTTGAAACAGGAATCAATATTTATGACAGAACTGTAAGAAATCAGCTGAATGAACTGGAAGTTAGATAGAGAAAAGCTACACAAAAACCATCACTGATTCACAAACTGAGGTTAAAGTAGGCTAAAGAGAAATCATGGTATGTGGATAATTGGATGAAAGTAATATTCAGTGATAAATCAAGAATTTGCATTGGCAAAGGTAATGATGCTGGAACGATTTGTACTATTCAAATGAAACATTTAAAGATGACTACCTGAAGACAAGTAAATTTGATGAGTTATTTATTATATGGGTTGCCTGTCATTTAAAAGATATGGAGAGATGGTAATCAATACCTCAACAATCAATGAACATGTGTACTTTGAAATCCTGGATAATGTTCTCATTCCATTGATCATAAATTGATTTGGTGATGATGAAGTCGTTTTTCAATATGCAAATGCATCTTGTCACAGAACAAAGGAGATTAAAGCTTTTCTTCTCAAAATGTACATAGAAGTCAATGACATAGCCAGCAAACAGTCTGAATCTATTTCTAATGGAAAATTTAGGGGAGAATTTTTTTTTAAGTCCATGAGAAGGTTCTAACCATCAAAGAAGATCTATTAATTGCCATTCAGGAAAGATGGAACCACTTTGATAAAGAATATTATTTTGAATTAGTGAAATCCATACCTAAAAGAACTAAGGCTGTCATTAAAGCTCAAGGAGAAACAACTAAGTATTAATTCTATTTTATTTGTCAATGATCTCCATAAATATATATATATATATTTGGGTCTTCATAGTGTAATAACTAAAGTGTTGGACAGCATCCTCAAAGTAATCAAGTTCAAACTCCAGTTATGCTATTATGTTCACTTTCAGGCTAATACCCTTGAGAAAGGTATGAATCCCTTTATTACTCTAACTAAGAAAAGGAAAAAATTTTAAGAAAAAGAAAAAAAAAAGAAAAGAAAAGAAAAACCTTTCTTAACGGTCGACTCACAAATTAAAACAATTTCAACAACTTTTTCTGTTAGCTACATTTTACAAGGTAAGTAATTTCAAATAGTTGCTTTTGGATTAACTCCCTTAGATCAAGTTGACCCCTTTTTAGTATTTGTGACTTTCAGCTTCTTTTAATTTTTTTTAGTTTGAGGCTTAAAATTAAATCAAAGAGAATAATTTTAATTATCTAAAATATTACAAATTTAATAGAATACTTACTAGTAGAAATGGGGAAATAATACAATGTTTTAACTTTAAAAAGTTATGTCAATTCATTTTATAGATATAAATAAGAAACTTAAAGATATAGACACAAGAGATTTATCTATTTTTTTAAAGTACTTGAAAATAATCTTAACTATATTTTCAGATAAAAGAGCATAATTTTTTACTCAGTTTTAGGCGAGGAGTAGGGGCGACGTCCCTGGAACTAAACTATTGAATCATTTTACTCAGGAGTTACGTCCCCCTAGCCATATGTTTACGTCATTTCCGGCGTATGAAATTGTCCTTCACACAACATGGCCACCGCTCGTTTGCTGCAGCTGACCTTGGGGCTAACTAAACAGGCGGTTTCTCGCCGTCCGGTAGGACTAAATTTTGTTTAATTTTACTTTAAAGTTTAATGAAAATGCTATGACGATAGTTGAATACTCAAAAGACAATTTGTATTACTGCAATGTACGGTTTTATGTTAAAAAGGATAACGGTGTCTAAGTCACGAATGATATTGCGAAGTAACTATTTCATTGTTTCCTTAAAGTGATAAAACAAGAAAAAATATTAATTTTTATTCATTTCATTCATCTAAATCCTAGATGAAAAAAAATTGATCATTGCTTAAATATTTATGAATGGAATGATTCATATTTTTATGATTCGATGTCGGATGGCTTCTTTTTTTTTTTTTTTTTTTTAACTTAACGTAAAATCAGTTGTCATACATATTATATAGTAATGGAGTTCGATTTACCCTTGACAGATGATTAAGTGATGTGAAACTTGTTTTCAGTATATTTTGTCTCGTTATTTGATCATAGAATCGATGATAGTAATTTTAACTCAACATAAATAGTGTGTTTGTATTGTTTTTAAAAAGTTTTATACTGCATTTTCGACCTTCATTCGTTGTCATAAATGCGCAAATGTTTAAAGTGATTTTTTTTTATTCTTTTTTTTAGAAAATAGTTTGTTTTCCTTTTATTTTTAATTGAATATATCCTTTTTTAAAATTATATTTTAATCTAACTATTTTCAAATTATTGACAGGTTGGTGCTTTTGGTAGTTTTTAACAATGACTCTTTAAGGAAGTTTATATCAGAGATATTTTATATTTACAAATATTGTTTCTATAGTTTAGGGTTATCTTATATACACACACACACACTTAAGTTATTTCGTGGGTCTTGTAGAAGAACCAACAACTCTTAAAATTGTTAAAGTAAATGTCTAAAGTTTCATTTGACGGTCGTACAAATAAAAAAAAATGTTTATTTACTTGTTTCGTTTGTCTTTTTTTATTCTCTAAAGCAAATTTACCCACTTTATTCTAGAAACAACTTTAAATGCGACCCTAATGTATAAAACATTAAATTATTCCTTAAATTTTGATTAGGATTGTTTATCACTAAAAAAAAAAAAAATAAGCACAATAATAACGATCTTCTAAGTCCTCTACTCATGATTTTAAAAAATCTCTCAAGGACAGCCAAGCTTTTATAGATTTTGATGTTTATTATTGACCATACGAAACAAACAAAAATAAACAAATTAACAACAAAGTGAATAACTTTTTTAAAACTTAATCTGTTACTATTTTGTTTTATTTGGTGATTGTTAAGAAAGAGTCAACCCATGACATTTTTCGTTTATTCTGCAGTCATTTACAAGAAAAAAAATGTACTGTTAAATCCCCAAACTACGTCATCAGGTAGCTACAATTTGGCCATCGGGTATATTTCTGTAATTTTTCCATCTCCTTAACCACTAATGTTTAAAGTTATGGTCTATTAGAAACTGTAAAAAATATATATATAATAATAAAAAGTGTATCCAGTGATTGAAATTCTTATTGCATAAATACTGACGTTTCTATATAATGTTTGTGTACATTTAATGCAGAATTAACAAAATATATTATGGGTTGGCTATTCTAGATAAAAAAATTTTTACATATATATATATATATATATATATATATATATATATTAGATAAAGAAATTGTAAAATGGAAGGTATTAAAAAAATGTTCATTAAGGCGTGTGCAAATGCTTCCAAAGTTTCCATTATAATAACTTGATAAAGCTGCTGGTAGTACTTTTAGCATTGAAAAAGATTTGACCTACAGAACAACCAAATAAAATTTGATAAAAATAAAAGTTTACAAGAAAAAGAAAAGGAAATTTGAAAAAAAAAAAAAAGATACTACTGGACACTGCACACCTTATTTTGTAATTCATCAAATGTGAATAGTTTCTTGAGTGTACCATAAAATGAAAATCAATATTTTTTCGTTGTTTGTTTGTTTGGGGGGGGTCAAATATACATTAACCATTGTAAAGAGTTGGTTTCTAAATTGTTACTGTAAGTTTGATCCCACCTGAAAAGGGTGGGCTCACATTTGTGGCACACTGGAGCTAAGCTTGGTAAACTTGTTTGTTTTTTTTAAATAGGAGTCTATAGTTGTAAATTTTAACATTTTTTTTTTCTTTTTTTACTAGTTTTGATTTTAAGAATATTTTACAACTTAAAAATTATGTGCCCATTTCTTTGGCTATTTAATCAAAGACATTACTAAAATATTTTTTCAAGTTGGGGGGGGGTAAATGTAAACGTTAAAAAAGAATGAAAAAATGTGTATGGAATTACTAGTTGCTTACAATGAATTATTCTGACTACTATCCTCATCTTGGTTGTAATGTTTTGGCTGTTGTATTCCTTGGCTACTTCAAATATCTCTTTTATTTTGTAGCCTTCTGAGAATTTTGAATTGAAACCTTTATTTAATCATTGAATTCATAAGAATATATTCTCATTCTGCTGTCCATGTTATTTGTTAATCTTTCATTGTTAATTGTCCTTGTAATGTCACCTTGAGTTTTTCCAGTGAACCTAAGTAATGATTTTCATTATGTAACCCTGAGATAGAATTGACATATATAGGGTGATTAAAAAAATATTCAAATGTTTTTGTTGAGTACCTTTTATGATATGATTTCAAACAGTCTCCAACATCTGCCAAGACTTTCTTGGAATCTTCCATGAGTGATTAGGAAAAAAATGTTAACATTTCCATGGAAGTACTTTTGTAAAAATAGCAGAATTGATATTATGGAGATCACCTGTGGGGAAGGTTCAAAGAATATATTGACAATATGGTGAACAGTCATAAAGGTACTCTCATAGAAGTCAATATTCTTATGCATATATTTATCCCTTCTTAGATTCTATTGAGGGCTGAAGAATGGATTGAGTAAAATGTCAGTATCACGTTACATTTTTATGAACAAATAATTCAAGGACATTGAATAAAAACACGGAACCAGGTGCTAGGAATTTAACAAAGGTTTATTTAAAGTAGGGTAGAGAAATGCTTCTACCCAAAAATCCTTTTCCATTGTTGTCCCCAGAAAAAGTAACTGTTCCCTCACAATTTGAAGGATAGCAACTCTATATTCATATTCATTTGGCTGCCTCTAACATCTCCTTTTTTGAATAATCAACAATAGCGAACATGCTTGGGGTTAATTTGCAGATACAGCACTTTTGTGCGATTTCACTTTGGCCATTTCTTGCGAAGTCCTTCTCTACTCCCATTTGCTTTTGTCTCCACGGGAGATGGAGATGGTAGGTCAAATGTGTCCATTAGCAAGTCCAGTGGAATAGTTGGCATGTTGTCAATTATGTTGTTCCTGGTGTATCTGGGATGTAATTGTTTTTTTTTATACCATGCCCAGAGTTGTTCTCCAACTTAAATGTTATTAACAAACTTTCCTTTTCTTTTGGTGATGGTACCTGGTGTTCAGTTTGGCTGTCCAGGCCTGAAGTTTCTTGCAAAAACTTGTGTGCATACTGTGAAAGTTTGTCCTTTGTTATCGCAAGTGTCTTGCCTTTGTTGTTGTTTATGTGAACGCAAAGCATCCAGTGTGGTGTGAATCTTTCGTCCCATGAGTGCCTCTGCTGAATACGTCATTCTTTACTGCACCATTTGTTGTTGTCCGGTATGAGAGGAGAAAGGCTTGTAGTATCTCCTCTGTTGTTGTTCCCTCCCTCTTTGCTCTGAGCAGAACACATTTAAATGTGTCCACAAAACTTTCTGTCTAACCATTGGATTGTGAGTGGTAGGGTGGAGCACAAACATGTGTTATGCAACTTGACCTGCAGAAATGATGAAATAATTCATGTGAATTATGTTCCATTGTCTGAGACATTAGTCTCAGACAGGCCATGTTTACTGAATAGCCATTTAAGAATGGTAATAGTTGAATGGGTGTCTGTACTTTTCATTGGGAAAATCTCTGGCCATTTGGAATGGGCATCCACAACTACCAAACAACTTAGGCCATTAATACAGCCTGCAAAATCCATGTGTATCTGGGATCATGCTTGTTTTGGGTATGTCCAGTGTGAGTCCACAATCCGAGAGGAGTTTTTCTGTGGTTCCTTGCAAAGGATACAACTTTTGACTGTCTTTTTCAATGTCAAAGTCCACATTCGGCCTGTACACTACACTTCGAGCTGTGGCTTTCATTTGGTTGATACCAGAATGTCTTGAGTGTAGTTGTTTCAGAACAGCTTTCCTGAGTTTCCTGGGAACCACAACATGATCTGCAAATATCAGACACTCATTGATGACAAAGAATCACTGTGTTGTTTAAACTGTTGAAGGTCTCCTGTGAGATCAAGGGGCCATGAATGTCTGAGAAACCTGCAGACTTTTTGTATCATTGGGGCATGCTGAGTTTCTTGTTTGATCTCCACTCTTGTCACAGGAATTATTTGGATACAATCAGTGAGTGCCGTGCTGAAAATCGTCCTTTATGTTGATGGCAGCGATGAATCCCAGGTATTTAATTGCCTGTAAGTAAAAATGACACTTTTCAGGTCGAAGCTGGAAACCAAAGTCTTGAATGTGTGTCAGACCTTTGTTGGTCTGTTCTGTCAAATCCTGTTATAATTGACCAAAAACAATAATGTCATTTAGGTATGCAGCTGTACCGTCTACTCCAGTTAACATAGTGTCCATGATCTGCTGGAATATAGTGGGGGCTGTTTTTACTCCAAAGGGTAACCGTGTGTATTGAAATAAACCGCAGTGTATATTTATTGTTAGCAGTTCCCTGGAGGGTGCAGAAACCTCGACTTGTAAATAGGCTACAGAGGTCTAACTTGGCAAAACAGATGCCACCATTGAGTATGGTGAAGATATCCTCTGGAATCAGTAGTGTGTATTGATGATCGTCCAAGTGCTGCGTTGAGACTAGTGGAAAAATCAGCACATAATTGTACCATATTCGCAATTAACGGTATGTGCGAAATGGACATATAATGTTCATTACTATAGAATATATAAAGAACATAGGAATCTCGGAATTCGAAAACACGTCACGACTTCTTGTTCAGGTACAAAACCTTTTTATTAACTTTGAGTTAAAGGTTTCGACATAAGGAGGAGAGACACAATCTTCTATGCTGTCTTATTCATTTGGCCCCCAACTTGAACGGCTCCATTAGGGCGCAAGTTCGCTTCATGTCTGCGAGCTCCAAAAGTCAATCCTTCTCGTTTGACGTCTAGTACCCAACTCTTATTTTCTTCAAATTCTCACACAAACCTCTGCACGTCTCCGGTGCGTGACGTCACCCACACCCTGTCATCCAGTATCGTCTCAGACTATTGTGACACCTCCATCCGCCCGCGCGCACCCGCGTTAACACCTGCTTCAATGTTACACCCAACCAACCCATGTGCTGAGCCGAAAGGTTCTCAGCCTAACTAAACTCAAAGGCATGAACCGAAATCCCTCGGCTATTTTATAACATAATCAGATTGAGTCATTAGCTTTTTTTAACTACCACAATTGGTGCTGCCCACTGTGAATATGTTACTGGTGTGATGACCTTCATTTCCTTTAGACGTTTTAGTTTCCTGTCCACCACTGGCAGTGCTGCATATAGTACAGGTTGTTTGGGTCAGAAAACAGGTTTTGTAGTAGGTTTAAGTGCCAGTGTGGTTTGGGCTTGTGTGCAGTGTCCCAGGTTACTTGTAAAAATTGGAGAAAAACGCTTTAGTATTTCTTTGGTTTGTTCCATAATGGCACTCTGATTTGAGGATCTGAATACTGCATTGCAGATAAAATTGAGTGGGATGTCCCGAAAGGTTGTCTTGAATCTGCAACATATACTTTTCCTGATGCTATCTTATCCTCAATCTTAATTATAGCTTGCTATTCACCTGTGATATACATGCAATCCCCTGAAGCGCTCTTATCGATGTTAGTGGAGGCTGGCCTATAGTTTTTCATAGTCTCTTAGATTAGGGTCATATCCAAGGCAGTGTCTATTTGCAAAAAAACAGGATGGCTGTTCAATTTTACAGACACATATTTCCATTGTGGATGTTGTTGCAGGTACTGTTGTACCATATCTGAATCATGCTTGAGAATCACCCACCGCCGACATTTCTCTGCAGCTTGCTGTAAAGTCATATCCGGATTTTGTTTTATTTTTGATGGGATCCTTGTGCGAATATCCCTATACCTTGCAGACCTCAACCCACGAACAAAAATCAAGCATTTGAACTGTTTGTCTGTGATGGATGAAATTTTAAACTGCTCACATTCCTTATTAACAGTGCCTGCAAATATTGTGAAATCAACTGTGTCACATTTTATGATATTTAGGCAGTTGAACCTAGCATTGAAGAGTGAGTTGTGCTCACTAAAAATCTGTCTCCACTGTTTCCGCAAAACTACATCCCATGGGTGTCTCGGTAGAATGTAGTTGGAATATTTATCATGTTCTGAGGGACCCATTTTTCGTAACAGAAGCCTAACCTTCCAGTTGTCTGTTTGTTCTTGAAAATCCACATTGAAAATATCCTGAAAACAAGTCAACCCTGTCTAGAAAGTCGAGTTCATGTCTGTGTCATAGTAAAATTTTGTGATAGAATTTTTGAGGGCCTCTCCTGACATAATCAATTTCGTTTGCAAAGGATTTTGCTGCAGTGCCATAAGTCATTCTGTAAACAGTTCCATTAATTTCAGTTGCTATTTTTGTATTGCCGGGACCTTTTTTTTTTTTTTTTTTTAATGTATAATTGTGAGTTACAGAAAAAGAAAATTTTCATCAACAAATAAGTTAAGTTTTTTTTAACGTACTTGAAATGTCTTTTGTGTGTTCATGAAACCGACATCTAAAAATCCAAGTCTGAATCCTCTCATATGTTCTAAGAGAAATCCTACATTGTCAATTTAAGTTGAAATCCTTGTAGTGAAAATTTTCTATGTACATTGTTAAATCTCAAATCCTTCATCACCAATTTTGTTACATTTTTACATACAAATAATTCAAGAACACAGGATGAAAATACTGAACCGGGTGCTAGGAATTTAACGAGTTTATTTAAAGTAGGCTAGAGAAATGCTTCTACCCAAAAAGTCACTTAGCTCAAGCCTTGTTATGACCAAATGATGTCAATGTGTCTTCACTACATCTGTCATGGCTGCAATCTTTTTCCAGTGTTGTCCCCAGAAAAAGTAACTGTCAAGGAAAGTAATGTTCCCTCAAAATTTGAAGAAGAGCAACTCTATATTTTTTTTGTTTGTTAGGCTGCCCCAACAATATATATATATTTATAAAAGTGTGTGTGTGTGGGGAGGGTCCAAATAATTCTTGATAAAGTCAAATATATTTTTAATGCCAAAATAAATTTTTCTGTAATGAATAAAATTGAAGCACTTTTATTATATGCCACTGTATTTATCTTTTATTGAATCTTCCTCAATATGTGTAATAAAGTTTAGTATAAAATAGTCTAGGTTAAAAGCATGGTTAGAGTAACCCAAACTTTTTTAGACCTTATTTTTCTGGTGCAGGTATCATTGAGGAACAAGAAAAGTTTTGGTCAACAGGCCAAGCTTTGTCTTGTTTTCCAAAACTTGTCTCATTCCCCTATGATACCTGCACCAGAAAAATAAGGTCTAAAAAAAAGTTTGGCTTTTGATTACTCTTACCATACTTTTAATCTAGACTTGGAGGTGTGAACGCATAGATTTGATAAAAGATTGTCTTTATATAGAAAGAATGGCATTATTTATAAAATAATGATTTTGTTTGAAATATGATTACCTTTTGTCATTTGTCTGACATTTATACCATGATTATATGTGTATAACATATACTCATAAATTTGGGTTAAGAAATTCTGAAAAAAATATCTAAAAATTAAATCCATCCTATATATTATACACACTGATTTTTTTAGAATTTGTAGCAGTTCAATCTAACATTTCAATTTTTTATCCAGTTTGTATTGACTAAAAATAAAAATTTATACAGTTTGCTTATGTTCTTTTGAAAACAAAACATTTACACATTATTTAGTGCAAACATACAGACATGTTCACGCAAAAATGCAACAAGCTTGTGACAAAAATATTCTCACACCATGAGAAAAAAAAAAAATTACAAACAAACACACATTCAAGTTGCTATTTCTCTATAACAGCATAAAACAGAAGTGTTTGTTACACATTACATACTGTCTAAAGTTATTATGCAAATCAAATAGACCTCAATAGCTCAAAAAGTTCTGAACTAATATTTTTCAAATTTAAACTTCATTTCCACTCTTATTAGAATATTTGAATAAATTCTCTCCTTTTCTTTTAATGGTTAGTTTTTGGTATATTCAGTATTTATGAAAATGGATTGGCTGAAGTTAATATACAGATTAAACTAAAATTAGTTTCAGACCTGAAATCTAATAAAAACAATTGTTCATAATATATGTTGAAACATGGGTAAAAAGAAGGATCTAACAACTTCTGAAAAACAGAAAAATGACAAGGGGGGTGTCCTCGTGGTGTAATGGTTAAAGCGATGGACTGCGGAATTGTAGTACGCGAGTTCGTACTCCAGTTGCGCCATTACGTTCACTTTCCGACAAATACCCTTTGGAAAGGTATGAACCCCCTTATCCTCCCAGCTATGGGTTAAATTGTACCACTACTGTTCTTTTAGGAGAATGGCTTTGGCATTAAATAACCTAAAAAGAGTTGAGATGCCATTGAACAAAGAAACCAAAGAAAATGACAGTTATTATATGAGGGAATATCTAATTAGGAAATACCAAAGAAGCTTTGGAGAGATCATTGGATGATAAAGAAGACTGTTGAGAACTTGAAGCAAAGGAATAGGCTTTCAGAATTTGCTTCCTTGAGATGTATACTAACTAAAACAAGTTTTAGTGAAACAACCACTTGACCAGTGCTCAGATCTTTGAAAAGGCTGGAATTGAGGGAGTCAAGAAGGACAAAAACTATAGAATACTTAGTGAATTGGGATCTGTGTAAAAAAAAAATTAAAAATGTATCCTAGGCAACTTTCTCTTACTCAAGTAAATCTTTTAAACCATCAAAATTGGGCCAAGATATACATGAAATTTGACTTTTCAAAAGTAATTTTTATGGATGAATCTTGTGTCATTTGATTGACCTGATGGATGGGCCAAAGGATGGATTTTATCTAATTCAGACATACCTGTGGCTAAAGGAAAGCAACAAGGAGACAGTACTTTAATTATATGGGCTGGAATTGTCAATCAAACCATTATTGGACCATTCAAAGTTGAAGTAGTTAAATAATGAACAGTGCTAACTATTGCAATTTTATGGACAAGACTTTCTTTGCATAGTACATGTCCCAATCTCACAGTTTCAAAGTGAAGTGTCTATTTATACACAACAATGCTCCTTCTTGTATTTAAGCTTGCCTGTGTATTCTTTGTGAATTAAAGATTTACAGGGAAGAAGATAATGGAATGATCATCAAGTCCTGATATGAATCTGATTGAAAATCTACGTGATGAGATTTATGAAGGTGGCAAACAATATTAAGCAAAGTAGACTTATGGGAAACAAATAAAATTACCATGTCAGAAATTGAATCTGCTGAAGTAAAAACAAAACAAAATCAATGGATATTAGATAACTGGCTCTTAGAAGAAGAGTTACTATATTAAAACAAAGGATTCAAAACTTATGTGTTTGTTATTTGTTCTATTATAGGTGTTGATCAGTTTTTGATGATTTTACTACCTTTTCATTGAAATAAAATGTGATGATTTGATTTTGCCTAATAACTTCAGACAACAGTTTTTGGGGTTTTGTTGTAATATATCAAATAACTTCAATAAAACCTATTGATTCTACCTAAAATTTTAACTCAAGCTTTGTTTTAACATCTAAATTGATTGTTTAAAATTTGACAATTTTTTTTTTTTTTTTTTTTTTTTTTTCAAACTAAATTTAAGTTGAGATTTGTTTAATAACTTTAAACAGGATATAGTGTATTTGGATCATAGATATAACTTACATTCAGTCATATTGTCCTGAATATGGGGATGCATATTGTATAAAAAGTTAATTGTTCTTGTATATAATACCCACCTCTAACTTCTTGGATTGAAAATGTGGGGAAAGGTGCATGTTATATATGAATAAGTTTGGTAATTCTTTATGTCAATTTTATGCCTAAAATATTTTAATTTCGTCTACTTATAATTCTTTAAACTCTTAACCTTTTTCTCCTTTCTTCCCATCACAGGTTGCCCTTTGTATTGGTAAACGATTCTATTCTGCCAAAGCAGCCACTTATGAACAAACTTTATTGAATGTACCTGAAACCAGAGTGACCACTTTGGGGAATGGTCTTCGAGTGGCCACAGAAGACTCTGGCATTCCCACATGCACAGTAAGTTTTCTTTCCTTGAAAAAAATTTTTTTTTTTTTTTTTACATTGTGGCTTTTATAAAAAAAAATTAAAAACCTTTTTCTGTTTTAAAAGCAATGAAAACCTGCTTGCCATTTAATGAAAACTGCATTCTAACTAGTTCCCTTCAATTAATTTTGTCCTGTTACTAGGGCTTTGAATCCACTGACTATATCCCTTCCAAAGGGCTGTCCTGGGTATAACGCTAAACTACGTCTGGTGGTGAGGCTCCAGTTCTGGAAATCTAGGAAGTATAGAGTACCCTTTCATTGACATTACTCTCAGGTCTATTCTTAGCTGAAGTAATAGTGCCTGTTAGTGTGCTATTTATGAGTCAAATAGATCTGTTTAAGATTATTTGTATTCCATAAGACTACAAAAAAAAATTCTAAGAAACAACTATACAAAAAATGTAAATATGAATGTACAACATCTGTGACTCTTAACTTCTTGGCATAAAATAACTCTAAATTGGTTGATATGCCATTAATCAATCAAATTATCTTAGCAATGCTGTATTAATTTTTTCATACTTTATTGCTATTTTACTTTCTATATCAAAACATTTATAGAATACCACTTGAAGATTGTAGATTTAAAATTAACAGTATTTTACTACACATCTGCATGCTATTTGTGTTAAAATGTGGATTTTTTAAAATTTGCAAATCAAAGTTCATGGTCATTAGTATGTGTTCTTTTTAATTAATTGATAAGAATTTTTTTAGCAAATAGAGATATTAATATTTATTTTAACAAAACTACAAAATATTACTTCATCCAGAATCTCCTATTCTGGACTTGCTTATTATCTAAAAAACATTTTTTAGTTTGAGTCAAATTAATGTTTTAAAAAAAGATTTTTTTAATGAAATTACAGAATGTCAGTTAACCAAATCTTAAGTTAAATTACTAATTCAGTTGCTGTTCAATGATTTATTCAATATCAAACAAATACACCAAGTATTTCAATTTTGTGTTGAATTTCTGTTTGCAAATTTCATTAACTTACAAAACTATTTTTAGAATTACTCCAGTACATTGAATATGTTAAAAAAATTTCTAAAACATTTTCTTTTAACACCCAGAGATCCTATTAAAAATATCTTGCTTCCAATGAGTGGTCAATCACTCTGCTAGTGAAGTATGTATTTACCCAACCCCTCCACCACGAGCAGGATGCAATACAAGCTCAATTTGTAAGCAGCTTGCAATTGGTTTAAATTCAGTTTTCCTTCTCTTAGACTGGTTGTCATACCAAGATTAAAGAGCCTAGTCTGCCCTACTATTTACCCATAATTGGAAGGAGAATAGTTGGATTCGTAACTTTCCCAAGGGTATTTAGTGTTATGTGAAATCCAAACAGATTTGAACTTAGTTTACTGAGTTCATTTCCTATAACAATAATTGTTTATCTGATAAATCTTCTGTTTGGTTTAAGGGCCAAAGTGTATAAAATGGTTGGTAGTTTATGGGTTAAAATTACCACCCCCATTTAGAAAATATTAACTGCTGCATCTGGTAATGTGTTTAAACTAAGGATCTAAACATTTGTCATTTTTCAGGTGCCTACAGAATCTTAGTTCATCAAAATCAGTTAAGCTGTTTCTTAATTTTTCTCTCATAAATACATATACAATATAACAATGTTGTAATTTTATTCACTACATAAATAACTTTAATTTTTAAACCTTTTGAAATTGTATTCAATGAAACCTTTTTTTTTTTCTCCCTTACAATAAGGGATTGTTCTTATATGACTAACAGCAGGTTTTGAGAAATGTAAATTTTAAAGAAATGACTAGAATTTTTAAAAGTATCAAATATTTAACTAAAGATAAATCATTGACTTGTTGAATGTTTTAAAATGGGGGAAGTTGAACCTGTTTTGCTGTTTTCTTTAAGGTTGGATTGTGGATTGATGCTGGCAGTCGATTTGAAACTGACTCTAACAATGGTGTAGCTCACTTTTTGGAGCATATGATTTTCAAAGGCACCCAGAAGAGATCCCAGACGCAACTTGAACTTGAGGTAGAGAACATGGGTGCTCATCTGAATGCCTACACATCCCGTGAACAGACTGTGTATTATGCCAAGTGTTTCAGCAAAGATTTGCCACAAGGTATGTACTCTTTGTATTTTTTCAATGTTATGAGGCCTTAGTTCGTGGGATTTTGGAAAAGTTTAAGCCAAGGTGTAAACAATAGACTAGTCATGAGTTAAGTACTTTTTTTTAAAGTTTTTTTGTTTTGTTTTTTTAAGGCTTAATAGGCATTTAGGATTTCATGTTGCCTATAAAGTAAATAAAAACTTTTCTTACTGTTTATCTTTCACAGATCCTCATTTAGTGAATAACTTAGAACAGATTTTATTTTTTCTTGGATATTTATGTACTAAGAATCTAAATGTTATTATCAAATTTGGATTAAAGTAATTAAAGATTTATCAAATCTAAATTTCATTAAACCTTCAAGAATTATAATTGATTTAGTTCATTTGATGCAGATACTGAACCATTAGGTTTGTTTTTTTTTTTGTTTAATGGGATATCAACCTTTATGGGTTACTTAATAGCAAAACCATCCTTGTTGAAGAACAGTAGTGATATTATTTAACCCCTTGCTGGGGGAGATAGTCTTCATACCTCTGAACCATTTCTCCAGCTGGCTTGGGACCAGAGCTAGTCCAGATTTCCGGGTAAAAGTTAAATAAGGGAGGCATGCTTAGCATAACAGTTATTGTAGGAAATAAAATTAGCAATCAGAGTTCAAATCCTAGACAAGGCTTTTGTGTTTCACTTTCGTACTAATGCTCTTGTGGAAGGCATGAATCCATCCTCCTTCCATCTAGAGATGATTAGTAGGACAAACTGAGTTCTTTAACTTTGATTTGGTGACCAATCTTGGAGAAGGAATCCAAACCAGTTAAAAAATTGACTTTGTCACATCCTGCCCATGGTGGCATGGGTTAGGTAAATACATACGGGTTAAATATATACTTAAAATCTAAAACAAACAATGAAAAGTAAAGAACAACTGTATTTACCTGATACAAATTAATACATTTCTAAAGCATGTTCTTTTTGATTTTTATTAATTCATTTAAAATTCTTAAAATACCTTTATAGAATATCTGTATCATGTATTATAGAAGATGAAAATTAAATAGAAAACGTGGAAAAAAAATGATTTTATTTAAAACAGGATCTGTTTATTCAATATTAATCTGTTAATCTCATTTGATGACAATTTGACAGTACATCAAATTCAAAACTAGCTGAGTATCCTGGGTATGACACTTAATTTCCTTTGGTGGTGAACCCTTGATTCAATCCATAGGAGTAAATTGGAAGAATTGATGTAAGATATTGTCTTTAATTGGAATCATTTTGAGATGAGGCTTCTTAATCTGAGAATTAATTTTTTTATTTATTGCTGACTTTTTGTCCTCATCTTGGTAGTTTTTTGTGTTGTTTCTTCTTTCGCTACGTTTCGGCCAAATTTCACCTCTGGCCTTCTTCAGGTGATTTTACCGCGACCTCGGATAGGAATGCTGGGTCTTGTAACCGTATCCCCAGTAATTACTGCCTTCCATAGTTGTTGTCCACATTTTTAGCCAAGTAAACCTCTGGCCGGCTTGGGTAGGATTTGAAACCGCTATCTTCTGACAATGCTCACCTGGAACCGTAGAGATTCAACGCCTCTATCTGCTGCGCCACGGGCCTCGAAGGCGGATATCTTCTAAACATGGGTAATGGAGTGAGAAAGATCTACCCATGTCAATTGAAATAGAGTTTTAGTTTGAGATAACCCAATCAGTAGTTACTGACTATGCTATATACCTGAAGATGGCCAATCCTTTATATTTAACTTGTCTGATGAACAGTGTATTATATTTAAATTCTCATTACTGTTACTTTGATTAAAATGATTATTTAAAAACCTATGCTTCCTGGATGCCTAAGCTTGTAGACACCAATAAACTGTCAGACCAAAATTAATGCTGTTTGTCTTTTACTTATGTTTTTCAGCCCTAGATATTCTTTCTGACATCATTCAGAACAGCACTCTTGGAAAAGAGGAAATTGAACGTGAACGTGGAGTCATCCTCAGAGAAATGCAGGTAATGTATTCTTTTCAACAACATTCTTTTTGGATAGGGAAAGGTTGGCATTTCTAAATTACTACCCCAACCCAAGTTCAAATCCTGAACAAGAATGTATTTCACATAATACTAATATCATTGGGAAAATTATGAATCCAACTTTTCTCCCTCAGCTCTGGGTAAATAGTAGGGCAGACTGGGGTCTTTAACCTTGGAATGGCAACCAGTCTAGGCAAAAGAAAACTCAGTATTCAAAATTCATCTTGTGTCATATCCTGCTCATGAAGGAGTTGGGTAAATATATACCTCCACCACTTCACTTTTAAACCAGTCTGTTGTCTTATCAGTCCTATGTTCTTATCAATTCTCCTACCCCATTTCTCCGAAAGCTTTTTCTAAGCAATCTTCCCCTAGAATCATCAGCTCAAATAATTTTTTTTTTGTTTGCTTTAGCTGGAAATGAAATATTAGAATGTATATTTTTCAATTGTTATCCACTAGTTTTTAAGTTCTTAGGACATGTAGTTGGTTTGTTCTTTTAGAATTGGTCATTGACCAACAGTGTTGAAGGAGTCTTCATGGTTTAGTGGCTAACATGCTGAATTGCAATATTATAGTTGGTGATTTTGAATTCATTACATTTTAACTTTCTGACTTAATACCTTTGGAAAAGGCATGAACTTCCTTATCCCCCTAGCTATAAATTAAATAGTACCCCCCTACTGTCCTTTGACAAGGGTGTCTTTGGCATTAAATAACCCACAAAGGTTGATATGCTATTAAACAACCAAACCAAACAACATGATGAAAATTATTCCAATCCCAGAAAAGCTGTTGTCATTTGAATTCTAACTGGTCCATATTTCAGTGAAACTGGAAAAAAATCAAGTGAAGAGCAGCATATGAATAGTTGCTCATATGAACAGTCCTATTCCTCTTACATATTATACTGTGAAGGCACACTTAATGTAATAGTTATTGTTGAGGGAATGGAATCTGTGACCCAGGTTCAAATCCTGGACAAAACTGTTTGCATTTCACTTTGCATTAATATCCCTTGGAAAAGCATGAATCTATTTCTTCTTCCTCCAAACTCTAGGTAAATAGTGGACTGGATTCTTTAATTTTGGTACGGCAAATTGTCTAGAAGACAGAAAACTCTGAATTCAAGTCAGCAGTACTCCGCTTAAAAATTAATTTTGTGTCACATCCTGCCTATGCTAGAAGTGTTGGGTAAATCCATACATGCTTGTCTATGAGATTCTTTTTGGTGTGCCACTCTTACCAACAGTTAGATTCTTGTTTTACACAGTGACAATGTCTTCATTAGAACTTACAATATGCTGACTGTATCCTCTATATCCAAAATTGAGGTATGTGTGTTGCATAAAAGAATTTTGCAATCTATTATTGACAGTGTAGCATTCAAATCAAGTTAAAACTGTGAGAACAGCTATCAAAATTCTGCTTGAATATCACTTGGTTTGAGTGAACACAAGGTCATTTAAATCCATGGCTATGATTGGATTAAAAAGTCACATGATCAGTTGACACTAGGAAAATAGTTGAACCAAGTTAATTAGTTAGCTGAGATGAATCGAAGTGATTAGATGTAATTTTTCCACCTGTGGTCTATTGCTCTTGACCTGGTCAGTAATCTAGATGAAATAAATAAAGTTGTGTGCACACTAGAAGTTTTTGCATTTGTTATTATCAACAAGAGACGTTTATTTGTTACAACAAAACAGTATGTAGCCATCATAGGAAAAAAAGGATATGGATCATCATCATCATCAACATAAGAGGTCAGGCATGATTGCAACCATCAGCCAAAGATAGTAGAGGGCTCTCTAAAAACTTCCTTACCAGTTTACATAAACATGTTTTAAATTCAGAAATATATAAAGAGTGTAGTCATAGATTTACCCTATTCCTAAAAGAGGAATCCCTGTAGTGTAGTAGCTAACATGCTGGACTGCAACATCATTGTAAGTGAGTTTAAACTCCAGTCACACTATTACATTTGTTTTAGACCTAATACCTTTGGGGAAAGGTATGAGCCACCTTATCCCTCCAGTTATGGGTTAAATAGTACTACTACTGTTGATATGCCATTAAACAAAGAAACCAAACCAAACTCTCAGGATACAGAATATTGCACACTAGTATTTCAAACTATTTTACCAACTCTAAAATTGAAGTACATACTCTATCAGTTTACCAGTACATTGGCATTGAGATACTGAAGCATTGTATCAATAAACTTACCTTTTTGACCTCTCAGATAGTTTTGATTGATCTGTGCACTGATACCCCACAAACTAATTTTTCTGTATGTTTTGTTTTAGGAAGTGGAAACAAATCTGCAAGAAGTGGTGTTTGATCACTTGCATGCCACTGCTTACCAAGGAACACCTCTTGGACGCACTATCCTTGGACCCACTGAGAATATTAAGTAAGTGCATATTAACAGCCAAATGAAATTCAAGACAAATACAATTGGAAAGTTAACTTGTTACGTTTAGTCTTATGTTGATGTATTATTCTATCCTAGTAACAATTTGTTTTCCTATTGAAAACTCTTTAAATTCAAGTGTAACAAATATCTAAAATTCATTTCCATTTTAAGTTTTTATTATTTCAATCATTTAAGCTTATATATTCATTTGTTTTCTGTATATGTGGTATTGGCAGATGACAATATTTCTCAAAGTAAAATTGGAGAAACTTCTCCATTCGTATTTAAACCTACAGAAATTGCTTATCAAGAAATACTATTTTTGCCATAACAATCAGACCCTAAGTCTTTAAAAATAACACAATTGAATATACCAAGACCAACAAGTATTTTCATCAAATCATTTAATAAACTAACATCAGAAATGAAATCTTTGTGAACATATGAACTATGGTAAAAATTTTCTCTTTCTTGATTGTCAGTCATGTTCAATGTTATTTAAGTCCCTTTTGATACTCCAGCAATAGTCAGACATCATTCGTTTATCCCACTGTCCCTGGTAGTGTTCTTCCATTATTTTGATGGAATTGTTCTCCTTGCTCATCCCTAACATCACTGCATTTATCCAAAAATCTATCTAGATGGCTATATTTGAAAAAAAATGAAGCTTCATATTTATATTAGTGTCTATGTCTTCTAGACTTTTCAAAAGCTTTTTCACTAACTCCATATAGTTTTTAGCTTAGTGATTGCCTTAGAAGTTTTTCACCACATCAATAAATAATGTCCAAGTGCATGATTCTAAGTCATTCATTGAATTAACAAATCCATCATCCTTAATGAGTTTCCTGGTGTTCATCATGTACAATGGAATAGGTGCATTCTCTTGAGATCTTTAGTTGGAGTTTCTTTCTAACTGTGAAAACAAAAGCTTTCAATGTGCTAGGTTTCCAGCCATATTAAAGGAACAAAAATGATGGGATAAACTTATGAATATCAAACAGAAGATTTTAGGGTTCTTTTTTTTTTTTTTTTTTTTTTTTTTTGATTCTAAAAGTTTTATAGTTTATTTCAGGTGGCTGACATAAATTGCTTGGCCTACCTGATAATTAATGGATTTCTATAACCTTTAATTAACTTTATTTTGCTATTAGCCAAGATTGTAAATTGATCTTTTTTCCCCAAAAATAAACAATTACAGTACAGCAAAAATGGTTGCTAACCATGGAAAACTAAGGTCATTTTTGGAATCAGCATTATCAAATTAGCTTAAAAATGTTTTGTTTCTTGGTACCAAAAATCGTGTTGACTAGTGTAATCTCTTTATTGTGTTACTTTCTCTTTCAGAACTATTAACCGCAATGACCTCACAGAATATATTTCAACACACTACAAGGGTCCACGCATTGTGTTGGCTGCTGCAGGAGGTAAGATAATTTTCACTTGACTTCACATAATTATATCCAGCTTCTATACTTGGTTAGTAAAGACAAAAAAGACAAGGAAACTGATAGAAAAGAATCCATGTATGATAGTGAGAACACTCTTATCTTTGAATTTCAGATAGAAAGTGGCTGAAACATTTTTAGTAACACCTGTATCCACCCCCTTTTCTCTATCTTTTCTGTGGGCCTTCAATTGCTTATCTCTTTCCCCTTGCCAACACCCCCCTTTTTTATGACGTCAGTAAAAGCTAGTTTCAAAATTTCAGATTGAATGCCTATATATAATAATAATAATAATAATAATAATGTCTTGTCTGTTTTTTCATCTTTGCAGGAGTTGACCATGAACATTTGGTTAACTTGTCTCAACAGTATTTTGGTGGGATTAGTGCTGGATATGAGGGAGAAATTCCATTGTCAACTACCTGCAGATTTACCGGTAGTGAGGTAAATATTGCTCTATCTTATCATGCTTTATCATGAAAAAACCCTAATGAACTCAATGAAAAATCTCAATAGTTTTAACCCTTTCGCCACTCAAGAATTCTGAATCTACATTACTGCCAAGTTCTTTTCCCAATAGAAAGTGAAAAATGTTCATTTTGCAATCATTTCCAGGTACTGGGAGCCAAAGTTTTATATCAATTACATTTAGAAAAATTCTCACATTCCATTAGAAATAGGAAAGACGGTTCACTCTAAATAAAGTAAATTTATTGTCAAATTATTTGGTATTGACATAGTGAGGAAAAAATTCTGTGTGGATGAAATTGATTAATTACTTCCTCTATGAGGATACTATGTGACACATGGTGAGTTAATGACTGACTATTCATGTGTGAGCAAAGAGAAAAATTGTGCTGTCCTTATTGTGTCAAACTATTCCAATCTTTACCTTTGATGTAATGGGGAAGTGATACCCTTGTGTTTGATAGTCCTGTCAACAGGACTGCAAAAAACTAAGACATAAAAAAGTGTCAATCCTGAGTATGACATTAATCCATATCAGGTAGTGAGACTCCAATTCTGGAGCTGTGTGGAGTACTCTTTCATTGCTATTATTCCCTGGTCTACACTGACCCTGAGTGGTTGTCCCTGTTAGGGTCCCAATTTGTTTGAAAATTATTTGTATTTAATAAGAATATGTGAAACCATATATCTGTTTGCAAACAAATGGTTATTATTAAATAGAATTATTGATGTTAGGTCAGAATACACATAACCATTTAACTATCTGCAAATTATTTGTATTAGATAGGAATAGTTGATATCATATAAGTGTGCAAACAAATGATACTAGATAAATGAGTGTAATTTTTTAAAAATGCAATGGGACTTTGAAAATATAGTTATGACTATAATCCAACATTTAGAAATGAATCAAGTTTCAGCATTAAATAATCCGTAAGGAGTTGATAGGCCATTAAACAAGTCAATTTAAAGCTTCTAGTTCTCCAAACAGTATATTGTGTCAAAGTTTATGATCACATTTCTCTTTCAGATCCGTATAAGAGATGATGACATGCCTCTGGCTCATGTGGCTTTGGCTGTTGAAGGATGTGGCTGGGAAGACTCTGATAACATTGCCCTGATGGTGGCTAATACAATCATAGGAAGCTGGGACCGTACCCATGGTGGTGGTGAAAACCTTGCTGGACGTTTGGCCACTAACTCAGCCCAAGGGAACCTCTGCCATAGCTTCCAAGCTTTCAACACTTGCTATACTGACACTGGACTTTGGGGCATCTATTTTGTCGCAGAAAGGCTCACCATTGATGACATGCTGTTCAACATTCAGAATGAATGGTAAGATTTGTGTGTTGTGTTTGTTTTTTGGGGTTTTTTTAACAACAGATTCAAGTTTAGAAAACTAAATCTAGTATTTGTCTTTTTCTTCATTATCATACCATGCCAACCACATGGATTCCCTTGACTCTCTTGCTATCTGTCCCTATCAGTCTTCACTCCTGATAAATTGTCTAGACAAATTTCCATGGCATTCAGTGCCTGCACAGAGCTGATGAATCTAAATTTTTGCTAGTTGGCCAATACCAAGAGGGTCTATGTGTAGGAGTCTATAGGAGAACGTCTTTTAAGTTTGTCCTCACTTCTCCAGCATGTCTTACTCATCTTGATTGGGTTGTTTGCAAGATGCGAAGTGTGGCAATACCAGTGTTATTTTGTAAGGATCTGCTTTCAGGATTTGTACAAAATGGCTCACAGGATCATTGAGTAGTTCACATCTAATGTTTACTCCAAGTGGTGCAGCCATACAGTAGTACTGACACAACTACGGCTTAAAAGAAAAAAAAATAATATACTGTAAACCTATTATGATAACCCCTTGGGTTTAACTAATTTGTGGATCCATCTGAACTGACATCAAATTCACCAAATGATTTTTTAGTAAATGCAATGAATATGTTGACCATGATAAAGTTTATTTACCATCTGCACATTGCACCTTGTTGGCAAGGGCTAGTGTTAAATATTAACTGAAAAGATCCCTTTGACATCTCACATAAATTGCCTGGGTGGCATAACAAAATGTAAACACAACACTGCTTCCTCAGTGGAAGTGCAACATATAAGTTGTGTGCATGGCATGCTAAACAGTAGGTGTGTCCATACAAAATGGCCATGAGGATTGTGTGGGTGTCTGGGAAATTATATAAACCAGAGAAGATTTTGACCTGAGAGAATGAAGACTGGCAGAAGATCTACTAAACATTACGCTGCTCTGAGCACTGGCCTTATGCCGGACTACCCAAGGTTGAGAGGTAGAGAAAAACCCGAGTTCTACCAAACTCACAAAAGCAGAGAAGCAAGGAGAATTTAAAATTATTCAGTGCCTTACGATAGCCCTGATGTGACTCGTGAAAGTAGAGAAGTGAGTTGAAATGAAGATGGTTCGTGTTTTGAGGTGGCCCTATACCAGACTTACAAAAGTAGAGAAGCCAGGAGAAACTAAGATGTGGCCCTTTACTAGTCTCCGAAAAGCAGAACAAAGAAAAGGCAGTTCACTGAAGATCCGTATTTTACCCTGTGTGTACATCTCGGCCATCTTCAACTCTCTCTCTCTCCCATTTCATACATTTCAGGTTATAAAATGAAAAAGAAAGAAACAGATTATATTTTAATTGTTTTCGTTCTTCTTTCCTGTATACAACGCTAAAATACACCAATTACATCTCCTGTGGAGAGAATACTCCTCCCCTAAAGAAAAAAGAAAAAATTGAATGTCTTTGGTATGAAACTAAAACTGGTGTGGCTTCAATTTTGGAGTTCTGGTGGGTGTGGAGTCACCACTGAATTGTTATTATTCTCAGGTCCACTCTGCCACTGAATGGTAGTATGTATTTACCGAACCCCTCTGCCATGAACAAGATCTAACACAAGCAGAATGCACCTGGTTAATATTCAGATTTCCTTTCTCTGATACTGTGATTGCCTAACAAAAGTTAAAGAACCCAGTATGTTCTACTATTTACTCATAGCTGAAGGGAGAATAGATGCCTTTCCTAAGGGTATTTGCACCGAGTGAGATGCAAACTGCCTTATTCAGGATTTGAACTTGGTTTGCTGATTCTATTTCTTAGTTGATGCCAATTTTTCAACAGAAAATTACTTGATAGGATATTTGATCTTTGCAAGAAAAAAGGACTTTTACTTGTACTTTTAAAAATTCTTTGAAGCCAAGGAAAGGTCTGCCAACTGTTTAAAATGCATTGTTTGAAAACAGTGGACCGATTCACTCTAACCTCTGGGAGTGGTTTCCTGCTCCCCACTGTCTCTCCATGAAAAAAATTGATCTTGTGAGCCCATTCACCATCCAATGCTGATAATGGATATGAACAATAATTTTGTAGTATTCTTTAATCACCTATTGAGTTTTTGAAAACTTTATTTAACTGTATGATACTTATTCACTTACATATTTAGATGTGTCCTTTCATTATTTGGAAATTGATTTTTACAAAATCTTCTACTCCAGGATGCGTCTGTGTAACAACGTGACCGATTTCGAGGTGCAAAGAGCTAAGAACTTACTCAAAACCAACTTATTACTGCAGTTGGATGGTTCCACTCCAATCTGTGAAGATATTGGCAGGTCAGTACGAGAATTAAACTTAACTTTCTTTCAAGAGCATTGCCATCTTTCAACAATTCAGAAATATAATTCTCTTGTGTGTTCTCAATATGATTTTATTGTATAACTTTATACTTTAGCATTGTTGTATTACTTTTGTTATAGCAGATATATTTTGTCTAATTTTGTTATTCTTGCCACTTGATATCAAGACATCAAGTAATTTAGATAAAATACAAAACTCGATTTAAATTTTAACTTTTAAATATTGTTTTTATTTAATCAAAAATAGCTACCTAACAATTTAAATAAAAGACGAGTGGATAAAATTTTCTCATTAAATTATCTGTTGACTAAAGTGCTGGAAATAACGATAGCCCACCCTACAAATTTGAATGTAATTTTTACAATACCTTTTCAAATTTCATGAAATATTGACTGAAGAAAGCTTGTCAAACTGGAAATCATTAAATTTTCAAAAAACTATAGCATCTTTATTTTTTTTAAAAAGCATTTGAAAAAGTTCAATTTTAGGTTAACATTTTACGGAAATGAAGATATCACTTTAAGTACTAAATTTTTATTTTATTCCTCTATTTCTGAAAATAACACTATAGAAACAGATCAAAACAGGACATGTGCTGTTCTGATTTGTGCTGCTATATTTTTACATCTAAATTAAAAATTACAAAGTTTTCACAATGGGAAGAAAGTGTGCTGTGTCAAAAATCGAAAAAGCTCAAATAAAAGCATTAAGTGACAAAGGATTCTCATTTTCAGTTATTGCTAGGGATATAAAGAGGTCTATAAAAGTGATAAGTAACTTTTTGCAAGACCCAGAAGCGTATGGAACCAAGAAATCAACTGGACGTCCACCAAAGCTGAGCCCAACTACCTGCCAAAGAGTGCTACGAGAAATTTCAAGGAAAGGAATAAGCTCCAGAAACCTTAAAACATCCTTAAATTTAAATGTAACACCCAGCAGAGTTCGACAGATTTTAAATTCCTCAAAAGACTTCATATATAAGAAGACAATATACAACACCAGCATTAACAAAGATGCTCAAGGAAAGATGAGAGGAGTGGGTGTGGGAGAAGATACAATGGGATGCTGAGAATTGGTCATAAGTCATCTTTTCAGATGAAAAAAAAGTTAAACTTAGGTAGACCAGATGGATTTCAGTTCTATTGGTATGACTAATGAAAAGTGGAACAAATTTTTAGCAAGCGCCCATTTGGAGGAGGATCTTTGATGATATAGAGACCATTTTTTATTAAAGGTAAGGCAAGTTTGGTTAAAATGGAGGGAAAACAGAATGCACAGAAATATACTGAAGTCTTAGAAAAAAGTCTCCTTCCATTCTTGGCTAATAATTACTAAAATGATGCAATATTCCTGCAAGAAAATGCTGCAAGTGAAGTTGACAACTAAATGGCACCAAGACTACAATATTGCTATTTTGAGTTGGCCTGCAAAGTCTCTTGACCTGAATCCCATCAAAAATTTTTGAGGTATATTAGCAAGACAGGTTTACACTGATTGGAGACAGTTTGAAGATAAAGAAATACTTTGGTGCACCATTAAGAAATGCTGGAAAGCAATATCCAATGATACGCTCTTAAATCTGATGAATTCAATGAATAACCAGTTTGTAGATGGGCTAAAAGGTAAAGGATATAAATATTAATCAGCTGATTTGTTTGTTTTTGAATTTACTTTTGCTTCATAATTTTGGCAATGTTTGCTCTCTTTATTTCTACTTTCTGTTAACACAAAATTCTTTTAATTTTGTTATTACTTTTATGAATGTAAATAGAAATAAAAATATCATCCTTTACTTCTAGTTTCATTACTTTCCTTTGGTCACTATTTCACGAATTTTGAATCTATATTAGAAATGTTATATTGGAATTTGTACGGTGGGCTTTCATTATTTCCACCACTGTAGTTACACTAGGGAGTAATCTCAAATATGCAACCTGCAAACTATGACTAATATTTTCCTAAAACTTGGTAGTTTGTCCCTCACCCCCATCCCTGTTTCACATCCGGAAAAGAAATATTGAAGTATATTCTATACTTCAATATTTCTTTTCCTTTCAGTACAAGATCAAAAACTGAAAAGTAGAAACGATCCAATTTTATGTACATTTGAATAAACATTCTTAATGATAATGAAATGTAAATTGGCTTGTTTCAATGACCTTTTGTGATGAAAGGGTGACTGAGATTATTGAAAATTAACTCACATCAGAACATGAGAAATTTTGTCTTTATAACATGGAGAAGTGGGTAGATTTGATTACTTATATTAACCTGGAGGGGATTATTATTTGAGATGACAGACAACACTCACAAATAAAAAAAATTATCGAAATTGTTTGTGAGCAGATTGTTAAATAAACAGAGATGATATCTGCTATTTTTTTAAATGTGATAAAACTTTTATTTTTGCTTTTTGTTTTCTGTTTTAATAATATTTATAGCAAAATTTACTCCTGAAAAACAATAAAATGGGAGGAAAAAAATTTATCAAAAGTGAAAATAGAAAAATGAAATTATACCAAAGTAAAAACTGAATCTAAAACTAAAAATTTATTCCACTACATTTTTTTTTATATACTGATTCACATATCCCACTACTGAGGGAAGTCTCCCTGGCGTATTGGCTGATATGTTGGATTGCAACATCATAGTGAGTTCAAATTCCAGTTGTGCTATTATGTTCACTTTTGGATTAATAACCTTGGGAAAAGTATGAGCCTTCTTATCCTCCCAGTTATGGGTTAAATAGTAACACTACTGTTCTTCTATAAGGATGATTTTCATATAAAATAACCCATGAAAATTGATATGCCATTAAACAAAGAAACTAAACTGAACCAGTATCATTTGTGTATTTTGATGAAAAAAATAGCTGCCTAACCAACTGTATTACAGATTAGCATTTTAAATGGTGGGAATCATCCCACCCACTGTACCTCTTCCCCAGGACATAATAGCCCTTTTGATATCTCTAAGTTACATGGTAAAGCTATAAGAAATTCTTATGTTCTTCTTTTGTATGAAGTTTAAATAAAATTTTATTATCTATCTGCTCAAATTAGTTTGGAATTGAAACAATTGACAATGTAATTGAGTTGCAGATTTTGAATCTTCCTTACTGACTTGATTTTTTTTTTTTTTTTTTCCTTCTTTATAGACAAATGCTTTGTTATGGCCGAAGAATCCCTTTGCCAGAACTCGATGCCAGAATTGACGTAAGTATTCAGTAATGTCCAAATGGATATAGTTCCATTCCCCCCACCTCCCAATTTTCTAATAATGCCAAATTGCAAAAGAGTTTGAGATTTCCAAATAATTGACCACATCTGAATTTAATAAGAGTAATTCAAGTTAAACTCCATTATATCTGATCTGCGACCCATAAATGCCACGGTTATCCAATTGCCTAGCCAATAATTATAATTATCTTAAAGTATAATTCTATCAAAATAGGCAGAATCATCTGGTTGAAATAACAAGAAAGGAGGAACTAAAGTTCCTTATTTGGAAAATGTTATTGAGTAGGTAAGATGATAGATTTCTTCTAGATTCCTCTTTAGTTGAGTGTTGGTAATAGGTAAAAACTAAGAGAGGTCAGAATAACTGGGGAGAAGTTGTTAATAGAAAACTTGTGTAACCCCCAAAACCCTTTGGACATGTTCTGCAGTATAGCAGACTTTTATAAAAACAAATCATTTCAACACTCATGAGGCCAGTCAGACGGAGAGAATTGGCATCTCCATGTCTAACGCCTTTTCTCAAATTTATGCTCGGAAATGAATCTGTAAGAAAGTAGAGATTCTCTATCACTGAGATGAAGAAGAATTTTTCTGAACTGAATTTAGTTATTTGAATTAGCTCTTACAACCCACAAGAGTTGCTGATAACAAATACTACATTACTCCATATAGTAGAACGGGAACAAGCTTTAGTTTTTCTGAATATTATATTGATTTTATTATTTCTTTATATAAATATTGGAAGATCACTGTCTTCTGTTCCTTCTATTTGGAGACTGATTTTTTTGTGTTTACTTGTCATTTCTTCCTGCTGACATCCAAACTTTGATCAAGGCAATTCAATCAGATTAATCTCCTTATCTGAGTTCAAATAGATAGGGGGTCAGATTGAAGGTTGTGACTTCAACCAAGGTAGTCAACCAATGGAGGAATTTCCCATCATCCTAGCTTTTAACCAGAGGTGGCCATTTGGACAAGAGTGAAGACATATAGTGTTGTGTAAAAAAAGGGACAGGGGAAAAACAGGCCCAAAGACAGGTGTATACAATGACTGACATCTAAACTGTTAAAACAGTTATTTACTAGCAGAAGAACTCAGTGTTGCTTGGGAGATAGATATATATATATATATATAAGCAGATTTTGTTAAACAAATTCTGTTTGCTTTCTGTATAAATGAGTTTTCTTATTTTCTTCAAAAGTAAGTCTTATAGAAGGCAATTTTATTTGCTTTCTGCACAAATTAGGCCTTTGTAATCAATTTAAGTCTAAAATGTTCTGGACACCTCCAAGAGTGAGGGAGTCCGTGTGTGTATGTGTACCTTTTTAAAGAAAACTGTTGAATGGATATGCTGACAACAAAGAGAATGAGTTTTAAAAGTTTTCTTATGATATTGGTTACAAGGATCATTAAATAAGTTTCCAGACTTTTTTTCGTATGGGCACTTTTATTCATAGTACACACATGAAACTCTAGTCCCCTTCAAAGTAATCTCCTCCGGCTGCAATTCACTTGTTGTACCATTCCAACAACTTCTGGAAGGCCCCATGGAAGTCCTCTTGTGTGAACATGTCAATGACCTTCGTCACAGCCTCTTTCATCGCCTCAATTGTCTCATAATAACAGCCTCTGAGCTTAGGGAATAAGCAAAAGTCACAGGGAGCAAGGTCTGGACTATAGAGAGGGTGGGGAACTGTTTTGATGCCCATCTTGGTCAAATTGTCTGTGACAACGATGGAGTTGTGGACTGGTGCATTGTCCTGGTGGAAATGCCACTGACCCGATTTGAAGAGTGCTGGCCTCTTCCCTACGAATCTCTTCCTGAACTCCCTTAAAACTTCAACATAGTAACCCTAACCCTTTGGCCAATCAACGCTAGTGTATTGACTTCCTTACTCCTCGCACACCTCTCATCATCCCTCCCTGACTCCCTTGAATCTCTTATGCCACTCAATTCATGCAAGATGGTCCAAAAGCAGTCTGAAGCATTCCATACGTTCCTGTGGCATTTTTTCCAAGTTTAAAACAGAATTTTATTGCATATCGTTCTTCTAAAGTGTCCTCACATCCAGATTGCATTTTTGAAATTCACCAGCTGTGACAATCAGGCTTTAGTTGGGTGTATTCCAATTGCTGCTGTAGCTGTTGATTTGAACCTGAAATCATAGAAATTGGTCAGTCATCTCATAAGATGTATAACAATAACATACTGAATTTTCAATAGTCTACGATAATCTTAAATGCCTATACAAAAAAAGTCTGGAAACTTATTAAATTTGAGTTAAAATGGGTTTTGTCCAGGTTAAAAATGTAGTAAGGGGAACCTGAAGTCAATCGGGTTGGGGTGGGGGTTGAGACCTGATTTTTTAAAATGCAGGTATCCATCGGGAATGAGAAAAAGAAATATAACACAAGTATGCTCTCATTAATTTTTTTTAATTTTTTTTTTTTACCCAGGCTGTCAGTGCTTCAGTAATTAAAAATGTTTGTACCAAATACCTTTACGATCGATGCCCTGCTGTTGCTGCTATTGGTAAGTACTATTTCTTTTTTTCTAATATATGATACAGCGAGTGTGCTGATGAGTAAGTTAATTTCAAATGACCTTTGGTTACTATGGATTTCACATTATTTATTTGACGTTTTTATTCTTTTATTTAAAATTTCAGGCCCAGTTGAACAGTTACCTGATTACAACAGGATTCGTAGTAACATGTTCTGGACTAGATTATAAGAATAATCAACCCTAGAAAATGAAACATTGCACCTACTGAAGAAATATAACCAGCAGCATTTTGAGTTGTGTAAGTTTCTTGTACAGAAAAGATTATTTGCCTCCATTGTGTAGCTACCCAAGAAAACAATAAAGAATGATAAATCAAAAAAAAAAATGCTGTCTCTCATTTTTATTTATTTATTTCTGTGTGTGTGTGTATATATATATATATATATATATATATATATATATATATATATATATAAAAGTTTATTTATTTTTTCCTTAATGCCAAAGGGATTTGTAAAAACAAATTTAAATGATACATACAGCACTTTACCGCTATAGAGTACTAGTATACTCCTCCACACTCATACATATGTAAACACTGCAAGTGTCGCTTGCTGTAAGTGACACTGTGATGCAAAAACACTCGTGGCTCACACCTGGATGATTGGTCAAAAATACCTGTGATGTTATCTTCAGAGGTTCACTGTCTAGCACTCCTCTGCCCATGTGACTTGGAGGACAGATTCTGAAAAGATGTAATTCGCAAACCGCTGGGGGTAAAGGTATAGTAAAGAAAAGACAACTTAACTCCAATGTAGAATAATAAAGTTGTTATATATATAAAAACAATTATAACATGTATTTCTGTACTACAATTCCGTTGTACAAGTTGATTTTCCCTTTCCAAGAGCATTTGCGTGAGGGACACAAGGTCTCGATTCAGGTCTCATCTCGAGTGACATGAAGACAGTGTCTGCTTCTGAGCATAAAAATACTCAGTTTAAATAATAATTCAGCTTGGACCAAGGGTGGGTATAAACGGCATAGGAATCTTGTTCCTAATGTCAAATTTTAATAAAAATTCATTATTCTTACGCTCTGGCTAATTCTAACCAAAAGTTCAGTATTCCCACACTTTGCTTAATCACAAAATTAGTGCTTTTTCTCCAACTCCTCCCATTTAGGTGTTGATAACTGCCCTGTTGACAAATGGAATTCAAATAGATGTCATAACCATCTGGTTTACCAAATAGAATTTTTTTTTTACATGTCGTCTATCCTGTCTGGACTAAGATGTGTAATGTCCTCTACTTAGAAAACCTCTCCGCTTAAGAACTTTTATTACAGGGTCACTCTTTGTCCATTAACTGTTTGCAGATCATTATATCTCAGTTAACCCCCCCCCTCATAATTCATTATGTCACACTAGTAGAGTGAAGTCGGGTCTCTTCATCAAAGGGACTCCCAAACAGGAATAGTATTTGTCGCTGCCTCCCACCAGACAGGACTTGATACAAGGTCAAAAGGCTGATTAAAGGGGAGGGGAAGGTCGGGAACGAGCCGAGACTCAAACACTGCTGGTTTGTGCTGCTCATCGACCCACTAAGTGCAATGTGGGTCTAGTGAGGCAAGCAGTATCACAAATCTAAATTTGGGTCCAGACACGTATGCCGGCTTATAGCTTAAACTAGACAGCAAGGTCTAGTGCTATACATAGGGGACAAAGGTTGCAGCTCGCCCACCTGAAGGTGGCCCAACCGAAGTTGGGGGCCCTTCGGCCTCAAATCTGCAATCTGACTCCCAAACAGGAATATTAACAAGTTAGGCTTGAATTACCAGTTTTGAATGCTGTCATCCAGTATGAATTATTAGGTATGAATGTTCTGTAATGATTTCTATTGTGGTTTCCTTCTCTTAAGCAGATAGCTGAGCAGGCTTTAGTGGTTTGCTGCCCTTTAAAAGTGTATCCAATGATAAGATTGATTTTACACTTTCTGCAGTTCATAGAAAAGATTTTAAGCATTTGAAGTTTTCAGTGCTCACCCATCTGCAGAGGATATACTAGTGTATTCAAAAAGTATCAAGACTATAGCTGTATTTACCAAAACAGTCATGAACAATGAATGAAACATTAATTTTCTTCAAAATAGTCCTCTTGGCATTCAGCACACTTATTCCAGTGAGTTTTCAATTGGTCCGAGCACCTCTGAAACTGCTTTTGATATTATATGAAGCTGTACTGACATTTCTTTTAATGTTCTCAAATCTTACTCTTGGGATTAATTTTCAATTTAGGAAGCAACAAAATGTTGCATGGAATTAGAGGGTCTGGTGAATATGGAGAGTCCTACAATTGCACAATCTTGTTTTGTTGAAAACTGCTATTCAAAAAAGTATAGAGATGAATACAATATGGGAACCAATAATCAAAAAGGTTATCTTTAAAAAAGATCGTAATATTAGCTCGGGTAAAAAAAATCATACATAATAGTAGTAATTCATAGTGATGTAAGAACATTAAGTTTATAAGTCCCAAAAATTCAGGACACATGGTGTAACAATTACAGGCATTGATTCCCTCAGCTTCTAAGTGAGAATCATCTGGAGATGGCAGATTCAATCCTGACTGCAGGCAAGTAACAATACAGGGATATGTAACACTTGTATCTGGTTACGGTTAATGGAATCAGAGCAAGTAACCTCGTGGATTAAATAAAGGACTGGAGTTCGACAAGAAACACCTGAAGAATGTTGGAGGACACCATGGCTGAAACATGAAGATAAGTCTGAAAACCCTAAATGATAAAAATCATCAAGCTTCATCTCAGAAATTCAGACAAATAAGACTGATTTTGTAATTTTTATTTTTCAAATTGTTACTAATTCATCTAGACGAACTCTTTATGAGTGAGAGGTCTCTGTGGCACAGTGGCTAATGTGCTGGACTGCAACGGTATGGATCCCTATATCCTCTCTTATTTATAGATTAAATAGTACCACTATTAATCTAGGAGGATGGCTTTGGTATTAAAGAAAGCAAACTCTATATATCCAGATATTATTTTATAAGTTGCTCAGATGTGCACATACTTTAATTTCAATTCGAAAATTTCAAATAAAGCTTCAGTTTTGATACATTTTGAATAAAATTTTTTAATCACACCTCATATTCCAAAATTTCCAAAATCATAGATAATATCAAACTATATACACACACACACTATATTTTTTCCTACATGTACATGATATATAAATTTAAATTTATAAAGGGATGCTGAAAAAGTTAATCCAATCAAGATAACCAGGAACAATGAAACATTCAAGCTATTCCCCATATTTATCCTGCATTTTAACACACTTGGCACATCATTTCTCAATTATTTTTTTAACATTTCAAAAAATAAAAATCAATCTAAGGTAATTCTCTTTGTGATAATGTCAAGAACTTTTCCCTACAGTCTTGTATAAATGAGGCACAATAAGGGATTTAAAAAAAAAAAACAATGAAGTCTCTTAGCAACATTTGTTCTTAAAAAAATTTTTGGTCCTTTGCATCTCATGAAAAAAATGAAAGGAAACATGGATTGTGGATCATAAAAAAAATTTTTACATCATTTTTGTTTTACGCTACCAAGTCTTTTATTTTCTTAATGAGGTGTTATTACACATGAAAAGAACTTACAAATGTACCAGTCAAAACAAAAACAGAGAGTTTAAATAATTCCTTGAATACAAATATCCTTACAGCAAATATACAAATATCCTTACTTTCAAAATTAATGCTAAAATTTACAAAACAATTCCCATTTAATAAAATAAGTCAATGTTTTTTTTTTCTTCCAAGTAATTAGATGGTTTCAGGTGACATATTTCTGTTTAATAATAATTTGTTTGCACACATGGTTTAAATTATTCTGATTCAATAATTTTCAAAAAGATCTATTTGATCCATAGATAGATACTTGTTAGGATCCTATCATTCTAGATCAATAAACTAGGAGATAAGATTTATTTGTAAATGTTTGATTATAATCATAACTAATACAAATAATTTGCAATTATATGGTATTCAAGTATTTCGATCTAATACTAATATTTTGCACAATGAGAACACTTTGAAAACAAATGTGAAAAAATTTATAAAAATCAAACAAAAATAAAATTTTTACACCTAAAGTTTATTATTATTATTTTTCTTTGTTTGGATCTGAAGGTGGTTTTTCTTTGGGATTTATTTGGAAATGTTCATTTGGATCATACTTTTCACTTTCATCGGAAATTCCTTGCCGTTTAGTTGAATACCACTGTTTCCAAAGTTTTTCATTATTCTTCCCATATATCTGTTCATGGAGCTGTTTCTCTTCTTCGGTATCATCAGGAACTTCCATAAGTCCTATCTTAAATTGCATCAGTTCATTTGTCACAAAACTGTTTCTTGAAGCTATCCCATGACTTGCACCCTCTTGAAATTCTGGAGGAATCAGTCCAGCAGCCACACAACGATGTTCAGCATTCAGGAAGTTAAAGGTGGAACAAGCATGATCCTAAAAAGAGAGTGAAGTTAAAAAGTTTGGTCCAAAAATTTTAAGATGTGGTTTTAAGCAGCATTCAGATATTCCTTTCAACTATCAACTTATATTTTTTTTATTTAAATTTGTGATTGATTTTAATGGCATAGCAATACATCTTGGGTTATTTTATGCATAGAGACAAGGAGATTCAGATTCCTATGTATATTTTTAGTGTAGTTATTTAAGTTTTTTTGTTTTTTTTCACTCAGTCCTATTGAATATGAATAACTTAAACAGATTTATTTGATGTCTTGATTGGACCTTAACAGGTACAACCATTCTGGGTCAGAGTGGACCTGGGAGTAATATCAATGAAAGTTGGGTACACCATGATCTCCAGTACAGATTAAGAGAGAGGAGGTCTAACCTTTCTGCAAGGAATGTAGTTAGCATATTCTAAGTCCCGCCAACAAGGCTATTGAATTTCTGAAAGGGAATTTATCTGCACAAAATTGACATGTGGTTTTCACATAAGGGAAACTGAATGGATCATTTTTTTTTGTTCTTTTCTGTCATCAAGAAAATGATAACTTGAGTGAGTTGCAAAAAAAAAAAAAAAAAAAAAAAAAAAAAAATAGAATTAAGATAAAGTTAGATAAAGGATGATGATGATGATACTACTAATCATCATCATTATTATTGATGATGATGATGATGATACTACTACTAATCATCATCATCATTATTATTGATGATGATGATGATGATGATACTACTAATCATCATCATCATTATTATTGATGATGATGATGATGATGATGATACTACTAATCATCATCATTATTATTGATGATGATGATGATGATACTACTAATCATTATCATCATTATTATTATTGATGATGATGATGATGAATAATAGTTGGGTGTATGATTCACCACTTCTACATAGCTGAGATATTCTGTTGAGTTTTTGCTTTTGTTTTTTGTTTTTTTTAAGCAAGTTAGGACAGGAGGTGATAAAGAAAAAAGTTTGGCTTGGTTTCTTTGTTCAATGGCATATCAATCTTCATTATTTAATGCCAAAGCTATCCAAATGGAACAACAGCAGTGATACTATTTAACCCATAGCTGGGGCAATAAGAGGATTCAATACCTTTTCCAAATGAAAGTAAGAAGAGTGACTGGAGTTTGAACTCACTTACTTTGAGGCTGCAGTCCAACACTTTAGTCATTATGCCACAATCATTTCCTATAACGAAAGTTATATCATACGACTGCATGTTTCCAACAGTGTGTTATCGTTTATATCCTCAAAAGATTAGTTTGCAGTAAAAACACTGGAAAATTTCAGTACATTATTTCAACAACTAAATTAGCAAATGCCCCATAGGCAGGGCTAAAAACATGCTGACTGTATCCTCTGTGGAGGGGTAAGACACACCACCCACTCCTGGATATGACAGTAAATGATAAAGCTCTAGTTCAGGAGATCAATTATCTAAAAATAAGAAAAGATTTTTAAATTAAACCCAATGCATAAGATACTGATGATTACTTACAGTTGGCAAAATCTCCACATTCATCTTCCTTGAACGAAGGTAGCGGATAACTGACATATCAAGATTTGACGTTGAGTGGCCAACACCTAAAATTAAAAGGTCTGGAAGAGAAAAGAGAAAAAAATGTGTTTTAAACTTTCCATTTACAGTTCTCATTTTTCTGAGAATTTTAGCCAACTTTTTGGATTAATAGCAAAGACTAAAGTCACTTTCATTCTCTTATCTTTTCATTCTACTTAAAAGCTGCCTTTGGCAACCATTAAGTCCAATATCAAGTCCATCTCATTTATAGAATATAAATAAGATGGCCACATAAGCTTACTAATGTTTATTAGCTGATCTTAACTTAGTCTGGTATAAGGCTTCAATTGTAAGGCAACCAGAATAGATAAAAGCTACAACTAGCAAATAAAGGGAAGTACTCTGAAATTAGCACTTTTGAGAAATTAAAAGACTGAACATGAATACAGACACCCTGCCCTCATATACACATACAAACACACTATTATGAAGTTGCAAATTGGATTGGAAATTATTTTCTACAAGGATTTTAATATTACAAGGTTGTTCTGAAAATACTGTCTGATTTTAGCATGAACAGTTTAAATTCTGTTCGAACATATTTTAATAGCAATTGTATAAAAAATTCACATTCCTAATGATTAAAGTGTCCTTTTTGTTAATTTTCTTTCACTTCTTTCAGAATTTTAGTTTATAATCTTTGATTTTGAAGGTTATATGTCTGTAATCATGAACAAAGGAAAAAAAGAAGTGATGTGTTTAATTTTTTTAAGCTTGGTCAATTTTGTTTCATGACAATGCTTGGTCACATGTAGCCAGTATGACACTACAGAAGCTCATTGACTTGGGATATGAGGCTTTGCCACATCTACCATATTCTTCTGATCTCTCACCTATTAACTACCAAATTTTACCCACTAGCATCCAGACACTTTTTATGCCCAAAAACATTCCAAAAACATTCCAGTAAAAACTGCATGTAAAAATTTTACATCAAAATCTTTTAAGTTTTTATTTTACAGGCATAAATAACCTTCTTAATCAATGGCAGAAATTCATAGATGTTCAAGGATCCAATTTTAGCTGATTAAAAATACTGTTTAAATTCATTAATTCAGGAATAAAAACTTATTCTAAAATCGGATATTATTTTCTGAACAACCTGATATTAATCTTATCTTTTTTAATCAGAATTTTTTTTTTCATCATACAACATGTGAAAGCACATGCAATACCCTATCCTCATCAGCCGCCAACCAGGGTGGTAACACAGTTTCGGTAGCTCAAGGCGGTACTGCCACTCCTGGCACTACCAAGCAGCTTTTGCCACCGGACAGGGTATTTAAAGAAATATATATATTATAGACAGATTGACCCATTTGTATATGTGGTTGTCACTTCATTAATTTGGTATATTCAGAAGAGGGCTGCAGTACTATCACAGACACAATGTGGCTGTGGTCCTATATTAAATTTAAGAAGCACACTTAGCATAATGGCTAGCATCATAAGAAATGGAATTGGCAATCCAAGTTCAAATTCTGGATGAGGCTGTTTGCATTCCACTTGGTGCTAATGCCTTTGGAAAAGGCATGAAATCTTCACTTCTCCCCATGCCAACAGCTATGTGGAAATAGTTGGACAGATTGGGTTCTTTAACTTAGATTAGGCAACCAGTCTGGGAGAAAGAAAATACTGAATTCAAACACACTTTACTTTACTCTGCTTAAATACTGAACTTATGCTACATTTTGCCTACGCTAGAGAGGTCAAGTAAATATATATTTTATTAATTCGGTAAAATCTCAACAGGAAATTCTTAAGTCAGACATAGGTTGGCTGTTCATGAGGGAAGCCATTTTAGAGTTTTACTAACCTCTTCACCAAAGATAGAATGTGACAAAAGATCAAATTTTCAGTAGAAGCCTTCACATGCACAGCTGAAGGTAGTGCCGAAAATAGCCATTTTAGAAAAGGGACACTTGTATGTCGATACAATTAAAATTTAACAGTGAAAAATAAACTTGTTCATAAATATTACATTTGCAAATAATGTGAGTACATAAGAATAAAAAAACAGGGTCGATTTTTAAGCAGAGTAAAGCTAGTTTGAATTTACAGATTTCCTTCTCCTAGACTGGTTGTCTAACCAAACCTAAAGAACCCAGTCTATCCTACTATTTACCCCTAGTTAGAAGAGAACAAATAGATTCATGCTTTTCTCCCAGAGCATTAGTGTGAAGCGAAATGCAAATAGCCTTGTCCAGAATTTGAAGTTGAGTCACTAATTCTATTTTGTACGACAATAACAATTAAACAACTTTGACTTAATATTTTGATCTACCTCATATAATAATTGTTTACTATACTTAGCTTAGTCTGGTACAAGGGTACAAGAATGAAGCACCCACAGAGGATCAATTTCACTACACAGTAGTAATGGTCTTTAAGACCAGCTTACTAAGCATGTCTACACAGCAAGGCAAAACAATTAATGTTTATTTGCTGGTTTTAGCTTAGTCTGACATAAGGCCTCAACTGTAAGCCACAACCCCCCCCCCGATGAGGTAAAACTCATAACAGTTGTCTTCAAGATAAATTTATTAAGCATGACTGCAAAAACCACCAAATAAATGTATGTTTACTTACCAATCTAAATTGAGATGGCACAAAGTTTGAACTGTTGAGCACCAGGAAGTGATAAAACTTATTACAGGTGTAATAGTCTGGTGTGGTTTTATGAAATATCAACCATTGTTGGTTATCTAATGTCAAATCCTGTTTTACATATATATTAAATATATGATTTGTAAACACATCTTATACATACACACAGTTAAATGATCAAACAGTTCTATTTCTAACAATTCAATTTAGTATAAATCATTTGTTTGCACTTGGTTTAAATGTCAAATAGTTCTATTTAGTTCATAGATAGGTGCTACCACTCCAGGCTAAAGTGGGCCTGGGAGTAATGGCAATGAAAGGGTACTCCATATTCCCCAAAGCTCCAGCATAACTGGAGCCTCACCATCAGACTGTTTAATGTCATATTCAGACATGCAGTCAGTGTATTATACAGCCTCAGTTAACTGAGCTGTTCTAATGGTCTGTAAGATCAGTTAGTAAGGTATTCAAAACTTAGGGTTTTTACAGTAGCAAAATTGACAAAGTTAAAATACAAGAAATTCAATGAAAATAACTTACCAAGTTTTGGCTCAAGTTGACAAAACAAAGACAAAGAGTTTTCATTTATATCCGCAACTGATGCTACCTGGAAAAAAAAAACAAAAAAAAAAAAACACCATCATCATCACAAACTACTATTAAACGCATTAATAACATGGGCTGCCCGACCAGGTTTTCCAAGGGACCACCAAGCATTCACGCAGGTGGGTATTATCAGGTTGATTGCCTGGTCCCAGGAAGCCTTTACCACAAACACTACCTGCATTGCAGGACTAAATCTATCACTTAGTGCCTGAGGCACCTTTAAAGTAGAATGATGAAGAAGATCAAGCATTTTTTGCGACAGCCATGCACAAGTCTTGTTCAGCATGTGCCCTTCACAACTTAAAATGACCTTGAGCCAAATTTGGCCTGGTTGAGGTAGGAGAAATCCTATCATCTACCACCACCACCACCAATCTTCATCACCATCATCAACTTCTTTCCCTAGTAGAGATAGACATTATTTGTCACAGAGAATGAACTCAGTGATCCAAGTTCAAATCCTGGATGAGCCTGCTAACATTTCACTTCATACTAATAGTGTTGCAAATAAACAAACAAATAAATAAGTGTAATTAGACCAGTTATTTATTAATTAAGAAATATCACATCATTTTCAAAATAAGTGTTCTTCATTTCTTTCTTTTATTTATTTCTCTATCTCTTTCACTTCTTCCTCTATTTTTACTTTTTTTCTTTCCTTCCGTTCAACCAAAGAAAAACAAAACCATATATATAACCAGATATACGAGGTGCATACGATAAGTTTCCAGATTTTTTTCGTATGAGCACTTTTATTGATAGTACACACATGAAACGCTAGTCCCCTTCGAAGTAATCTCCTCCAGCTGCAATGCACTTGTTGTACCGTTCCAACAACTTCTGGAAGGATCCATGGAAGTCCTCTTGTGTGAGCGTGTCAATGACCTTCGTCACAGCCCCTTTTATCTCCTCAGTTGTCTCATAACAACAGCCTCTGAGCTTAGGGAATAAGCAAAAATCACAGGGAGCAACGTCTGGACGATAGGGAGGCTGAGGAACTGTCTTGATGCCCATCTTAATCAAATAATCTGTGACAAGGATGGAGTTGTGGACTGGTGCACTGTCCTGGTGGGAATGCCACTGACCCGATTTGAAGAGTGCTGACCTCTTCCCTAGGAATCTCTTCTTGAACTCCCTTAAAACCTCAACATAGTAACCCTAACCCTTTGGCCAATCAACTCTGGTATATTGACTTCCTTACTCCTCCCACACCTCCCATCATCCCTCACAGACTCCCTGGCTTCCTTGAATCTCTTATGCCACTCAAAAACTCATGCTCGATTCATGTAAGATGCTCCAAAAGCAGTCTGAAGCATTCCATACGTTTCTGTGGCATTTTTTCCAAGTTTAAAACACAATTTTACTGCATATAATTCTTCTAAAGTGTCAGATTGCATTTTTTGAAATTCACCAGCTGTGACAATCAGGCTTTAGTAGGGTGCATTCCAATTGCTGCTGTAGCTGTTGATTTGAACCTGAAATCATAAAAAATTGGTCAGACATGTATAGCAATAACATACTGAATTTTCAAGAGTCTACAACAATTTTAAATGCCCATACGAAAAAAGTCTGGAAACTTATCGTATGCACCTCGTATGACATTATTGCTTTCTCTTCTCTTTCTTTCTTTTACTTTCTGATGAGTAGCATATTCTTTTTCTTTACTTTACTAACTTAGAATGATCCATTATTTATCTTCGGTAATGACAGGGCATAACATTTGAAAATGTGTTCTTGACTCATTCTATTAATATCATAGATTAATAATAATATATACAATCATGGTCTGATGATCAAATAAGCAAGAAACTGACAATCACCAAACCCAATAGATGCTACGTCTATGCTTAGAGATACAGATGTCCTATCACTGATATTGAGAATTTTTTATTTATAAATACAGCAAACTATATTAATAATATGAATATTATATATATATATATATATATATATATATATATACACATATATTCTTATATATACACACTCTGTTATATATACCATAGTAATAGTGCACTCTTGTGATATCGAATTCATGTGTGCAAGAGTGTGTTCTCTTTGTAATAATCATGGGCCTTAATCCACACACGCATATATATATATATATATATATATATATATATATATATATATATATATATATCCACAGACAGACTGTTTCGTTGACTCTTCAAGCTGAGATTGAAACCTGCCTAACTTTACATTAAGAGCTGAGTAATATGTCATTGGTCTAATCACATGAGTACATTATTACTGTGGTATGTATAACAGTGTGTATATATAAGATATATATATATATATATATATAAAAAACACAGTTGAAAATAAAACTAAAAATAAAAGAAAGAGAAAAACCTACATTCCAGTGAAGTATAGAACGGGGAAAAATAGCACATGGTCCAAATACCCGAATGTTGTTGCTGAGACGAAATCCAAGGGGACTGTATGCTTCAATCAAGAGTCCTGAATCTTCTTCTTTGCTTAATAAATTTAAGCTGGATTTCTGATGGGAAAATTCATCATCAAAATGACGTACTTGCTGCCTGAAAGAAAAGATCTAATACATATAAACATTAAAGCCAATTAGGGTGACTTTATTTTTGGTTCAGTTTTTTTGTTCAATGATATATCAACCATTGTGGGTTATTTAATGCCAAACCCACCCTTGTTGAAGAACTTATGTGATACTATTTAAACCATAGCTGTGGAGATAAAGGGACCCATACCTTTCCTAAGGGTAGTAGTTAAAAAATGAACATACAATGCAACTGGAGTTTGAACTCACTACAATGTTTCAGTCCAATACATTAGCCAATACATCATGGAAACTTCCATTTGAGGACATGAAAAGAGATACAAAGTCACACTCAACTTGGTTTCATCTCAAAAGAGAATTTTTTTTTCAGTTTGTTAGTTGTCTGTGGCCTGTATTCTAAGACATATGCCTTCAGGTATCTCAGAAAGAAATAACCATAAGGGTAAGTGAACCAGCGACAGGATGTCACCACATAGTGAGATTTGGTTGGATTTCTTAGCTTAATTACATATAAACATTTGTGGGTTATTTAATACCAAATTCATCCTTATAGAAAAACAGCAGTGATACTGTTTAACCCATAACTGGAGGAATAAGAGGTTTCATACCTTTCCTAAGGGTATTAGTCCAAAAGTGAATGTAATAGTACAACTGGAGTTAAAACTTGCTTACAATTATGTCACACACTCTAGCATGTTAACCCCTATGCTATAGGGACTCCTTCAATTATTTATTTTGGATGAAGCTCGGTCAATCTTTATTAATAATAATTTCAACTAATATTATCCTTCATTTTCCATTCAGGTGTGAAACAAAGGGAGTTCTGGTGATCCTAGCCATGACAGGAATGGTGATCAGTACAACATCGCTGAAGAGATTGTATAATGTTCTAAACTTTTCTGATTACAATCTGATATCTTTCTTTAAGCATTAGCTTTAAGTAAAAACTCATGTGAAAGAAAATACTTGGATCCCATAACGTTCAACAAAAGGTGGGTGAAAACAGCAAGCCTGGTAATACGAAAGGGGGCTCAGTTGGAGTCTGCATTCTCTCCCCTTGTTCATAGCCACCACAGTACGGGTTCCTCATTGAATCCCCACCCTAGGTAAGTAAGGGTCTTTCTTTTAGTAAACGGTATGCGTCTGTCATAGCCCTGTTATCTAGTTGTAACAGTCCAGGATCCCCTCGTCCAGGTTTTTCGTCCATTCCCTCTTTTTTTACCTCTTAAAATTATTTCCCATTTCTATCCTAGATTAAAATTATTGGAAACTTCATATTTTCTCCTTTCCATCCCCTTATTTTCCTGTGTTCCCCACCCCCATGTAGGGATCACCCAGCTTGTCTTTGGCTTTCGTTGGAAAACAGTTGGCAATCTAAATAAATATTATGAGTGATGGTACGGGGAGCAACGAAATCCCTTTAACGTTTTATTTTGTTACAACTTGATTTTTTTTTTGAGGGGTGTAGATCTCCCAGCCCCATTGTGCAATAAACTTGATCTTAAAAATTCATTGTAGCATAAAATATCAAGGCCTTGTGCTCTATTGTAAATCAAAATATTCATTTATAGCAAATAAAAATCAGTCAAGAAAAATGAATTCATTGGTTGCAGATGGGCGCAACCATTTGCAATAAATATCTATCCTTCATCTTCCTAGTCCTAGTTCGTTTTGTTTGTTTGTTTTTCAATGAAAACTAATATTATAGTCCCCAAAATTATATCCGAGACCAGTCATATCATCATCTTCTAAGTATCTGTGGAGGTGAAAGATTGATGAATCGTAGTTGCTTGAAGACGTGATATGTAAATGTTCAATAAAAAAGAATAAACATAATGACAGAAACTTACTCTCACCTGGATGGCGAGGTGAGGAAAAGGAAATCATGTGATGTAGTGGCTAAAGTTTTAGACTGTGATATCATAGTAAGCAAGTTCAAACTCTAGTCACGCTATTACGCTCTCTTTCAGACTAATACTATGGAAAAAGGTATGGCAACAACTCCCACCCCGCAGCTATTTTTTAAATATTATCACCACTGTTCTTCTACAGGGATGGCTTTGACATTAAAATAATCCACAAAGGTTGATACGTCATTAAAAAAATAAAAAAAACTTATCTGGATGGTCAATGTAAATATCTAACACATTTATTATTATAGGATTGTAACGCTTGATATTACATTATATTAGTGAAATAAACAAATCGTTCTAAAAACGTTTGTTCTGAAATTTGAAAAGTGCCCAAATATTAGCCAGCAGAGCAGGATTAAACCCAAAATAAACAAATGCTTACTCATGATCAAAAGTTTCATCTATTTTTATTAAACAAAAAAAAAAAAAACAATCAAATGAAATGTATCTGCAATAGAATATGTAAGTAAAAATCTTTTTAAAAATCACATATTTTTGTATTATTCGAAAAAAGATAGAGTTAGTCAAAACTCTGCCGTAAAAGTTTAACATCTTTTTTTTTAATTCATGAATAAAACTTAGTAGCTCCTTAATTGCGTCATTTTTTTCATTTATTTTCAGAAAGTATTAAATTTAATTACTTTTTAAAATCTTCCCAAGCAAGTTTGAATAAATTAAAATAAAGTAAGAAATTTTAAAAAGCTGACTTATACCACACATTTTTTTCAAAAGTAAAAAGTGCCTAATTGTCTAAAAAATTAAATAAAATAAAATAAAAAGGAATGGTAAACATTAAATAATCAAATAAAAATATTCTTAAGACAAAAATGATTCATTCAGTTATTATTACTACTGACTATTTTACATAATCAACCTTTCCATCCTCTGCAAAGACAAGGAAATTATATCTTGAGTATTGTTTAAATGCTGGAGTTTAAAAGATATCAATAGCAAGACTTACCGGAAAACCGACTTAACAACCCTTTTTAAAGGTGTAGAAACAGTTCGGTGAAACATTTGTTTATGTTTAACGATTCCTTGTGCGCATCAAACCGCCATGCTTATTATGACCTTTCTTCAGTCCGATTGAACGGTCGCTAGCTTTATCTATGGAAGTACAAAACGATATAAATTTCAAGGGATGTCCTCTATAGAAACAAGTGAGATAACCTCGAAAAAGTAACGAACTGAGCTTATCAATAATTGAATGGGTTGATGTTTTTCAAAATAAATAAATTGATAAATAAAATAAACAATTTTCAATGAAACAATTCTAATGTAAATGAATACAAACGAGTTTTCGATGATAAAAAGAAAATTTTCCGTCAAGAAAAGCTTGACGATTTAGTAATTTACTAAACTTTTTTTCTTTTCTTTTCTTTTTTTTTCTGTTTAAATGTAGTACAAGGCTGTTTAAATGGGTCACTCAATGAGACCCAAACTCAGCTTGCTAACCATTACACCACCCGAGGCTCCCCCACCTCCAAAAATTTACTATTTATTCGTTTATTGTAGAAATTACCGCTAATTTCTCGAATGTAAGAGAACTTTTCAGATTTCAAATTTAACCAATGTTGATCTTCGACATTCACCTAATAATACCTTGCGTTCGCGTTGAGTAGGTGATATCAATATATGCTTAGTTCCATTGGTCTTCCCCTCAGGCAAGCACCTGCTCATTTGTCAAAAAGGAGTAAGAGCTAGGTTTATTGTCCGGCCCCTGAAGGGGAATGCCGATGCAACTAAGCAATTTTCCTCCCACCCAACGGTCGTCTTGTTTCCTGTGGGGTGTCCCCCACACACTCTAAACTGACCTTTTGTCACATTTTGACCTCATAGAGAGGTCATATAAATACCCTTGCCGAGCGTTTCTGCCAGCTAGCTGAGACTTAATAACAATTTAGCTTTAAGTCAACTACTTAGTTTCTTGAAAACTGCCCCCTCTCCTAAAAAGGGTAAAGGTTGGGTTTACTGCTCGGTGCCAGAGGCGCTACTCAAAGGGAATGCTGACGGAATGTGTGAAATTCGCTTCGTTAAACACCCCATTAGATTAACCTTTGTGTAACGTCCCCGTAGGAGGAGTTAAGTAAATATACCTCATCATAACTCAAATTCTGACGATGTTAAAAATCTTTATCGTAATCGTAACCTAACAAAAACGATGTCTATATCAGAGCAATGAAATCATTTTTTATTCAATCCCAACATACTTACATCGAATAATCCTTTTTAAATAACAACTTAATTTTCTTCTTAAACGATATTTTCGCTGAGCGTCTAATTCTGGTTTCTTTTTAGACTTACTGATTTGAGGGAGAATGACAAATAGGAGCCTTTTTTTTTCAAATTTAATTTTAAAGGGTTAAATTCCTTCAACAAAGTTCAGAATAGATGTTGAAGAAGTTGTAAAGATTAAGAGATATTATCGTTTAGTTCTTAACCCTAAGTTAGAATTCGTGGGTTGTCGTCGTGAACTTCTGAGCGTCTTCTGTAGGGACTGAATAATAAATAAAGATAGGCAATAATATAGAATAAATAAATGCAAATGTAACAGTTTCCCAAGAAACCTATGCCAGGAAGCGTAATCTATGTGTGCCTGAAAAGATGGGTTTCTTGGCACCAAAGAGAAACTCTTGTTTAGAAGTCTTTGCCACATCGGCTGAGACGGACGCACCTTTTTCTCTCGGCTGCTAGAAGAGAACGCGCGCGTCTGCAAAGGCCCGGAAACTTAGTAGCACTTTGTGTCTCCTGTTAATAGTGACCTCTGCTGAACGCACTCACTGAACATAAACACACATGACTGACCCTGAGACTTACAATTTGCCAAAAATAATTCCATCATATTCTTCAAACGCCTTGATTGGGAGCGCGGTTATTTCTGCTGGTCCAGGAAAACATTCCACGCCACAAAGTAGTCACAAAGCCCAAAGTAAAAGGTAGCCTCTTTTCCTTTCGTCCTTAATTCTTTTATAGCTTCGACATTATAGCGATGGGGATATTATTATTAGGTTTTAGGTTTAAGTTGGTTTTACGTTGGTTATGTTGGTATTACGTTGGTTGTGTTGGTATTACGTTGGTTATGTTGGTGTTACGTTGGTTGTTATCCCCTCGCTAAATGTTGATGGAAAATAAAGGTGGTGGAGAAGAACGAAGACGTCGTTAGGTTTTATATGAAGGTTTTAATGGCAGCATGAAGTAAAGGGTTTACGCTGGTATGCTGCAAGTCACGTAGTAAGGAAAGAAGGTAGGAAGTTGTTATAGTGTATCATCTAATTTATTTTCAACTAGGATACCTTGGTCTAGAAGAATAGACGCAAGGGGTCCATAAACTAGATGGTTCTCCTCATAGTGTATGATGCTGCTGCCACTATTCAAAAGCAGACAGTAAAACGTCTGTTCCTATTGAAGATTTTTGAGGAAGAGAGTATTTCGTGGGCCTTCTTCAATTTTTGGTGCTGCTAGGAAAGATGGTTCGGGCTGAATAGGACAAGTCATCCTGATTAGGTGAAAATATTCGGCGATCCTAACGGTCAAATTAAATTACGCGACAAACAAAAATACAAGGTTCTTTCTGCAACAACATAAAATAAAAAATAAAAACTATGAATGGAGTAAGAAGAAAAAGGAGTCAGATATAAACCGCAGAATCCCAACAACAATATACACATACCATGACGAACCTTTCATATGCTCCATGCTTCTTTGTCTTCATCGATTGGCACAGTTTGCTGCTGCAGTGTCTCACTGACTTGATTGACAAGCAGAACTTACATCCAATACTACTGCGAGTTGCTGACCCTATGCCCTCATAGGTTGGTGTCTAAATCGCTACAAATTCTGCGGCTGTATGTACTCACATAGTGCTGGCTTGGATTCAAATGAATTAGTGTTACCTTCCTTGTTTAGTAATTGAATTTTGATGAACAAAATTAGGCTCCGTTTGAACCGTCTCAAAAACACCGGAAAATAATTTCCAACGAAGAGTAAGTCATGGTAAAATTCAAATTGCTTTTCCGTATTTTTTCTTAAATTTACATTCTTTGTATCATTTCGTTGCATATTTTTTAGATTTTGTTTCGTGTTCCATAACTCAACCCGCATATGGAAACATATGCAAACCACTGGTGTTGACTTTTATATGTAATGGTTTATTTATTTTGAAATAAATTAGTTTTTTATGGGAAAACAGTTGTTTCGTTGTTAGAAACATTGTCGTCATTTTTTCTGCAAGTCAATATTAGTACTAACATTCCCCTTTCCTTTCGCTGTATCTTTCTTTCTCTCCCACTCCTCCAAATTTGGTTAACTATGTCACTCTCTCTTACTAATAGCTTAAGCGTAATTAACACTTTAAACTTGCTTTTTGAACACATTGTAATTGAGAGAAAATTGTAAACGAAAAAGGGACTAACATACGTAAACCCTTTTGTTAACCTTGTGTATGTTGGTATTTCAATTATTTCTCCAAATGTATAAACAAATGACGGATGTTTAATTAAATTGTAAGTGTTACATAGCAATACTTGGAACCATTTAATTTTATTGACTTATGCTAAATTGAATTGTTAGAAATAGAACTGTTGGATCATTTAACTGTGTGTATCGACACAATGTGTTTACAGGTCATATATTTAATATATATGTAAGAATAGAATTTGGTATTAAATAACCAACAATGGTTGATATGCTACAAAACAAAACAAAACAAAAGTTTAAAGAAAAGTATTCTTCCATTAAAAAGTAAAAAGATTAAAATCAAATTTTGTTTCTGCAATGAACTACTGGTTTTACTGTATTTTCCTTTTGTGGGAAGTATAAAAATTTGTAAAACGAAGTCCATCTCTTCATATTTTTTGTGACACTGTAGACTTGATATGGTTAAAGACGATAATTTAGAAGATTGGAATTAGAATTTCCTAAAAAGCAGATATTAAACCTAAAAGTTCTAGTTGTCTCTTTCTTTCGAGGGTCAGAATAGCAAGCTATAATTATGAGTCATTTGAACAGTTTTGAAAAGAAGAGAATATTATGAAGAGAAGATAGCCACAGAGAAGAGGCGTTAAGCAAACAACCTGTATCCCGAGTCCCAGACAGGATAGAGCATATGGCTTATCTCAGACGACAAAAGGTATCGTTTCAGAGAATCGTCAAAAAAAGAAAATGAATTGCTGGTTTATTCTTTATGAGACTGCCTTTTTTCCCACTTATTTTAAAAGTTAGATTTGTTATTATGACAGTCTGAGGGACTCTACGAAAAGGTTCAGGTGAGATATAGAGACGGTTGGAGAAGTGAAGACACCCTGAAAATATTACCCTGCCGAATAAGAGAGAGGTATATAGATTTAGTAAGAGGATTGAACTAACACTAACCGCTAAAAAGCGGTTGACCAATTTTCCAAATATCAAAAGACGCTGCCTTTTGCAGAAAATAAAATTAATGTTGTTTTGAACCAATTGCTAATCTAGAATCGGGAAATTAACTAATCTCATACCAAATCGGCCCCACGCCAGTTTGAGGCTCGTCTCCATATAAGCCGGAGATTTGGGCAACTTGTGAGACGCATCCAGATGCTCCTGAACTCCACGTCATTTGAAGTCTCTTGAACCCAGACCTTGAGTCAGACTTACAGACCGAGAAATTCCGCCTTACTTCAATTGAGAAAATCTTAAGTCAAGTACCATGAAAGATAGCAGCATTGGGAAGGAATTTGCATAACAATATTTTGCCACAAACTTATATAAATTTTAGAATTGTTTCATTTTTAATGAAGTCAAGTCTGCTTTTCGAATATATATATATATATATATATATATATACATGTATTCAAAAAATATACAAACGATCGTATAGCCAGCGAGCGGCAGCCATAGGTGACCCAGCAATGCTAATAACGACTGACCTAACCCCCTTTGATAAAAAAACACAACGTGGACAAACGGTCGTGAAAGCTATAGAGTTCGTCGAGACCAACTCAGCATTCACTAACATCGCTGACTTGTCTCTGGGCGACTGTATTGGACGGAACACGTCCTAACGGCCAGAGTCTATTAAGACTTTCGGTGAGGCATGGTGTCTTTTCGACTATAAATAATTGGAGGGCGGGTTAGTTTGTTATAACCAGTGCTCGAGAGGCGGGATCATTTTAGTTATATTTTGTTAAAACTGTATGAGGAATTTGAAAGAAGTAGAGGGAGTTGGAGAAGATTGTTCAAGCCGTAGCTTTAAAGAGTTTAATTTTATTGTTATACTTTTTGGAGTATCCTTGAGACATACAGACTGGCAATTTTTTTAATGTTCAACCTTTTGGGTAGTCTGTATCCGGAATAAGGGAATATCTACTCCTGTAGAGTTGGTAAGGAGGTCAGTTGGTTAGAGCAGTTGTGAGAGTGGTTTATTAGGGGCAGTTCCTTGGATGTGACCAGAGAGAAGAATTAGACACAGAAGATAGAAGCAGTTTTGTCGAAGTAACTAGAGATAGCAGAGTGGCGGGCTAGAGTTCGAGTCGCATATCAGAGGAAGGAATAGAGCTGGAAAAATGTTCTGGAATGTCACCCCCACCTCGTCCTGGAGCAAGTCCAGTCCTTCAAATGTTGTGTTGTCTTTTCTCTTTCTTTGTTCTTGTGACACCGCTGTCTTCTGATCTCGTGCACTGTAGTGTGCATCTGAGTGCAGCAACGTGCAGTTTGACATTGATGCGTTGCAGAATATGCAGCGATGCAGCAAAGAATGTACTATGCACAATGAACAAATGCACGAACAGCAGATAAGGCGGTTGCTTGATGCTTCTAAAGTCAAACCTTTTAGGTCCTGCCTCGACTACTTGAAGCACGCACGGGTGTGTGCGTTTCTCTGAGAGCGGGGGCTTTCATCCCAATAAACTCCGTGTCGCACGGCACACGATGGTATATCTTAAACATCTTCACCCCAAAACTTCTGTTCTATCCCAAACCTCTCCAATTACAGCTCTTTTTACTACTCCAAAATTAAAAGATTGCCCCAAACTTCATTTAATTATTGCAATCAGCTTGTTGCATGGCTTAGAAAAAAATCAATCGTCAGCTTACTATTATGGCGGATGTTAACAGAAAAATGTGTACGTTTCTGTTTACCAACGTATGGTTGCAAAGAAAGTACGAAAAACACAGTTGCAAAAACAAAAAACACGAAGGTACATAAAATTTTAGTAACAAGGCAAATCGTTGTCATGTCCTGTTACTGTAAGACGGGAGTAAAACAAATGAGTGGATGAGAATATTGGTGAGTTTCCAAAATGTTTAGTGTCAGCTTGAGAGAGAACCTTCCACTGTGAGTTGTACAAAGGAAAGAAAGCAGTTGTGGATGTTAGAGCAGGAATAAAGTATCCAACTTGAAGCTTCAAGGACCAGTTGGTCTCGAAGGAATGAATAAATGATAAGGGAATGATCTCTAGAGAAAACAATGGTCCCAAAATTAAATGCGCTCCCCTCATGTTGATGTTGGTCTGTTCTGCTGCTAGAATGAGTGAGGAAAAGACTGAGAGAGCAATTGCACGGCCGAGAAAGTCATCCGAGTAGAATGGCATAAATCATCCTCATTGAAGGAAAATATAAATCGAAACCTCAACGGCCAAAATAATTCCCGCGCTAAACAATAAATTTGAAATTATTTCTTTCTGCTACAAAATTTTGTTATATACAAGCGTGTGGTTCCAAGAAAAATAAGACTGACAAGAAGATTTACTTTATTTCGTTTATTGAATAAATGAAATAAACAAGAGGATGAAATATCTGGCTGGCGGTTATCTGGTCGGTGGCAAACGGTTGCTTTGATCTGGTCTGACGGTGTTGTCGGGTGACGCTCTCATCGACGGCCGAGGATTCAACAGCCAGTGACGCCTGCTTGCCCTATTTATATGTTTCCGACTTCAAACACCGTCTCTAGAAAATAATATTTGTAAAAAAAAAAAAAAATTGGTTGAAAAATAGAGCTTTTTTTTATAACTGAGAATTTTCTGGGGATTTTGAATAGACTATACGCGGAGCCTATGCGCAGAAGCCCTGATTTTCTCAATTTGACACTGGCCGTTGTTGGGTCAACATCCGGTAGATGTTATTTTCTTCAGCAGTGTCGATGTCTATTGGTCTGTGTTTTGTGTTAGTTAGGTGAGTGAAGCATTAGGTGGGTGAATCAGAAGAGATTTGAGGTATTTTACTATAACAAATTTAACAATTATATAGAAAACAAAGAAGTATAAACTTCAAATAACTGGGTTTGTATAAATGTGTTGATATGGAATTAAAGAAAGTAGAAAAATGTCCTATGCTAAATAGTGGTAGGATTGTTTTCAGTCCTCAAATTTTTTTTAAGGGACGTGGATGAGAGCCAGTGCACTGTTGGGGAGTGGGAGAATCCCAACAAATAACACTCGTCAAAATTCGCATAGCATTTTCATAGGAACATTATAATCATGTAAGATTTTTCATACCAATAATAGTAGCCTTGACTGGAGTTCAAGTGACAGCAAGTCTCCATTTAACCAGTACTCTACTCTTCTCAATACTCTAGCCAATGTCAACAGTGATGTATTCTGGAGGTTTTCAGTCCTTTTACAGATTTCCAGTTCCTCCCATCTCTTTTTTAAGTGATGACGATCTTGCTTGGTTGCATGAGATTTGCTAAGAATCAATAAGTAGCTGAGTAAAACTCCTAAAATAATGGCAATGGTTTCAGTATTTAGTGGGACACAAATTGCGTGAATAAATTGTTCAAAAGTATCTTTAAATATCTTTTTTAACAAAATTACAGATTCTCAATGAATATATTCTAACAAAAAATCACAAAATTTCAAACAGGTTTCTCCTTCGTATGACACCCAGGAAATAGAAAGAATTGTTTCCCTTGAAAAAAATAGAAGGTCAAGGTTAAAGCGTCAAAATCAAAAAAAATTTCTTATAATGTCTATAAAGTACAAAAAGAAATGTATTTTTCCTAAGATTTTTATTAAGAGAAACGTTATAATAAAAATCCCTAAGAGGAAATAATAAAATATTTTCATATAGATGTAGTGAGAATTTCCTATACTTAATTAAATGTTAAAGAAGACCACAATACTGTCTATTAAGGATCTGTATATATAACTGCAACGCACATAATAGTTTACCTCTATACGCATATCTATGTAGTTGTCAAGTAAAGACTTTCTATTATCTCTTGAAGGGAACCATACGTGGTTCCCCGTAATCAATCAAAAAAAAGATCCTGTTACTCATTAACTCCGGTCCGATCGGGTTGTTATTTCCAAGCAATCTAACCTCAGAAGCGTAATTTCGAAATTTGCGAGACTGTTATTTTAGTTAATCGCTTCGTCTCAGTATTTTTTCTCCTATTCCTTTAGTTAATCATCTCGATTCATTTTAATAACATGTTAACTCGTCATGGGTTGTTTGATGCTTCTGAATAACGAGATCGTATTCATTATATGTTTATATTCATATCTTTTGTTTATTTATTTCTTGAGAGTTTTTTGTACACTTTTATATGATATCAATATTCTTAAACGATTTGCATATGGTTAAATGGGTTCAAGTATTCTAATATAATACTAACAATTATATAGTTTTAAGCATTTATTTCTGTTTAATTGTAATTTGTTTGTACAAAGTTATATGGTTTCAAGTAAACAATTATAGCTTCAAGTAACTATTCTTAACACAAATAATTTTTCACAAGATCTATGTGAATGCTATATCTCCCTTTTCCTTAAACATATTTTTGGATTGGACATATTAATAATAACAAGGTGTCGATGATACCAGTTGTTATTGGTGCACTCAGAACAATCCCCAAAGGTTTGATAAAGGGACTGGAAGGCTTAGGAATCAGAGGACAAGTGGAAACCATCCATACTACAGCATTGTTAAAATCGGCCAAGAATACTGAGAAGAATCTTGGAGATTTTAGAAGACTTGTTGTCACTTAGCCTCCAGTGAAAAACGATCGGCTAACGCTGATGTGAAAAACTCTCAAGGAATAATAATAATAATAATAATAATAATAATAATAATAATAATAATAATAATAATGTGGACGTTTCTAGTCCCTGGAGATTCTAGCTTCGGACAGGTCACCACCAAACTTTTTTCTATAAATAGTTACTTATTTTTAAATAACCCACCCTGAACTTATTCACAATATAACATTATATATTTCCACGACTAATATAAAATATATTGAATATAACCAAAACGGATATTATTATGTATTATTATTACCAAACTCTGCAGCATTAAAACTCTTTAAACAAAAATAAATATAAACACCTATTGGCATAATGGTTAGAGTGTTCACCAATGTCTTTGAGACCGGGGTTCAATACCAGGTCGAGTAATACCAAAGACTCAAAAAAGGGTACTCTTTGCTTAACACTCAGCATTATAAAGTATGGATCAAGATTAAGTTGGGCTTGGGAACAGAGTATCACCCCTCCCTACACCTTGGTGTAGTAGCTATTGAAAAGAGAGCCTTTGGGTCGCCCTCGACTACGGTCGGTCAACTCTGTATTCCTACTTTTTGTTAACAAGTTCAGTAGAAAAGTAACTTTTTAAAATGTCGGGAGGTACAGATTTATGGGAGATACTGTCTAAAAAATAATTGTTTGAATTTAAGAAATAGATATATTTTCCGTCCTGTCTATTTGCCCTAAATGAATACATACATTTACATCGGGGAGGGCGTTTTGGTGGTGTAATGGTTGGCAAGCTACACTAGAAAACCTTTACGAGTGAATTTCAGTGGGTGCCCCATTTATGTGGCCTCGTGCTACATCTAAGCAAAAAGCTTAGTATATAACTACATTTAAATTAGAGCCTAAAGCCTAGAATTTTTAGAGATGACGGGGTGGGGTGAGTGGTTTTTCCGTTAGCATTGAAATTACTTTTCTTTTTATCTTCTAATCATTGACCTATCCTTACTTACAATAAATACATTCATATGATCACCTTACATCCCAACTTACACCAAAATACGTCGTGATTTCTGTGGGCTTCTCTACTTAAAACATGTACGCCGAATGTTATTTACAATATGAGTGATAGAAGGAGTGGACTGGCAGAAAATAAAGTAAAACTCCATAAAATGGGGAGTTTGGTTTCATGTCTATCCTTTTATTGTAAAGGCCTTTAGCCCAAAAATAAGCCGATCAGTCTCTAAGTGGGAATGGGTTCTAAAGTTTAAGAACAAAAATAAAACTAGGTCGATATAAAACTGTTAGGTCTATTAGTCTAACAAAAAGTCGGAGTCACAGTTATGTCCCTTGCACTGTAGGTATGGAGACAGCACCGGACGGCTTCCTTTTAGCGAGCAGTTGCATGCTGGGTAATGGCAGGTTAGGTAGAGTAATGGTTAGCAAGTTAGACTAGCAAACCTTCAGAAGTGAGTTTAAGTCTCATTAGGTTTCCTATTCATACAGCCTTGTGCTACATCTAAGCAAAGAGCTTAGTAAATTGCTAGATCAGCAAAATTTCCCGAGTGATTTCAAGTCTCATTGGGTTTCTCATTCATTCGGCCTTGTGCCACATCTAAGCAAAAAGTTTAGTAAATTACTTAAGGCAGGTCGGATATGGGTCCACAACAGCCCCTGGGCACTCCAGATAATCATCATGCATCCAGCGGCTACAGTTGATATCTAGCCTGTACCTCGGTAAATAAAATATTGTTCACCGACAATCTTTCTTCTATCATCATTTTTCTTCTTACACTTCCCCCCTGGGAACCTAACAAAAACTGCTTCCAACCAGGATAAAACGGATTAAGGACTGCAGAGATATGAAAAAAAGATTTATGAGTGAGAATCCTGAAGAAGACAAAAAAAACTTATAGTGACACGATACAACTAAAATGAATGTGTAAAACCTGTTTATCTAGGATGGGATTCCGTTCCGGGATCCGGACTGTATGCGCCATGAATAAGAGTAAGAAAACTCGACTCCAACCTTGCCTCCATCCTCGTGACCAAACTTGCTCCATACACCCTTCTTTTTTTAATGTTTTAAGATTTAATATTTTTCTATCACATTTAAATTTCACCCAATGCTGATGATTAAAACATACAATCAGATCATGACGGGAAAAAGATTCATCGTCATACAATCCTATCAGTCGCGTCGTCCAGATTACCATTCTAGCCAAGGTTCGCTTATCACACCCGTTCACGTAACAGCGACAGTGTCAACGACGTACGTCACGTCGGAGGTCATTCACCAAGGATCCTTGTTGGCCCATTACTCCAGCGGAAACAGGCCTGGCCGAGGAGCAACATCTCTCCAGGCTTTCAACTGAAAACCTTCGCTCTGTTTATAGTTCATTTTGGCCCTTGTAATCTTCTCGCCTGTTCTACTACAAGCGCTTGCTGTACCGCGTTTAGATTTCAGTGGCGGGACACAAACATGGTAATGTCATCGGTGTACGCAATCACCCTAGTTCGTGTGCAGCCAGGTATTATGATGCTACGTGGGACCTAATTTGGCTTATCGTGCCTAAGTCTTCGTATTAGGGGCTCCAGAGTGAAGATACAGAGTAGAAGATGTTATATAACAGGATTCAGATCTCTCCCGATTTGTGATTTCATTAAAATAAAAAAAATACACACACTTGGCTGGAGAAGGGTAGCATTCGACCGGATGTTAGCCTGACGGCTGCCGCCGAAAAAATGAATAAAATGCGTCTTTGCGCAAGAGGCTCCGCACAAGGCTTCCGGGCGAGAATGCAAGAAATTAATTCAATTTAACAAAATACCCTTTTTCAGCTAATCATAAATCTTCCCCTTAAAAAATTCCCAGAGCCGACTTGATCCAAGGGGTAGCTACTTAAGAAGCGAAGATCTGCAAAGGCGTCAGACTGACCACAAGGGTGGAAGGAAGGAACACGCTACGGCCATTAAGAACTCATCTGAACCCTGACGGATTTAACGCGCCACTTGCTGTGAACGACTGCTGACCTGGCTACAACGCCGCCCTGTCCACGACTACTACTACCGAGATCATCTGGTATCCTTACCACCCTCATACCACCATACTTAACAAGTGAGTTTTTCATAACTTATAACAAGTGATCGTATATGAACTCTGGTTTCACACACACTCCTTGATTCACTTACTCACTGGATATTGTACGCTACAAATTTTGTACAGTTGATTCTTCGTTTTATCACCTTGTGTTTCCTTCTTTGTTAATATAATTGTTTAAAACCATCAACTTGTATTTGTCTTTTCCTTGCGACCATACGCTAAATATAACAAAGAAGCAAGAGGCAGTCCTATCGTGCCGATAGTTCGAGTGCAATATATTTCGAAAGCACCCCATTTACCTGTAACACTGCCATTGGGGATCAGTAAAGAATGCTGATCTATTTGCGGAACTCCGGTTCGAATTCAGCAGTCTCCAAAACAGTCGTCAAGAACCGGTGGTCCACCGTATTGAAAGCTTTGGACTAATGGGAATTGATCAGCGCGACTTTAGTGTCGTCTTCCACACCGTCTAAAATCGTACGAACCAAGTGCAAATTTGTAGGGAAATAACAAAGACAATAACATGAAAAAAAATCTTTTTAAATACAAAACTAACAGTTTCCCAAGAGGCCTCTGACAGGAAGCAAAATCGGCGTATGCCTAAAAAGTGCAGCTTCCTGTCATTAAAGAAAACTCTTCCTCAGAAGCTTTTTATCACCTCGACTTAGACGGACGTACCTCTTTCTCTCAGCTACTAGTAGGGAACGCACTTGCTTGTTAAGTCCCGAACTTAGTAGTGCGTTGTGTCTCCTGCTAGTAACGGACTGATGGTGATTCCATGATATCTTTAAACGCTTTGTCTGGGGGGGGGGGCATGACTATTTTCACTGGCTCAGGAAGACATTCCTAACCACAGAATAGTCGTAAACCCCAAAAATAAAATTTGAGTCTAAAGGCGTCCTTGTATTTTTCATTCTGTTCTTAATTCCCTTGAAGAATCGACAAAAGAAAAAGAAGGAATCAGTTTACAAACCTCAGCATCTCCCGACAATTCACCACCACCTACCGAATAGCCTTTCATATACCCTATAAATTTTAACTTCATGGATATGCCATTTATTTAGTCCAAATGTATATTAAGAGTGTGTAGCAGAAAGAATTTCGAATTTTTGTTTGGCGCATAAATCAATGAGGATGACTTATCCCATTCTGCCCGGACCTTTCCCGAGCAATTCAAAGACGGTGAAAGAGCGCCAATCTATCTCTTCCTCAAAATCCTTCAGACAGGACGGACGTATTTCTGTCAGTTCCTGTACCAGCAGCAACTTACTACCATGAGGAGAACCGTCTAATTCATGGACCTTTGGGTCTACACTTCGAGAGACCCAAACGTCCCCAGTTGCAAATGAAGTAGACGTATTCATTCCGCCTCTGACAAATTCATCTACTTCATTCCTGGACAACCTTTAAGAAGACAGCGATTACTTCTCTCCCACAGCCACCAGGACCACACATCTAGGGCTGAACGTTCACTCCTGTTCTAAAAGCAGCAACTCAATTATTTGCCATGTCTACAGCGACACATAATCCGCTCTGACATTTAGCTGCTGTAATTCTTTCTCAATTCAATAACTATTTCTTCCTTCCTACGAGACTTGCAGCATTAAGGTTTCTTTTATTCCGGCTGCCATTAAACCTTCTTGAAAACCTTTCGATATCTCGTTCCGATTCATTTATTTTCCTTTAAATATAACGGGAAGGCACCACGTTTAACTTTCCTGTAATAACTGATTGAAAAGTAATTCCTTACTTTAAAATAGTTTGGTTTGGTTTCTTTGTTTAATGACATATCAACTCTTTTTAGGTTATTTAATGCCAAAGCTATTCTCCTAGAAGAACAGTAGTGGTACTATTTAACCCATAGCTGGGAGGATAAGGGGGATCATACCTTTCCCAGGGGTATTTGCCCGAAAATGAACGTAATAGCGCGACTGGAGTACGAACTCGCGTACTACGATTCCGCAGTCCAGCGCTTTAACCATTACACCACGAGGACACCCCCTCTTACTTTAAAATACTTATAACTGAAAAAATTGTGAGAATTATAGTTAAGAAATTGATTATAAAAATTTTCAAATTGGAACTTACTTTTCAATCATCCTGTATATTTACGCCAAATAAATTAGACTCCCGAGCATTTTTGGTGGGCGCTGTAAGAAAGTGAGTGGTCATCTTTTTATCATTTAATAACTTCTGTTTATCTTCACTAATTTCATTTACTGGCCCATCCATACTTTAAAATAAATACATTCATAATATCACTTTACATTCCTAACTCGCACCAAAATGCCTCAACCCTCTGTAAGTTGTCCTCATCATCATCATCATGTCGTGCCACCAGCACGGATATCCCTGATCCTCTCTCGCCACTTCTCCCTATCTTTCATCGCTTCTGGCCGGTCTTCGGGGCTACATCTCGTATCCTCACATAGCTGCTGTATGTATGTTCGAGCTTGTTGTCCTGCTTTTGCTTGGCCATATGCAGGGGTCCATAGGAGTACATCACTGATGAGTTCGTCCTTGCTTCTCCAGTAGTGTCCTGCGTGTCTGGTTCGTCTAACTTGTATAGTTTTCGTAACAGGAGGCAGTTGGCCGTATAGTTGGTGGCTTGTGGGGTGTTGCCGCCGGGACTTGTTCAATATTGCACGCAGCATTCTTGTGTAATTGCCGTCTAGCTTCTTCTTCAGCCGTTTTGTTAGCGTCCAAGTAGTGCATTCATATAGCAGCATATTAACCCTGGCTGTGTAACTTAAATTGTTTTTGGATAAATGTAATACACAAAAGAGGGTAAAGGGTATGCCTCCTTGATAACAAGAAAACCACGTGAAATCAACTCCTTAGTAAACAGTCCTTCTTTCTTCTTCAGCCTTTTTCCTCCGCTGTCCTGTCTCTTTTTTACTCGACGCGTTCACTGACTCAGCATTCCTCATCCTCTTCTCTCGTCCGTCCGAGACTTAGACGATATTGTCTACGGGATGTAACTCATACCGCCTTGCTGGTACACTTCACTAATGCAGATTCTGCCTTTCAGATTCACTACACTAAGGGGTTGGGTAAATAAAAACCCCTAAAAACAGGAGTCCCCAACTGTTTTAGTAGTATTGTGAGCACTATTTCTTTTATGAATTAATCTTTTATTCGGATTTAAAAATAAAACATACATTTATTTGTTGTTCAAAACAATGAACAAAGTGAATTACTAAGAAACAGCAAGCTTTAAGAAGTTCTTTATATTATTGGTGTGGTTAATGTTAGTGAAGATTTATAGTTGAGTCCCCACTCAACTGCAATATATCGAGTCCATGATGTTTCTTCGGGTATTTTATGCTTGGATAGTTTTAGCAAGTCCCTACAATTCTCTTGTAGTAGTACACCAGAGCTTGTCAATAGCGTAAATGGGCGTGGTACTACTTCAATTCTTCCAGTGCTAGTTTCGTTCCACCATTTTTAATAGGGTCTCATATTCAAACTGAATTTCCCGGTTTTAACAGTTCAAATTCTATTGTATCCCGTCTGTCATGTCACGCTCTCTGTTGATTTCTTTCATTGAGGCTTCTGGGGGATTTTGTCTTAATTTTTTTTCCCATTAGCATTTCTGAATGTGATATTCCGTGTACACCTGGTGTTAGTGTGATGGATTAATCATCCTAACGATGGGTCTTTGCATTTTCTCAAGATATTTTGAATTATTTTTTTTTTTAACCAGGTCATTTGATAGTGATGACGATGTTGTCCATTTGAAGTTCCACGTAGCTGCGAATTGCATGTATTCTGCAAACGAAAAACATAGGCTATTGTCTGAGAATACTTTATGGAGGTGCCCGTGGTGTAATGGTTATCGTCGCGAGTTCAAATCCTGGACCTGACTGATTGCATTTCACATAGCACTTGGGAAAGGTATGAATCCAATTATTCTCCCTCCAGCTATGGGTAAATAGTAGGGCAGACTAGGTTCTTCAGCCTTGGTGAGGCAACTAGCCTAGGAGAAGGAAAACTCTGAATTCAAACCTGTTAAACTCCGCTTAAAAAATTGACCTTGACATCTGTGAATGACGCACCCTCCCCCCGCGCGCGTGAACACCGGCGCTCATGTTTGCACCGAACTAACCCATGCACTGAGCCGAAAGGTTCTCATCCTAACTGAACCGAAAGGCAAGATATACTAAACGAAATCACTCCGCAATTATATTACTGGATCTGGTACTGTCTTTTATTCTATTTCCTTCATTTTTTTCGTCCCTGATTGGTATATATTTTATCACAGCTGCTACTTGTGTTTCAATGCTAAGTTCCGTGTTGTCTATATTCACTGTTTTTTTTTTTCAGTCAGTGCTGCACGTGACAATACATATGTAGTATGCATGGACTTTCCCGGTATGTAGCTGACATGCAAATCATAGTTTTGCACTTTAAGTTTGATCTTTTGTAATCGTGCTGGGCAATCATTCAGTGCTTTTTTTCTTAAATATGGTTCCTTGTAGTTTGTGGTCAGTTTCAAGTTGCACTGATCTTCCATGTATTGTACAGATGAAAGCGTTCACAAGCAGATTGTATCGCAAAGGTTTCTCTTACTATCGGGGCATATCTTCCTTGTGTCCCCGTTATTGCGCAGGATGCGTATGCGTCAGGTAACCACTGGTCTCCGTGTTGATGTTCCAGAATGGCACCCAATCCTTTTTTACTTGCATCACACAAGATTTTCGTATTTAGTTGCGGATTGTAGAATTATATTAGATCTTGTGATAATAGCACCCTTTTCAGTTCGTTAAACTCTTTCTCGTCTTCTGGCCTCCATATGAAGACTACGTAAGATTTTTGACTCTTCATTTGAACTTTCTGTTGAGAGATATTTTCTGTGTATCTAGCAAGGTATTTAACCACTATAAAATATTGTGGAGGTGCCCGTGGTGTAATGGTTATCGTCGCAGGATGTGGACACGACGACACGAGTTCAAGTCCTGGACGAGCCTGATTACATTTCACATAGCACTAATACCCTTGGGAAAGGTATGAATCCAATTATTCTCCCTCCAGCTATGGGTAAATAGTAGGGCAGACTAGGTTCTTCAGCCTTGGTGAGGCGACTAGTCTAGGAGAAGGAAAACTCTGAATTCAAACCTGCTAAACTCTACTTAACAATTGACCTTGTGTCGTATCCTGCCTGAGCGGAGGGGTTGGTAAATAGGATAAAATCTTGTTATTTATCGATGCGTCCCACCAACGCACGAATATGGCACAAGGCCGTTTTTAAGGTGGGTCCGGTCGCAGGGCCAAAGCCCATACGCGTCCGGCAAGGCCAAAAAAATACCTTCGGCCCCGTCGGCATTCCCTTTTTTGGGGCGCCTCAGGCGCCGGGCAATAAAACAACCCCCAACCCGAAGCCTGGGGGATGGCCCCCCCCTGAGGCCGAAGGAAATAACCAGTGCCGAGGCACACCCGGTCAGATCCGTGCCGAGATCAAACACATCCGGCCGAAGTGCGACCCAACAACTGGAGACCCGTACTTAAAAGTATTGCTTCGTCTGCTTGTTCCTTCGGTGTTGTAAATTCAGCTATCAGCTTCACCTTGGCTTGGTCGGGTTTCACACCATTTGCTGTGAGTCGGTCGCCCAGGAATGTTAGCTATGTCACAGCAATTTCATTGTTGAGAGTTATGTTGCATGCCTTGCAGATATCAAGCACTTTCTTTACGGTACGTAAATGTGATTTTGAGTCCGTTCCCCTAATCATTATGTCGTCCACGGAGGTTTCCACATTCTGCATACCCTCGAAAATGTGACGTATCGTTCCATGGTATATTTCAGAGGCTAATGATATCCCAAACGGTAATCAATTGGAGTTGCTAGAATCCTTTTGAACAGTCCAACTTGGAAAATATTTTTGCACCTGACATTTTTGCAATCACCTCTTCACGTGTTGGTGGTTTGAAGTGTTCGCGGTGAACTGCTTTATTCAAGTTTCGTGGGTCCATGCAGATCTTTAGTTTTCCGTTTGGTTTGTGTACGATATACATCGCGATCACCCATTTTGTCGGCTAAGTTACTTTATTTTATAACGCCTGCTTGCTTCATCCGGCCAAATTTCATTTTGACTTTGTTGAACATGGCGAACGGGTTTTTCTGCATGCTTCAATAAGGGGTCCTGCGTCGTGTGCCAGTTTTATGTGTACTCGTACCGGTAGACATCCTATTCCCGTGAACAACTCTCAGATTGTACGAGGTGCATGCGATAGGTTTCCCGACTCTTTTCGTATGAGCACTTTTATTGATAGTACACACATGAAACTCTAGTCCCCTTCGGAGTAATCTCCTCCGGCTGCAATACATTTGTTGTACCGTTCCAACAACTTCTGGAAGGACCCATAGGAGTCCTCTTGTGTGAGCGTGTCAATGACCTTCGTCACAGCCTCTTTCATCTCCTCAATTGTCTCATGATGACAGCCTCTGAGCTTAGGGAATAACCAAAAGTCACAGGGAGCAAGGTCTGGACTATAGGGAGGGTGAGGAACTGTCTTGATGCCCATCTTGGTAAAATAGTCTGTGACAAGCATGGAGGTGTGGACTGGTGCATTGTCTAGGAGGAAATACTATTGACCCGATTTGAAGAGTGCTGGCCTCTTCCCTAGGAATCTCTTGCTGAACTCCCTTAAAACCTCAACATAGTAACCCTAACCCTAACCCTTTGCCCAATCAGCTCTGGTGTATTGACTTCCTTACTCCTGCCACACCTCTCATCATCCCTAACAGATTCCCTGGCTTCCTTGAATCTCTTATGCCACTCAAAAACTGATGCTCGATTCATGCAAGATGCTTCAAAAGCAGTCTGAAGCATTCCATACGTTTCTGTGGCATTTTTTCCAAGTTTAAAACTGAATTTTATTGCATATCGTTCTTCTAAAGTGTCAGATTGCATTTTTGAAATTCACCAGCTGTGAAAATCAGACTTTAGTAGGGTGCATTCCAATTGCTGCTGTAGTTGTTCATTTGATTCATGCAAGATGGTCCAAAAGCAGTCTGAAGCATTCCATACGTTTCTGTGGCATTTTTTCCAAGTTTAAAACACAATTTTATTGCATATCGTTCTTCTAAAGTGTCCTCACATCCAGATTGCATTTTTGAAATTCGCCTGCTGTGACAATCAGGTTTTAGTAGGGTGTATTCCAATTGCTACTGCAGCTGTTGATTTGAACCTGAACTCATAAAAATTGGTCAGTTATCTCATAAGATGCATAGCTATAACATAGTGAATTTACAAGAGTCTATGACAATTTTAAATGCCCATACGAAAAAAGTATGGAAACTTATCGTATGCACCTCGTATGTGGTTTTTGTCCAAGTTTTTGATAGTATTTATCCGCCTAATTATGTCCAGTTTATTACACGTGTCTTTCCCAAGTATAGGTTTAATGTGTTTTGGCGTTATGATAAAGCATAGTTCGTGTAACGAACCTTTTCTTTTGGCGGTAGTATTCGTCTATTCTATCGCCAGTGTACGAGGTCAGCCGTATTTTTGTCGGCTTTTTCTCTGGTTTTCTTTTCATCTTTTTGTAATGTGACATCGGTAGAATATTGACGTCACTATCTTTGACGTATCAATTTTCAGTGGGACAAGTAACCCTTCTAGTATCAAGTTCACCGTCCACCGCGTCTCGTTAGAGCTTGTCACGTGTGCTTCTCCAACTCTGTCGACAACAAAGTGATCGTAGTAGTCATTTTCATAGTCTTCATAGCTTCTCTGTGCCGATTGTAACTTGTAGCAGAAGAAATTTTCGTATTTTTGTTTGGCGCGTAATTTATTCCGACGCATAATTTTACCCAATCAGGATGACTTATCCTATTCATCCCGAACCACCTTTCTCAGCAGCAGTAATTGGGAGAGCCGTCAAATACTCTCTTTGTCTCAACAACTTCGTTCAGTGCAGACGTCTCACTGACGGAAGCTATCTAATTTATGGACTCCTTGCGTCTATTTTTCTTAGACCAAGGGTTCCCAGTTGAATATGAATTAGATAAATTCAATACGCCACACACAGGAACGACTTTACGTCACCGCTAAAATTGGCTATGTCGACTGCGATGCCGAATTCCGCTCCGACACCAAGCGACTTCACCTCTGGGCAACATTTTCTGGAGACATTCACGCTTCTCCCCGAAACAACTAGAACCACAAACTAACGGTGACTTCAACGTTTCTCTCCTCAAACAGCAAACACGACTTTTGCTATACTATGGCGAACATATCTCCCTCACACGTTCAACAAGACGCGCTGCTTTCTCAACTCTATCATAACTTCAAATCGTTCACTTACTTCTTTCCTTCCTACGAGACTTGCAGCATAAACTCTTTATTTATGTAAACTCTTTATTCCATGCTGCCATTAAAAACCTTCATGTAAAAACTAACAGCATCTTCGTCTTCTTACTTCTTCATCCTCCTTTATTAACAACAACAATTAGCGAGGGAATGACACAGACGCGTAAGAATACATTTCTTCGTCTAAAAACAATAACAAACATAACTACTCGCTAAAGACTTATAGCGGTTTTCGGGGAATTAGTTATTTTCCCTAACACTATATTTTTTTTAGGCAACACAAATGAATTACGAAACTTTTCTTTAACAACACAACAACGAAAGTTTTTTTATTTGCAGCTTTGAATATTTGGTTTGCTTTTGGTGCTGCAAGACTCGTGGAGTTTAGGCTTGTTAGTGTTAGAGACGAAATGGCTTAGCGGGATGTTGAGATGACAGCGTGTTACTGGACGTGTGAGGGATTGTGTTTAGAGTCACCGTGTATTTTTGTGTGTCTGGTATTTTTTGGGAGAGTATGCGTTATCTCCATTCATATGGACCAGAAGTGAAATGGTAGCTAGTGTGTCGAGAGCGGAGTTACGCTCGAATCGACATAGCCAATTTTTGGGGTGACTTGAAGTGGTGCCTGTGGAAGGCATGCTGAATGCATCCAATTCATATTCAACTGGGATTCCTTGTAAGAAATCCATAAATTAGATGGTTCCCTCGTTGAGTGTCCATGTTGCTGCTGCTAGTGTTAAAGCCACAGTGAGATGTCCACACTGGGTGGCTTGTCTACCTAAAAAGCATCGCTAAGCAGGGACGACTAGACGAACGTCTGTTCTGGTCGCCATCTCAAGCCGAAAAGACTGGGTTTGGCCGCTCACCCGTTTTGCTAGCCGGAAATGAAGGTCCGGCCTGAATAGGATAAGTCGTCCTGATTGGGTGAAATTCAGTGTTGAAGTAAATTGCGCGCCAAAACAAAATACGAGATTTTCTTCTTCTCTACAGACTCATTAATATATTGAACTTACTTCTTTCTTCGGCATATCTTTTAGAAATCTCTAACGTTTTCGCAATTTCTACATGTCTGTCTCTTAGCAGGGCATGCACTGTCCACATAGTAATAGCCGCATCTTCCGCATTCTTTTTTTTTATCTCCTCGCACATGCTCCTTTTTCTCTGTCGGTCATTTCAGTGGTCGTTTTTATATAAATTCTTTTTCTGTAGGTAACTTCGCCTAGACTCTATATCTCGTTAGAGGGATTAAAAAGAAATAAAGAAATAAAAAAGATAAATTCAAAAGTAACAGTTTCCCAAGAGACCTCTGACAGAAAGCGAAATCGACGCATGCCTAAAAAGAGAGGATTCCTGACGCCAAGGAGGAATTCTTCCTCATTAACATGGGACTACTTTTGCCGAATTGACCTGTTCTCTCTGCTGCTTGTTAGGAGAGCACACATGCCGACTGGGTCCCGGGGCCAAGCAGTGAGCCGCGTCTTCACTAGTAGCATGTAACTTAGTCACGGGCGCAGTGCCTAATACATATATGCGCCTGTTTCTTCCCTGTCCCCGAACACAACACTATGTGTCTTCACTATCATCCATATTGTCGCCTCTGGTCGAAAGCTGGATTGACTGGAAATTCCTTCGCGGTCGACGACCTTGGTTGAGGTCACAATCTTCAATCTGACCCCTTATCTGCCATATTGTGTATTTTTAAATCTCAGATTTAATCGGATTGAAGTTCGGTCGTCGGGAAGAAGTGACAGTTACACGAAAAACTCGGTCTTCAAATAGAAAGAACAGAAGACAGTGATCTTCGAACAATATTTATATAAAGAAATTATTAAAAAAATATCATAATATTAAAAAAAAAGCCTGTCCCCTTTCTACTATATGGAATAATGTGGTATTTGTTATCAACAGCTCTTGTGGTTTGTAAGAGTTAATTCAGACAACCAATTTCAGTTTATGAAAATTTTTCTTCATCTCAGTTGTAGAGAACCTGTACATTCTTTCGGATTCGTTTCGGAGCATAAGTTCAAGAAATGACGTTAGACGTGGTTATCGTGGAGACAGCCTTCGATGCCAATTTTCTATGTCTGCCTGACTGTTCTTTTTTGGCAGACTGTTCGTCTGACTGACGCCATTCTCTGCGTCTGATTGACAGCACTGACTCTCTGCGTCTGTCTGACTTTGAACGCTGAAATGCTCTGTTTTTATAAAAGTCTGCAATACTGCGGAAGTGGTCCGACAGGTTTTTGGGCTACATAAGTTATCTGTTAACTTCTTCTCCCTAGTTTACTCCAACCTCTCTTAGTCTTTACCTATTACTAACACTCAACCAAAGGAGAGTCTATGAAGAATTTATCCTCCGACTCTCTCAATAATATCTTCCAAATAAGGAATCTTCGTTCCTCTTTTACTTAGATTTTACCCACTACCAACACTCATCAAAAGAGGAGTTTATGGGGAATCTATCGTCCTACTCTCTCAATAATATTTTCCAAATAAGGAATCTTCGTTTCTCCTTTCTTGTTGACTCTGCCTATTCTGACAAAATTATACTTTAAGATAATTATCATTATCGGCCAGGCGATTTTCTAATACCCTTGCACTTATTGTCCGATTTTTATCAACACCTTTCTTGAAACGACATCTAATATTTTCTTTCTATCCTTACCATAACAATTCGCGATATGTTCCTAACATGAGCTATTATTTTTCAAACACATTTTTTTTTTTGTCTTGCTCCGTGGACATTAATTATCCTGCTATGACATACGATATGCTTGTTTGTCACAATTGGCAAACCACTTATTTACGACAAATTCTTATCGATTTTTTTTTTTTCGTTATTTTCCGCAACATTTTATCGTAAGATATTTTACTAGTATATTTCACACATCTGAAGCTTTAGATGAATAATCGCATTTCTATTGTTCTCATTTCGGCCACACCTGGACCCTTAAGTGAATCATACAATCCCATTGTGTCTGATTTCGGTTATCTCTCATACCAAAATCGGAGACTTGGCCTTTTTCGACCCAACCGGCGTTTCTTCTAAACAATTTAAGTTCAGAATTTTATTTTGTCTGTTAACTCTCTCCAGACGGCTGATAACATAAACCTTTAGATTAACTCTTTTTCTTTCCATATAATCTATTTTGTCACAAGCAGCCTCTGCTGAACACACCGACTGGATGCATGATGAACTTCAAACTGATAACTTACCGAAAATTATACCATAATATATTTCACCGCCTTGTCTGGGAACCACGACTATTTCTATTTGTTCAGGAAAACATTTACACCACAGAATAGTCGTAAACCTAAAAATAAAGTTTAAGTTTAAAGGTATCCTTGTCTTTTTCCTCTCGTCCTCAATTCTCTTGCAGCTTCCACAAACAAAAGAAGACTACTGATGGATGGGATAAGAAGAATAAAAAGGAGTCATATACAAAACTCAGAATTTCTCGATAATGCCAACAATTCACCGATAACCACTACTATGAATAATAAAAACCCTTCTTAAATCCCATAGTGTACTGTTAAGTCCTCTCTGTCTTTGTTGTATAGTGGCTCGTACCACTTGACTTCCGGTATTGTAGAAGTATAAAAGACGTTGTGTCTCGTAAGCACGGGAGAAGCAGAAGCAGAAAGAGAGACTGCTCTGAAAAGACGTCGGTCAGTAATAAGACCAACTTCTGACGTAACACCAATAGCGCGAGACTTATAATACGAGTCGAACTGTACCACTTGAGTTAAAAAACAATTAACTCTTTTTCACTGTGTATCTTTTCCTTAACACAATACAACAGTCTTGTATGCGGTTTCTTGTAATTTCATCATTTTTTCAGTCTTATCACTATTCGGGTCCAGGTCAGCCAGGTCTCTCAATTTTGATTAGGTTCTTTCACCCCATACACTTGATATTATTCTGAAAAGGTCTATGCTAATTCTCTACTTCTGACACCATGTAATATATCAGGACCTGAAATTACGACAAAACACATGTGTTCTTAACTACATGTTTTTATTAACTAAATATATATTTTTAAAATTGCTGCTGTCCGTTATGAAAAAGAGGCTGATGCCTCGTTTCTATTTCTTTCGTGAGGAGTTCTGATAAGGGGAGATAACTTCTTATAATTAACTATTACATCAACAAGGACCGATATCAGTGTAGGGAAACAATAAATAATTGTCTTCCTTAGATAATGGAGCCGTGTCCGTGATCACATGTCGTTTTTTTTTTGTCTGTATCCTTTTAACAATAAAGAAGTGCTTTTTGCCTCTGTTCTTTGAACAGTAGATGTGTCTCCTGCCTGACTATGATACAGTAAAGCCTGCATGGTTTTGCTGTATAATTTTCCCGTCATCTACTTCAATTAAGACCTTTTACAATTTTTTCCTTTTAAATATTGCTTGTCCTTCTTTCTATTTCATTCATTTCGAATTTTCCATTGAAAGAATGACTGATTAATTGACCGATTGATTGATTGGTTGGTTGGTTGGTTGATTTTAATGGCACGTCAAGCTCTCTTGAGTTATTCTATGTCTAGAGGTTTGGAGTTCAGTGTACGTTCGTATTCATATTTTTGTCTATTTGTTTCTTAAGAGGATTTTTTGCATACAGTCCTATCGAATACGAATATTTTTAAACACAGATGGGACCCTAAAAGATAGTATCACTCCGGGTCAGAGTGGAATTGAGAGTAATGACAATAAAGAGGTACTTCACACGTCCCAGATCTCTAGAATTGGAGCCTCACCATCGGATGCAGTTAAGTGTCATAATCAGGATACCCCTATCGTAGCCGCTACTCAACCTTAAAATCTCCTGTTTAGAGAAAACGCTGAGTCACCCGTGACGTTAGACAACAAAATGTCGTGCATACGTCACGAGAGAAATTCTCTATCAACACACGAACTATTTGTCCTAAAAGATTAATTCTGCTGACCTTTCAGAAAGAAGTTTTTAACCACAGGATAAAATACATCATATTTAAAATTTCCTCTTCAAAATACAATGAAGTATTTCTTTATTACTAATATTCTATAAAGGAACTTCTTGGGTACAGAAGCCCTTTCACTAGGCCCAGTAGTGTAGCAGCGGCCGAGACTATATAACTACAG